>CM053566.1:36962536-37078696 GCA_028646485.1 Cryptoprocta ferox
GGAGGGAGAGGGGAGGGAGAGGGGAGGGGGAGGGGGAGGGAGAGGGGAGGGAGAGGGAGAGAGAGGGAAGGGAGAGAGAGGGGAGGGGGGAGGGGGAGGGAGAGGGGGAGAGAGAATCTTAAGCAGGCTCCACACTCACCTCAGGGTGAAGCCTGACACAGGGCTCAATCACATGATCACAAATCATGACCTGAGCCGAAATCAAGAGTCAGACACTTAACCGACTGAGCCACCCAGGCACCCCAGTATGCTCATGCCATTTAAATACAAATCCTATACAAAACTAAGTAATGACAAGGTCCTGATGATCTTTAATTCTTTATGACATATGGGGAACCTTCAAAGGTGTCTAGAAAAAAACGATTGGTTTTCTAGTCTGATAGTACCTCTAACTTCCCAGTTATGTTATGTTTTCTTACTTTACACAGTATATTCTTTACATAGCCAAGTGCATTCTTTACATAGTAAAATCCTGTAAAACAATATTTATTTTGGATGTGAATGAGTTACAAAATTATGTCCCAGACCTGTATATATCAGGGTGCTGCCGTTCTTCAGAAGATACACAAAACTTTAGGCCATTAGGGCTCGATAGTCTATTTATTTAAGTGTTTAAATTCCAGTTAACATACAGTGTTCTATTAGTTTCAGGTGTACAAGTGACTCAATACTTACATATTCTACATGGTGCTCAACATAAAAAAAGTAGCATCTTTTCACTCATCTTTTCACCCACTTCCCCTCTGGAAGGTTAACTGTCAGTTTGTTCTCTATAGGTAAGAGTCTGATATCCTATTCCTTAATAAGTGGTAAGAGTCTGATATCCTATTCCTTAATAAGTTAGTTAGGAGGTTCTTTCATTTTTATTTATATTTTTAAACCTTTTTTTGAAGTCTATTTATTTATTTTGAGAAAGAGAGAGAGAGAGATACTACGAACAGGGGAGGGGCAGTGAGAGAAGGAAAGAGAATCCCAAGCAGGCTTTGCACTCTCAGCGCAGAGCACCAACAGTCATGACCTGAGCTGAAATTAAGAGTCCGATGCTTAACAGACTGAGCCACCCAGATGTCCCTGCTTTCACTTTTAAATACTCAAGAAATTAGTATATTCTAACACTTTAAGAGAATAGAGGTCTTTTAATTTATAAGTAGAAGGATGGAATGTTAAATATTTCTTGTTAAATGCAGCACTAACAGTAGGCTCATATTTTATGAATAAGATAGGCAGTAGCAACTCTTTTTTAAAAGTAATCTCTAAGCCCAACATGGGGCTCAAACTCACAACCCCAAAATCAAGAGTATGCTCCACTGACTGAGTTAGCCAGGTGCCCCTTAGCACCTTAATTTAATATACCTTAACAACCCCACCCAATTTTTTGTACATGAAATGTACCCCACATTTACCATGGTGTCTTTGAAAGTCTTTCCTAACTCATTTAACAGAATTTTGCCAAAGAGAAAAATTCAAAATTCACATTTAATTCTGTTTATAAATGATTTGCGAGTTTTTAGATGTTATCTGAAAATTTCAATTATCTGGGGAAACCACTGCTGAAGCTTTATTATGAAAACAGCAAAATACCTTAAAAAAGTACTTCAGAAAGGGAACGAAGCTCAAAATACAATGCATTCATTTATGTATGATATATATTAAAGAAAGATCTAGAGTACCCTGAGGAATGTATCCTGAGAATAACCATGTAAGCAGTTACTAAAAATAATATAAAGGAATTGAAAGTGTACCTGAATGGCTGGTATTAGGCAAATATTTAAGGTTTGCTTAGAAGGCAGAAGCAACTTTCTTTTTACTACTAGAAGATTCAAGCAGTTAGATGGATATGTAGATTTTACTAAATAATATTTAGGTCTCTTCGAACTTTTATGTTCTACATGATTCTAAGAATTTTATTGGCAAAAACCTGATCAGCACTTATGACTGAGTGAAAAAAAAAAAAATAGAACCTCTGCTTTGATTTGCTCCAAAAAAAAAAAAAAAAAAAAAACCCACCTTGGGAGAGGAGAACAGAGGCAAGTTGTGAAATAAGAGGGTTATGAATGAAATAAGAGTGGCTAGATGATAGGTCCTGGGAGTTCATTGTTACTGCTCTATTTATTTTCATAATAGAACAAAATATCCTTGCCCTGAATTGCACTTGAATAATCTTGATCGCTACTTCTAAAAACATTAAGAATGGTTTTACTTAAAACAACAAAATAAATGGACAGTAGTAACTGAGAGGTTAAATATTAGACTAAATTAACATGCTATAACCATGTCTAAGCTGGCCAGATATCGAATACGTATTTGGAATACATGGACATAATAAAAGTGTTAATGAGATTGATGATGTCACAATTCTAAACTATATATTAATTATTGGTTATTTTAAAATTAAAATTTTCTTTCTTCAGCTGCTATTAACAACCCTTTCTTCTGCCTATATTGGCTTCTACAATGTCTACAGTTATTAATACTTTAAGAAGTATTTCTACTTATGAACCTCTATAAAAAAACTTGAAATACAGAAAAGGCCAGAAAAAAAATCAGTAGGTCTATCATCTTACCTTTTTCTTGTTTTTCATTCCACAAAGTTTGCATGTTTAATTCTTATCATGTATGATATCTGCACTTGTATGTTCTAACCATTTTCCTTTTAACATTGTTAACAGGCATTTCCCAGATTCTAAATTCAATTAAACCATTTGACATTTCTAATGTTTAGCTTGAAAAAATGTGTTATTTTTAATATTCATCTGAGTATAAGAAAAGCCTTTCTGTATGTGGGATGGTTTTTATAAGCATGTTCCCTAGAAGATCATTTACTGTTTCAAAGAACTTCAGTATTAAAAACAATTAGAACCTTTTCTAATTATAAAAGTGACACACACTGCTGAGTCAGATCTGGAAAAATATACAGAAAAAATAATGAAGAAAATCATCTTAATTATGTAATCCAGAAATAAAACAATTTTCTTTCTACTCTTTCACTTCGCTGTGAAAATGAAAACCTATACTGTTCCGAACTTGGGAAAGTAACCTTTCTGAGCCTCAACATTCTCACCTATCCAATGAAAGCAGCAGTAAATGAAATCATTCCAGTGACAAGCTTAACCAAGTATCCAATACCTAAGTAAGCCTTCAAATATTAACTATTATTATTCTACTGAAAATTGCTTATTTATATTATCTACCCATTTTTCTATAATCTTTGCTTTTTTCTTATTTTTTATAGGTTGTTTTTAATAATAGGGCTATAATACCGTTTTCTACCACATGTTGCAATTCATCCCCCCCTACCCTGCCCCAGTATGTCATTTGCCTTTCTTTCTATTTTCTTCATGGTGTATTTATATTCTGCAACAATTTATATTTAAAATTTACTTAAAAAAAAAAACCCTATAGGATTAACTTTGTGAATACTTCTTCAGGTAATGGTCTACGTAGGTTTTTTGTCTTATTTAAATCAATTTTGCTCATCTGCAATTTTCTAGAATTTAGTCTATTTTATTTGGAGATGTTAAATTTATTTATTATATAGAAACCTAAGCTCTTTGTCTGAATAGATCCTCTAAGCCAATATTCGTCTTGTATTTGTTCTTGCCCAAAGAGCATCTATAGGAATTTTACATTCAGTACAAGATTATTCTTTTTTGAATTGATTTGGTTGTACTTGTTTCTTGAAATGTATTTTTTTCCTGTCATTTGACTTCAATAAATGTTCACTTATTGTCTACAAAGATGATTTTTGCATGCATTCACTGCCATCATAAACAGTGGTATGAGTCTTTACTTATATCGTATACAATTTTAATTTTATGTATGATGTTTTGACATCTTAAAAAACCTTTCTGGCTCAGTAAAGACTTCCCCCTATGCAGCTAACCAATTCTTAGAGATAGCAAAAGGCCCAGCATGCTTTGATATGCAAACTAACCAATCCAGAGTCAAACCTCTTCTATCTGGTCTGTGCACTCCAGGAATCAGTATTCCTTTGCCTTAATCATTTCAGGGCAAGGTACCAGGCAACCAACTAGAGACCACATCTATAGTCCAAAGCCCACTGAAATTATTCAAACTAGTCAACCCTAAGCTATTTTCACCCTGTCTTGCCTTGCCTTTCCTCTGGAAATCCTCATAAAGGCTGTGGCCTAAGCATTCTCCTTTGCTCTTGTCTTCTGACTCCTCACCATCCTTGTGTTTTTTTCCATGTGGCCTTAGATGGTATTGTATGGTGCATCTCTAGGACCTGAGAGTATAATACACTGTTTTCCCAAGCCCTGCACCTGACTGACCCTCTCATAAAAGAACACAAGACAACTTTTTTCCTACCATCTTTCCCAACTACTAGTTTAAATATTGCTAGCGGCTGAAGTAATAATCCCAATCTGAACACTATCCAAGTTCCTTAACAGTAGAATAAAGAAATAAACTACAGTATGTTTACAATGGAATACTATCCTGCCATGAAAAGGAACAATTACATACACAGTGTTGAATAAACAAAGCCGGACACAAAAAAGTATGCATTGCATAATTCCATTTATATAAGGTATGAAAACAGATGTGCAGGTTTAAGTCAAGGTAGTTGTCCTTTGGAGAGAGGGTTGGGCGGTGCCTGCAGTGCATGACAGACTGTGTGGTGTGATACTGTTCTATTCCTTAATACAGGGGCAGTGCTCATTTTGTGAAAATCTATCAAGCTGTATGTTTATCAATTGTGCATTTTTATTTATATATATATAATATTTTAATAAAAGTTAACAAGAAAATACGGTACATAGATACAAGAGACTATTACTCAGCTTAAAAAGAAAGGAAATTCTGACACGTGCTACAACATGCATGCACCTGGGAGCCATTATGCTAAGTGAAATAAGCCAGTCACAAAAGGACAAATACTGTATGTTTCCACTTTTATGAGGCCTTAGAGTAGTCAAATTCACAGACAGAAACCCTGGTAGTTGCCATGGGCAGAGGGTAAGGGAAAATGAGACGTTGCTGTTCAAGTATGTACAGAGTTTCAGTTTTGCAAAATAAAAAGATTTCTGGAAATTGGCTACTGAACCACACTTGATAATGGTTAAGATGGTAAGTTTTATATTATGTGTATTCTGCCATAATTTACTTTTTTTTTTTAAAGCTAATAATGGGGAGCACCTGGGTGGCTCAGTCGGTTAAATGTCTGGCTTCGGTTCGGGTCATGATCTCGCCATTCGTGGGTTCGAGCCCCGCGTCAAGTTCTGTGCTGACAGCTAGCTCAGAGCCTGGAGGCTGTCTTCAGATTCTGTGTCTCTCTCTCTCTCTCTTTGACCCTCCCCTGCTCACACTGTCTCTCTCTCTCAAAAATAAATAAAACACCAAAAAAAATTTTTAAAAAATAAAGCTAATAATGGCAACACACTACTTTCTTGCTGCAAAAGTAGATACCCAAACATATTAGAACTATATAAAAGTAAGAGCAAACAGGATCTAAGGTGACAGCCTATAGGGGATGCCAGTAAAGTAAATGCACTTCAAAGCACCAATGTAGAGACAATTATACCAGCTGCCTCGAAACAAGGGGACAGGCCTGTAGAAGAGAGAATGGTGGAGGAAGGTCACATGTCAGGCCCTCTCAAGTTCTCAATTTTAATCTCGATAGTTACCAATTTTAATATAAAAAGAAGTATGATAATTTGATGAAATACTAATTTATTCAATAAGGATAGTATTTTCTTGATTTCCAGGTAAGAAGAATGAAAATGAAGGAAAACCTACCTTCTATATAATTCAGAACTATCTGATATAAGAAAATTGAAAGTACTGGACAAAAACATTGTATTCATATTTTTACTGGTTAACTTTTAACAGTATACAAGTCCCAAACAAAGGATTGAAATCAAATGAGAAACTGTTATTGAAGTACTTATTCAACCTACCTATTTGTTTCCCTAAGACCAGGCACTGTCTTGGTATTGGAGCTCCAAATACCATTCCCCGAAGTTTATCCATTGGAGGAGCTTTATTCTGAAGGCCCCCAAACTTTCCATTACTTCGAATGCGATCTCCATCTCTGGTGAGCAGTGTAGGGCAGTGTGTAATTTTAACAACCTATTGTAAGCAAATGAATATTAATTAGTGAGCCTATAAAATGTATCTCAATTGTTCTTAGAAAGGGGAAAACACTTAAGGGTTCTGAGATTAGAAATGACATGATCATGCTAGTATTTTCACAAAATAAGTTAGTGAACTATATGATGAACTGGGGTAAAAACCCAGAGGCAGTGAGATGAATTAGATTACTTCTCAAGTGTCAGCCTCAACTGGAATAGTGACAAAGCAAATGGAAAAAGTGAAACTGATAGTGTGATTGATAAGAGGAAGGGAGAGAGAGGTACTTGCTTCTGAAAGCCACGGCAGTATCAAGGCAGCATCACTAGCTCTGTTTCCTTCTGTTAGAGTCAAGTTTTCCAGATAACCAAATGATAACAAAAGAGCACGACACTGAAGACTATAGACAGAAAAGCACAGGGCTGAATCATTAGAGAGCAATACTATAATTCCAACTATGGGAAGAAAAAGAGCTAGTAATGTCAGAGGTGGGAGGACTAGAATTATGTAGTAAAGCCAAGTCATGGAATGGAAGTAGGAAGGGTTAGTGAAGAATTCTAATGCTTCAGAGAAGTCAGACAATAAAAGAAAGACATTGAATTTAGTATTTCATGATTTTTAAGAATGTTTTTGTCTAGGAAACAGACAAAAAATGGGTACAAGTATTTTCCTATTGAAGTGGATACTTTTTAAAAAATTTAAATGCGGGGGGGTGTCTGGGTAGCTCAGTCAGGTAAGCATCTGACTTTCGCTCAGGTTATAAGGGTTCGAGCCCTACACTGTTACTGCAGAGCCCACCTGGGATTCTCTCTCTTCTCTGTCTCCAACTTGTGCATGCATGCAAGCTCTCTCAAAAAACAAACAAATAACTTAAAAAAAATTAAATGCAGGGGCGCCTGGCTCAATCAGCAGAGCACCCAACTCTTTACCTCCAGGTTTAAGTCTGAGCCCCACAGGCTCAGACTGAGTAGAAATTTTAAAAAAAAAATCTTAAAAAAATTTTTAAATGCAATACGATACCTATTTGAAGAAAATCTGTGGTGAACTCTTGAGTAAAATAAATCTTTTTGTTTTACTACAAACAGGCAGTTTCCTTTCTTAGTTTTGGTTTGAATTTACAGATTTTCTTTCTTTCTTTCTAAGTTTATTTATTTTGAGACAGAGAGTGCAAGAGCAGGGGAGGGGCAGAGAGAGAACCCCAAGCAGTCCCCATACTGTCAGCGTGGAGCCCCGCATCTCACAAACTCCGAGATCATGACTGACCCTAAATGAACAGTTGGACGCTTAACCAACTGAGCCACCCAGGTGCCCCTGGATTTATGTTTTCTAAAAGTGAACATTAAAAATACAAATTGTATTCATGTACTATCCATTTATCAGGATTCACACAATGTTTTTAAGGATTTGATACCATCTTAACACACACACTCAAATTTATTTACAGACTTGTCCATTCTCTTGTCAGTAGACTGACAATATGAGTTTATAAGCCTCCAGGAAAAAGGACAGTTTGGCTCCGTTTTACAACAGTTCTGCAAAAATTACTTTCATGGACAGTTCAACTCTTAAAGTACCCTCAGTCTTATGGTTCTACCCCCCTTAAGCACTGAATTTGGATAAAAAAGATAGTGACACCTTTTGCAAATTTAGTGAGGAACAGCTGTATAGCTCTAGGAAATACCTGCCCTGGGGACTAGGAAGGGGTGAAATAAACAAGGGGTTGACTGAAGAAATGGCATGAAGCATTTAGAAAGAGGAAACAGTGACAAACACTACTGAAAACAATTTACAAAGGGATGCCATAAATGCCTTTTCTCAGAAGAGCTTTAGAACAGTACTTAACTGGTGGAACTGTAAGACTTAATTCAAAACTTTGGAAGCAAAGCAATCAGTATTTGCTATACTAGTTATGAGGAACAAATACTGTACCAGCTTTGTAACATATGCTCTATTACATATGATGTTTTTTCTAAAGCTATGGATTGATTTCTTTCATCAATTCTAAAAAATTTTCAGTCATTAGATTCTTCAAATATTGCCTTATGATCCTTTTCTCCCTCCACTCTGGCATTGTAATTAAACTTTTTTTTTTTTTTTGAGATTTTTCTCATTCTGTCCTCCATGACTCTCAACTTTCTCCTCCTCTTACAGTCATTCTTTCTCTCTGGGCTGCAGATTGGACATTTTTTCTGACCTATTTTCCAATTCACTAATTATCACACTGTTTAACCTTCCCAGTATTTCATGTTTATGTATATTTTCTAGTTTTAGAAGCTCTGTTTGATTTTCTCAAGTTAACTTGCTCTTTTATTTTTGACACTCCCCTTGAATTGTATTAAACATACTCAAGAAAAATATTTGCTTTTATGTTCAATATGGAAATTATTTCTGGTTTTAGATAAAGGTGAATTCTTTTAGAGACAATCTGTGTTTCCTCCAATCAGATATCTAAGAACACTACCCGTCCAGCACCAGGTCAAATCAAATGTTTACCTTGAGATTTTTCAGACCACTCAAGTATTAAGAATGCAGGTTGCAAAGAGACAAAGGCCAATTTATTTATATTGATGAATTCTCTAGGAAAATGGCTTGATTTTTTTTCCCCCTTTTCCACCTAGTGCCAAGGTTCAAGAGAGGTAATTTTCTTGCAGTCTCCAGAGGCACTTGGAGTTGAGATGAAAGTGGCAGTTTTTTCTGTTCAACTTACACTAAGGTTCACCCCTTTGGGGGACCCAGTTTATTGAGAAAGGGATCTTTTGTCATATTCCCCACTCTGGTTAAAGCCCTGGGTTTTGTCTCTTACCCTCTGAGTCAAAGGAATGAAAAATGATGCTCAAGTTCAATTACTTTGACAAATGTTCTCTAGGCAAATCCTGGCTTCAGAGTTCTGTTTATCTGAGTTCTACCTTCACTTAGAAACCTTACTTTCTTGACAGTTCATACCTTAAGATATATAACCTACATAGCCTTTTAGTTTATCTCTGCAGGAATTTCCTCTGAGTTGTCTAGTTCATCTCTGTATAGCCCTCAGTGCCTAGCACTGGGCCTGGTGGTATGCTGAATGCCTCATCCAGTGGCTACATGTATGCCACCAGAAATCAGCCATCATAGGAGGGCAAAAGCTACAAACCAGGGTCCTATCACCCCACTCACTAGAGAGCCAGTTGTTGAACATTTAATAGCACCCACTGTGTCTCATACACAGTTAGTGTCTAAATATTGACTGAACTAGGATCTTCCAGTTATTATCCAATTTGTTAATTCTATTCTCACTAGTAAGATTCCATGTTGTCATGACATTTTATGGATACTCTATAATTTAGGACATATATACATACTAATCACTATCAGAATACAGTAGCTTCTCCATCTACGAGTGTTCACTGGTACAGTATATTATAAGCCATTATTAGGCTCCCATGAAAACATTCACCAATATGCCAAATACTATTCCCCAATTAGTTGTGTAATTTTCTGTAATGTCACTAATATAGCTCTCCTTAATCAAGGTACATTTATTATTTCTTCTTAACTGGGTCCAAAGAAAAACTTCTCTGATGGTTCTAGTTCTGCCATAAGTGGGTGTGATTTGGTACAGATCCATTATTTTTTCTGAACTTAAAATTTCTCATCTAGGAAGTGAGAGCATACTATATCTACGGTACCCATGATTCTAGAATACACTATTTGTAGATAACTGGTTGGTATTTTTTTTTAATTTTTTAAATTTTTTTCAAATTTATTTTTTGAGAGACAGAGAGAGACAGCATGAGCAGGGAAGGGTCAGAAAGAGAGGGAGACACAGAATCCAAAGACAGGCTCCAGGCTCTGAGCTAGCTGTTAGCAGAACCCAACGCGGGACTCTAACTCACGAACCACGAGATCATGACCTGAGCCAAAGTCGGACGCTTAACTGACTGAGCCACACAGGCACCCCTGGTTGGTATTTTAAACTGGCCTCTGTTTTCTCTTACATAACTGCAAATATTCTTCCTCATTTTCAGTTATAGTAATCTGCAAGCCTATCATGTTTTTCATACATGTTTATCATCTGGTATTTCCAAGCTCCTAACACTATGCTTACTAAATTTAATACTTCTTGTGTATCAAAGAATTCAAGACCTCTGGATCTCAGATACAAAGAGAACTTTCCTTTACTGAAATTTTACTAAATTCCAGGCTCTTTGCTTAAGGTTTTATGTATATGATTTTATTCAATCTCTAGAACAGCCCTGTGAAAAGCCATCCTTCAGAGAAGACTTTTTTTTTTTTCAAGTAAAACTTTAAAGTAAAATAGAAGCGATAATCCTTAGCACATCCAACAGTAGACAACATATTCTTCCAATTTTTTGAAGTACATAAACATATTTTTAAATTAATTAAAACATTTTCTGAGTATAGCTGACATACATTAGTTTCAAGCTACAACAGTGATTCCACATCTCTGTATGTTATGCTGTGCTAACCGTAAGTATAGCTACCATCTGTCATCATACATCGCTATCACAGTATGACAGACTATATTCCCCTATGCTGTCTTTTATTCCCACGGTTTATTCATTCCGTAACTGGAAGTCTTTATCTCCCACTCCTCTTCATTCATTTTGCCCTTTCCCTCACCACCATTAGCTTATCCTTTAAGACAGCAACATTTTATGCGTAATTTTGAAACTTTTCAACAAAATATATTTTATACATCTTCCTTGTTAGGACAAGGAAATTTATTATAATCTTTTTAACAGCAACATATACTCTACTGTATACATTACTATAATGGAGTTGCCCAAACTTAAATGATGGACATTTAAGACTGTTTGCAAAGTTTCCCGTTTTAAATTCTTTTAATAGCCTAATAGATATTCTTGTACACAACTTTAAATACTTGTGGGAGTGTGTAAGATAAATTTTAACTTTGTGATGGTATATTCTTTGCCCCTTCTCCCACGGAGAAGGGACAGTCTATTCCCACCTCCCCACCTACCCCCTGGGATCTGGGCTGGGTGGATTCTGACCTATGAAATGTACCTTCTGAGGCTGGGACATAAGAGACCTGCAGCTTCTGTCTTAACTGCTTGGAACATTCCTTCTTGGAACCCAGATGCCATTTGAAAAAGCCCAAGCAGTCACAAGAAGAGACTCACTTGGAGAGACCCGCATCTGCCATCCTTCAGCCCCAGCTGAGTGCCCAGCTAGCAATCAGTATCAACTAGTATGAGCAGGAAATAAACTAGAGTAGGAACTAATTTCAAGGAAATTAATAATAATAATAATACAGGAAATAAGAAAATAAAAATAATTTCAAGGAAGTATTTCTAACCCTGGACATGCTAGGTGATTTTTATCGTCAGTATGCTCAGTGACCAAAAAGTTCTTAAAAAAGAAATGCAGAGCCTCAGAACAAAGATCAAACCCAGTGCCTAGCCAGTAAAATGTTTCCTACAAGCCAAAATGAAATTAAAGATGTCCCTTTGTTAAGACCTCAGATATAAGGTACTGCTTCCTAGATTCTCTTAGGTAGACAAAAGCGTTCTAAAAAAAAAAAAAAAATTTTTTTTTTAAGTAGGTCCACATCCAGTATAGAGCTCAATGTGGGGCTTGAACTCACAACCCTGAGATCAAGACCTGAGCTGAGATCGAGAGTTGGATGGCTAACTGACTGAGCCACCTAGGTGCCCCTAAAAATCCTTAACGGCATTATATCACAGTACCCTGGGGTGGCAGTATGAGAACAGTAACCACAGAAGATACTACCAGCTGAGCCTCTGACCAGACTTGGCTGAATTCCCAGAGAGTAACCAGTACCAACTGCCAGTTGTGTGAGTGAGGCACTCTGGAATTCCCACCATCCCAAGTGTAACTAAACAACACTACAACTAGCTAACACTACTCGGAGACATCCACAGAGACCTGAAAACTAATATGTTGTTATTGCTTAAAGCTACTAACCTTTGTGGCGTTTGCTAGGTAGCAATAGATAGCTGAAACATTTATATTGCTAAACTGCCCTTCAAAAGTGTTATGGATTGAATTGTGTCCCTCGAAATTCCTATGTTAAAGTCTTAACCCCCTCAGGTCCTCAAAATGTGACCTTACTTGAAGACAGCGTCTTTATAGAAGTAATCTAGTTAAAATAAGGCCATAAAGTTGGGCACTAATCCAACAAGTGGTGTCTTTATAAGAAGGGGACATAGCTATGCACAGATGTGAACAGAGGAAGAAGAGGACTATCCACAAGCCAAGGAAGGAGGCCTGGAATAGATCCTTTCCTCAATGAATTTCTATTGTTTAAGCTACCTAGTCTGTGGTACTTTGTCAAAGCAGCCCTAACAATAAGAGCTGCATCAAATTACATTTCCACCAACATTATATTAGAATACTCTTTTTCTAATACTATCATCAATAGTAGATACTACTTTTGAGATAATTTCAAATCCCAAAAACATGTCTCATTTTAATTTGTATCTTGGCCTATTCATTCACATACTGTGTCCAGTTTTATGCTGCTTGTCAATTTGCAGGATTGAAACTGGTTTTGACAAGGTTAGTCATCCGAACATTATCACAAAATTATTCCTATATAGGGCCTTAATATGTTAAACTTTAAAAACACACATTGAAATTAGAGCTAGAAATTAAAAAAAAATTCAAATACATACCTCTTTTCTGTAATGATTGGCAGCATCCAAATTATCCAAAATAATGGTGTCTCCTAACAGCATACCAAATACTAAAAAAATTCAATAAATTTTTAAATTATGGTATCTTTGGTCATATTAAAATGTTGGCACATTACAAACTTTCTGAGAATGCTAACATCAAAATTTTATTCCTCTAACAAGAATAAGAGAATTAAATATTAATGAAACTAGAACTTATAAAATAACAAATTTCCATAACCAGTAATTTGTATATCTGGATTTTAAGTATTAACATCTGTATTAAAAAGTCACCATAGGGGCACCTGGGTGGCTCAGTTGGTTGAGCGTACAACTTCAGCTCAGGTCATTATCTCAGAGTTCGTGAATTAGAGCCCCACGCTGGGGCTCTGTGCTGATGGTGTGGAGCCTGCCTTGGATTCTCTGTCTTCCTCTCTTTCTGCCCCTGCTCTCTCTCTCTCTCAAAAATATATAAACTTAAAAAAAAAAAAAAAAAGTCACTATAATGTCCTTTACCTGTTTCACAATGTTCTACGTTGTCTGGAAATGTTAACAAATCTCGGGCAAAGACTGGATCTCCAATGGGTTTAAAGTACAATTTTCCATTTCGGTAATGAGGTAGAGGCCTGAATGAAAAGAAATTAAAACAAATATGTATTTTTAATATTTTTTAACATTTATTTATTTTTCAGAGACAGAGAGACAGAGCATGAGCAGGGGAGGGGCAGAGAGAGAGGGAGACACAGAATCCGAAGTAGGCTTCAGGCTCCGAGCTGTTAGCCCAGAGCCCGACGCGGGGCTCGAATTCACGAACCATGAGATCATGACCTGAGCCGAAGTCAGACGCTTAACCGACTGAGCCACCCAGGCGCCCCTATTCTTAATTAAAAGTGTATGTATATATTATTGCTTATCATTATTGTGGTCATTTAAATAAATTCTTTACCTACAAGTGATACTCCTAAATGATTAACTATGAGAATAATATTTACTATACAAGAATATCTATTTCGTTTTATTGGTGCTACTCAAATCAATATAAACTAACTGCTGTTGGGTTTAACAAGAAAAAAAGAAAAGCAGCCTCTAAAGCTGCCCCTAAATGAGATACTATCTCATGTGGAGAGTGGCCCCAGCATGGATGGGGAAAGAGGCAAGGCCTAAGACAGAGACCCATGTGAGGGAGGGAGATCAAGTACTCTGGCTCCCTGTCCTTTCCTTAAAATACAGGATGAGCAACTGAAGCCCAGAGAGAACAATGGGATTCAAGAGATGGAGCCTGACTAGAGTGTCAGCACTTTTCCCTTCCACATGGTGTTGGTTTTCCGTAAATCTTGAAAGCAAGAGTGCTGGAGGGTAGGGGTGGCTCTAGGAGCTAGTTAACTCAATCTGAGTAAGAAGCACAATACCAAGAACAGAGAGAATAACTAGCTTTTAGTGCAACATTAGCCCAAAATACCAAATCCATACTTTCCCTAAATCAAAGGTTCTTAACTTGGTCTTCACAGATTCTGCAGATAAAAGAAATTCTCCTAAAGGAAAAAATTATGCACTCAGAAAGTATTACTCTTAATGAACACAGGAATTATGATCTGACTGGATTTCCTGTGTTGTTTAAAATGAGTACGGACTAGTAGAGCAAAGTGGAGATTTTAAAAGCAGATAGATTTGAGTTCAAATTCTAGTTGTTTCCTCAAACCATTTTTAGATTACAAAATGAAATAAAATGTTAGTTTAATAACATTAACACATAATATTAACAGAGGTCCTATTTTCCTGAAAGTCCCTATTCCTACCCAATTGTAAAACTTTGTTTAGCAGTCTGAGAAAATTATCGATTGATACTCCATTATACATTTTATTTTATTTTGTTACCATTTCCTTCCAGTCTTTTAAGGTCGAAATCAGAGTACACATAAAATATTTTTAAATTTATATAAAAACGGCCTAATTGGTTTGCATGTTTATTCCTTAAAAACATATTTTGAAAAGTAAATGAGGAAATAATTGAAGAAACTAGATTTATATTAAAATAATAATAAAACATTCTAACTAGTATTTTACATTTCAACTTTGCTATATTAGCAGTTCCAATGCAGACCTTCTCTACCTAAATGACTACTTATCTTCAAAGGACATAAACAGGACAAAAGACATTCATCTACACTCCTACTCCAAATAAAAGAGTTTTATATTTCATCAATGATATTGACATCCTTCCTGTTATAAAAGCCAAAAACCCACTCTGGATTTGTGTGCACATGTGTGACTTATACGCAAATAACATTTAATTGCCAAATTAAACATGGCCAGCATATTTGATTAAATTCACTGCAATACCCACCTTA
Organism: Cryptoprocta ferox; assembly: GCA_028646485.1. NCBI lineage: Eukaryota > Metazoa > Chordata > Mammalia > Carnivora > Eupleridae > Cryptoprocta > Cryptoprocta ferox. The sequence continues at coordinate 36,977,631 of CM053566.1, forward strand.
ATGAAGTATACACATCTCTAATGAAGATAAAGACAACCTAGATAATGTGAGTCACTGCTGAGTTTGTTTTAGGCATCTTTTACAGAAACCATTTCAAAAGTAAGCCCTTTGATAACAGAAAAGATATTTCAGAAAAAATCATTACTCCCACTTTTTTCTAACCTTTTCCAATCTGGAAGAGTCTTCTTATAAATAGAATCAAGGGGCAACACCTGCTGACGACCTTGGGTTTCATCATAGATACGACGTGCAGCATCAGTGGTCAGGGTGACAACACAGTCCATGTCACTCGCCAGATGCCAAGAAATAACCATTGCAGCTCTATCATCTTCAATTTGTGCCAGGTGTGCAATCTATAATCCATTTTTTAAAAATCAGGTAAAAAAATTTTAAATATATAAAAATTTGATATTAAATATTTTAAAAGCCCACATCTAAACAGCAAAAACTTTTCTGAAATACTCACATGAAAATTCTCAAGCTATAAAAACTTACTAGCTTAAACAGTAAACTGTCTATTCTATTAAATTTTGGAAAAACTGTTCCACAGATTAAACTCCTGTAAATTTTGCAAATGAGCAAGTAAAAATATTTAGACTGTTATCAGCTAATTAATGATATACATTTTTCATATTTGATACCTTTACTACTGGGATAGATCTTAATTGATAAAGTAATCTTAAAAGTATTTTAAATAATATACACATATGAAGGACTGAAATTCAGTTAAACATAAATATAGTTATACATCACATCAATTTGAAATTGAGGCCAATTTCAAAACCTCATTCACTGCACTGGTATGGTAGCATCTATCTTTTTTTTGGTAGCATCTATCCTTTACTCTTACCTGACCAGGCTGGAAAAACCTGCCTTAGCAATGAAAACATTGTGTCATTAAAATCATCACAATGTCTACTCTTGAATTCCAATTCTCTAAAAGTTAGTGGAATAAAGGTAAGAAGAGAGACATACAAAGAAACTAGTACATGTAAATGAAGATAAAAAAATGTCCTAGAAAACAAAGGAAAAATTAGAGGGAGCAAATCAAAGAAAGTGACCTCATTCTACTTGTGACAACATGTGAGGACAGGTGCCCATTTTGTGGTTGTTTTACAAGTACTCTGATCTTATAACTGCGTTATTCTAAATAAAGATATAACTGGAAGCTCTCACTAGACTCCTTAACATTACTTTCTCCTTAAACCTTCAAGTGATACAAAGTATATATAGTACTTCCTTTTCCAAAAACACAATCCTGTAGAAAACATGAACCATTTTTACTTGTGTACCACATACAGTGTTCTGTTCATTCAGGCTTTAACTACTTTTTCAGCTCTTTTAAGCCCACCCTAGCCATTTTTCATGGATGTAATCAATTCTTCCTCAGGAATGGGAGATGAATGGCACTTAAAAGAAAGAAATACAGATGGGATTTCAAGGTATTTGGAATTCAGGAGACAAAGACTAAAACATCCAAGTTAACTGAGGTATTCACAATTACAAAAATAAACACATTATAAAGTCTAGGTGAAAAATCTCCTCTTGTCCCTTACTATATTCCATAATTATTAAGTCCAGTTTTAGAATAAATACCAGGAAGAATTTTGTTTTTAGAGGAATCAAGTAAGATTAAGCATGATATGGAAGGAGTAGAAAATTTTCTCTTGATGGTTAGGAGAGGACTTGTATTCTGAGAGGACAAAGGAGAATCTACATAAAATGAGATTTCAAACGTTCCCCCAGATTTTCAAGATCTTTGATGAGAAACATTTGAAACGAAGACTAAAATATATTTATTCTGTTAAAATTTATATTTTATTTAATAAGTATTTAATATTAAATTAAATATTAAATATTAAATTAAAATTAATATTTATTTATTAAAATTTAAAGTTCATTCTGTTAAAAGATTTTTGGTAAAAATCTTACCTACTGAACAAGAATTTTGTATCAAATAACCACTGAATGTGGAATGTTAGCCTAACATTTAGGCTATGTTTAAATCGCAGGACTGCTTCTTCTGTAAAGACTGTCTCTTTCTATAAATTCTTTAAATGGGTTCTGAGGAATAACAATTTTAAAAAGTATAAATCAGAATCTTATTTTCCAATTTATGAATTTACAACTTAGTTTTTCAATTTTCATATTTGGGATTTAAATAATAATGCAACATGGTTTTGGTAGTACACATGGCTACACATTTTGAGAGTAACCGTCACCCTTTTTCACTGTGTAGTTGGGTTGTGATGCTAGGGAACTGTTTATAAAGAAACAACAATGGACTTTGGAGTGAGAGAAACCTTGGTTTATGTCTAATTTCTGCCCCTTACTCACTATACATTGATAATTAAATTCCTGAACTTCTATATCTTCATGCAGAAACTAGAAATACTATAAAAAACTCATATAGGGGTTGTAAAAGTAGTATGATGTACAAAGGCATAAAGAACACTGATTAACATCCAGACTTTGGAGTCAGACTGCTGGGGCTTGAGTCATGCTCTGCCACTTACTTAGTATGTAACCTTGAGCAAGTTTTTTTTTTTTTTTTTAATTTACATCCAAGTTAGTTAGCATATAGTGCAACAATGATTTCAATAGTAGATTCCTTAGTGCACCTTACCCATTTAACCCATCCTGCCTCCCACAAACCCTTCACTACTTCTGTTTGTTCTCCATATTTAAGAGTCTCATGTTTTTGTCCCCCTCCCTGTTTTCATATTATTTTTCTTGAACAAGTTTTTTTTTAAATCTCTCTGTACCTCAGTTTCAGTTTCCTCAATTTTATTTATTTTTTAACGTTTATTTGTTTTTAAGAGATATAGCATGAATGGGGGAGAAGCAGAGAGAGAGGGAGACACAGAATACAAAGCCGGCTCCAGCCTCTGAGCTGTCAGCACACAGCCCAACGTGGGGTTCGAATCCACGAACCACAAGGTCATGACCTGAGCCAAAGCTGGACTCCTAATGGACTGAGCCACTCAGGTGCCCCTCAGTTTCCTCAATTTTAAAACAGAGGTAAAAGCAGAAAGGGGAGATGCATATGAAATGGAAAAGGTCAACAAGTAAAACACAAACACCTGTAATACCACAAACCTTAACATCATTAAAAACTAAAGGTATCGGGGACATCTACAAGAAACACTTTCCGTAAAACAGAATGTTCAGGATTGAATAACCATAAGAAAAAAATGAAAATACAATTCATTTGACAAAAGGAAAAACCAAAGAGGCAAAGAATTAAAGAAGGATGGCACTCTTTTGGCAACAAATATGTATGAAGTTTTTTACTATTATTGTTTTTTCTTAAATTCTAGGTGCACCTCAGAATTCACTCTCTAACAATATTAGACCACAAAAACTCTGATCTTTTTCTTTTGTTGTCTCACTGAGGTTTGAGTCACATGAAAAGGTCTTGGCTACCTATAAAGTCATCTGACATGAAAGCATCTCTAAGCAGATAACAAGCCTCAGACTGAGACGTGCTAATTTCTGCCACAGCCCGCAAAGTAACTAAGAATTATGGAATTCCTTAATCATGGAATTATGCTGGTTTTAAATTCTGCCAAATCACTATTATGGCAATAAGTAATTTATGGGAAAACATTAAAAGGTACATTCTTTTATTATGATGTTACTTTAAAACACATTTTAAACAAAACAATATAATAAAATGACTGCCTCTTAATAGGCTTAAACACAAACCTTTCCCAAAACATCTCCAGTGGTTTTAGTATAGTTTGGAAGAGTACATGATCTTCTAGGTTTTTTCCTCAGTTCTTCCTGTTCTGATAGCTTTCTTTTCAAAAGTGCTTCAATGTGTGGCATCTGTAATTTGTAAAGAAAAATTAACTACAAGGCCAATTTCTCCTGTACCAGACATCCCAGAATGATAGCAGAGAAAAATCAACAATCTGGACAACTCAAGAACATAAAGTCATTAAACTGACTTTAAAAGAATGTGGCTACAGAAATGTAAAGCTTCCACCTCACTGACTTTTTTACCTTAGTTAAGAAATACACAATCTACAATAGGATTTCTCTTTTCTTATAAAGAAACAGAGGTTTAATAAAAAACAAAACCTATTGTCACTTTCTCTCATTTTCTCTGCCACCACATACACTGGTTATAACTTATGCAGCCCCTTCAATGCGATTCTCAAATTGGTGGATTATTAATTTCACTTATTGGGTCATTATTGGGTCATTACATTAGAAATATAAGCTGCAATTTCTTTGAAAAAAGCACTCTATCATTTTGTTACCTCCTTTTAATGTCTAGTAAGTGATTATAGACTATAATCCACATGTCTTGGCACCCCTGCACAAGAGTGCCTATAACATTCTAAATAAAAAATGGATGGTGGGGCGCCTGGGTGGCTCAGTCTTAAGGTTAAGCATCCGACTTTGGCTCAGGGCATGATCTCACGGTTTGTGGGTTCAAGCCCCGTGTTGGGCTCTGTGCTGACAGCTCAGAGCCTGGAGCCTGCTTCTGATTCTGTGTCTCCCTCTCTGCCCCTCCCCTACTCACACTCTGACACTTTCTCTCTCTCTCTCAAAAATAAACATTAAAAAATAAAAAAATAAAACATTAAAAAAAATAAAAAATTTAAAAAATGGATGGTAAAAAATTTATAAACTAGAAATTTAATTAAAAAAACTTTTTTCACATATACTTGAAAACTGTACCTGTTGTGTTGCAGGAATGTCAATATTATGTGTTTTTAGTTCATTTTGCAACTGAGCCTCTTTTAATTTTGCTTCTTCAACTCGGCCTAAAATTAAAACAACAAACCTGTATCAATTTGTATGTAATAACTCCCCAAAAACAGTTTTTGAAAATATTTTCAATCTCTTGTCCTTTTTCCTTTTTGATTGATTTTGCTAAAGTAAAAAATATAAGTATTTTAGAAATTCAAAATGAAACAAAGTCTAAAATTAAGATTTGGATCTAATACACCAAAATGAGAAATAAAATCAATATGGTTAAGGAAGTATTATTATATATTAATACTGCAAACTCCAAGTAATCTTAGATAAATCATTTAATTCTAATCCACATGACTATACATAACTTTACATAATTGCCTAAGGTTGTGACAAAAACCAAATAAGATTTTATATTAACAGTATACAATATTTAATAAAAATTGCAGCAAACACTGTGTGTGCATAGACTTACAAGTTATGTATTTCTATACAGTGTGCCCTGTACACCTCCATAGTGTGACATACTTCAGATATTTTAAGTAAAATACAAGACTCAATACATGACTCAAACTAAAAATTAAAATACCTATCACTTCCACAGTAATGCTGTCTTTCAGTATCTTTTGCCAGAACCTGGAGCTGAATATAAACATCATTATCATGTCAAAAGCCTTAAACCTACAGATTCAGATTTCTAATAAAAAAATTCAAGTTTTTATAGGTAAGCAGAATATAAATTTATTTAAAATGATGGAATATATCATCCTAAGAAGATAAAATAACAAATATAAACAATCATTACTGCCTTATTTACACCATTACTGCAGTGTTCTGCAGTTTAGTTGTAGTTCAGACAAGTAGACAATTTTTGTTTCTCATGATCTCAACCTTCTGCCTTACCATTCCCCAAAGACTATTTTTTTTTATTACCTTTGAATACAAAATAACTTACACTTCATTTCATCAAGAAGCTGTTTGCTGGCTTCAAATAAACTTCTGTACATTACAATATTCTTAGATACCTGGTCCTTTTCTTTTGTAAGTGCCGCCATTTGTTGCTGCTTCTTAACATCTAAGAAAAACATTCAGATGATTTACTTGAAACAATTCTAAAATTGACTTTTCCAAAACATGTCATAATTAGAAAACTAAAAAGTACTATGTTAATGGAAATCAAAACAAGGTTATCTGAAGTACCACAAGCATAAGAAAAATCCTCTATTTTCCTAAAATCTTACCATTGTAAAACATAAAGGGTAGGATATATGGTTCTAATGTTCTTGACAGAGCTGGTAGCTGAGGCTCAAATATAATAAAATATTCAGTACTATCCCTTCCAGGACTATTTTCTGCCAGCACCAGATTCTGTAAAAAGAAAAAAAACAGTAAGGTAAAACAACATTTAAAAGGGTATTTGTCAATGTATAAATGTTACGTGTCTCACTGTGTTCTGTTCCAAGTGCTAAATGTTCAGATAAAAGGCAATGACTGATCCTTAAGATTCATTAAACATTCACTAAAATATCAGCACCACCCAAGACCTAAAACTTTTTATCTTTTGGTACTGGTTTGAAAGCCAAATGATATTATCAATAAATAGATAATGCAAAAATTGTATAGAATAGTTACAAGAGAAAGTATCTTTTCTTTCAGAGCACAAGTATCAACGGCCACTTACTACCTTGATTTGCAAAGTCTTCTTGATGCCAACGTTTAAGAAGTTGAAGCAGTGTAAAACAGCTGATGGCATGAAAATTATAAAAACAATCACAAAGACATGCCCAAAGCCCAATGCTGCGTTTAAGTTACAGCTGTTGCCATAGAAGTAGACCCACTAGTCCCAGGTGACCAAACAAAAGATCCTAAAAAGCTTGAAGGATTTGTTTTCTTTTTAATTATATTTTCATTAATGCACATACAAAAACATTTTTGATATAATTTAGCTTAAGACCATAGCATATAACAAGTAAATAATACAAATTATAGTTACATCCTAAATTATTTATCACATTCTTACAAGAAGCAATGATATTAGCTGTTTCAGTTTTAGACTATTAGTACAATTAACTGATAAAGAAATAGAATTTTAAAAAATCTAAATTGGTAAAAATACTGTAGAACAATCCATGAAATAAAATTCTAAATAAATTACAAATAATTCTTTTCTTTTCAAGGAATACAGAATATAAGCCCACCATTAAACCAATGCGCAATTACACATTTCTGTAAATTTTCAATGTATTTATATGAATATTCGCACATTAAAATACAGTTCACATTTTAAAAACATATACTTTATAGTTCAGCAGTTTGCTTTTAGCAAGCAGTCTGACTTGCTGATCAATGCAAGTATATGTCTAGATACCAATTTGTAAAATTTATGGATAGTACAGGTATACTACAATATATCCTCTCACTAGGTGAACAATTTGCTTAAAATTTTAAACTAGTATTTATAATATAGCAAAGAAAATATCTTTCAGTATTTCTATGTATGTTCTCTAGAATAATGATAAATAGAACTCATTAAAAACACTATTTTAATAGGTACTATCAAATTTCCCTTCAAAAAGCCCATCAATTTATCCTCTTATGATTAGAGTAGAAGAATAGTTTCCCTGAGGCTGGCCAACACTTAATTATCAAGTTTCTCACCTGCACCCAACGAAATGGATTAAAAAGAACCAGTCGTTACTGTTTAAACTAGCATTTCCCTGATTAGTATTAAGGTTATGCTTCTTGTTTACTGGTCCTTTATATTTTCTCTTTCATTAACTGCCTGTTCATATTCTTGGGTCATTTATTTTTCTACTAGATTGTCTTTTTTCTTACTGATTTGCAGGAAGTTCTTCAGGAGATTTAGAAATATGTTTAATATATTTAACTCAATACTGGTATGTGTGCACAGCAATATTTCTACACAATTTAATTAAAAACATTTTTAATGTACAGTCATATAATGAATCTCTACATGCCCACCATTCAGCATCAGTAATTATTATGTTGCCACTATTCTTTTAATTCTGTTCAATAAGATTATGGTATATACAGTTTTAACTTTTTATGTAGTTAAATATAAAATCTTTTCCTTTATGTCTTCTTTAAGGAGGTCCTTCCTGGGGTACCTGGGTGGTCAGTCAGTTAAGCATCTGACTTCAGCTCAGGTTGTGATCTCACGGTTTTTAAGTCTGAGCCCTGCATCGGGCTCTCTACTGTCAGCTTGGAGCCTGGAGCTTGCTTTGGATTCTGTGTCTCCTGCTGTCTCTGCCCCTCTCCCGCTCACGTGTTTTCTCTCTCTCTCTCTCTCTCTCAAAAATAAATGTAAAAAAAAAAGGAGGCCCTTCCTGTTTCAAAGTTTTATGGTTTGTAACCTCTGATGTACAGCTTATCAAGAGAAAAGGATACACAGAATAACAGAAGCAAAGAGAACTGAAGAGTTCATTAGTGTATCCAAGCACAAATAGAAATCTGGAATATGAGAAACGAACAAATGCATAGCAGAATAAATCTTAGAACCCTTTTCAGAAATTTCCAAGGTCACCTGGGTGGCTCAGTCAGTTAAGCGTCCAACTCTTGATTTCAGCTCAAGCCATGATCTTATTGTTTGTGTGTTCAAGCCCTGTGTCAGGCTCTGTGCTGATAGCACGGGGCCTACTTGGGATTCTCTCTCTCTGCCCCTCCCCGCACTGTGCTCTGTCTCTCTAAATAAATAAACTTTAAATTTTTTTGATGTTTATTTTTGAGAGAGAGAGAGAGAGAGAGAGACAGACAGACAGACAGACACAGAATCTGAAGCAGGCTCCAGGCTCTGAGCTGTCAGCACAGAGCCTGATGTGGGGCTCGAACCCACAAACTATAAGATCATGATCTGAGCCGAAGTTAGACACTTGACTGACTGAGCCACCCAGACACTCCCAGACGCTCCATAAATAAAAGTTAAAAAAAAAGTTTAAAAAAATCTTAAAAACAAAGAAACTTCTAGATAAAGTAGGCAAATAATAAAGAGAATCTGAAAACAACTTGAACAATAAGCTTAGATTATAACATGAATTAAACAATACACATCCTTTTCAAGCAAATGTGGGAACATTTAACTATAATTATATTATTACTATATTAACAAAAAACTAGTTGTGTTATGAGCCAGTATTTCCTAAATATTCATATTGATGAGAATTACCTGCTTGTTAAATCAGACTCCAGAGCCCCTATTTTAGACCTACTATATCAACAAATGGGCCAGAAGCCAAGAAGGACTTGAGAGTTTTCTGCTTATTCAGTGGCGTATTAGGAACCTCTAGTGGAAATTCATATGAATGACATGAAGCTTAGATTCTATATATGCAGCTGCAATAGAATAGCTTAAGTCACCATCTTAACCTCAACAATGTGTACAGCCAGGGTAGCAGCTTCAAATGCCTACAAGAGGAGGGGATGTCAACGAAACAAGACAAAGGTAGGCTGGCTAGCTAGGTGTATTCTTCCAACACAAACCTATTCTGCACATTCAACATGTTTTCTATTGTCTTTCAACATGTGGCTTTCATTACCTAATTTTTGTTAATGTATAAGAAAATTTCACTTTTACTCTCTACTATAACAAAAATAAAAGAACAAGTGTGAATATAAGTAACAAACAACACTTGCCCTCAATGTCAAGAGATTGAAAAAAGTGGCATGAATACAAGGGACTGGAAAATCCTTCTCCCCTAAGAGAAACATGGCCCAGTATTGCCAGATATTTAGAATCCTCCAAATAAACCAGAGATGCAGATCGTTAGGTAAAACCTCCAAACTTCAAATATTGGAAACTAATTAAGATGGAAATGATAATGGTCTGTCACCAATGGACTAACCAATACATCTATTGTAGGCCAGGTGCAAGCTGGCAGGCTCCCCAATTTTAAGCCTAATGTTATTAAAACAATATAGTATTGGCACTAAATTAGATAAAGAGATGAACACTGATGATAGTAAAAAAAAAACAAAAAAAAAAACAAAAAAAACCAGAAAGATGGGGTGCCTTGGTGGGTCATTCGGTTGAGCATCCAACTCTTGATTTCGGCTCAGGTCATAATCCCAGGGATGTGGAATTGAGCCCCGCATATCGGGCTCCACACTGAGCACAGAGCCTACTTAGGATTCTCTCTCTCTACCTTTGCCCCTCCATGCTGTGTGCACATTCATCCTCTCTCTCAAAAATTAAAAATAGGGGCACCTGGGTGGCTCAGTCAGTTAAGCGTCCAAATCTTGATTTCAGCTCAGGTTATGATCTCATGTGGGATCCAGCCCCACATCAGGCTCTGCACTGACAGTGTGAAGCCTGCTTGAGATTCTCTTTCTCCCTCTCTGCCCCCCGACCCCACTTGCTCGCTCGCTCTCAAAACAAACATTAAAAAAAATAATAAATACAAGAAAGGTGACATTTCAAATCCATAGGTACAGTAATAATTATTCAATAAATGATACCAAGAAATTTAATGAATTTGAAAAAATGTAAAAACAAAAAAAATCCAGACACTCAAAGAATAATGGCATAAGAATACTAGGGCAGGAACTATGAATATAATCCTTCCTAAAATCTAAAAAACAAAATCAAGAAACAATCCTTATATACAAAAGAACATGATTATCTGTAATATAGAATTAAGAAAATGATGAATATTCCAAAAGGAAAAGTACCAAAGGACAATCCTAAAAAGATCAAGAATAAGAAAAATATTCAACCTTACTAGTAACAAAGTATTTTTTTAAATATAGGAAACTATACAAAAATCATTCCTATTTAGGGTTGGTAATATTATGAAGGTAAATACACATTATTTCTGGTGGGAATATAAACTAAACAGCAATTGGCAATAGCTACCTACCAAAAGGCTTAAAATGTACATATCCTGCCTCCAATTCTGCTTCTAGCAATTTCTAAAACAAATAATCAGACATATGCAAAAGGATGCACACAGAAAAAACTTGATGAAAAGCATTGTTGATAATAAGCTTTGGAAAGTAATTTTCCACCTAGGACTGATCAAATAAATTATGATCATAATACAATGATGCAGGTTTATACTCACTGATGAATACAGATGTGTTAAATAAAATTTTTATAAAAGCAGAGTTTTATTAATGAAATTTTATATCCCACTCATGTACATAAATCACATACACATGGGGTATCTCTGCAGTGTTTGTGTATATGCAGAAAGTCTGGAAGGTAAGTCACTGAATTGCTAATCATCATTATCTCTGAAGGGTGATAAAATGGTGATTGTTTCTAAAGTTTTTGCACCATGTATTTTTTATACAATTACACTATTTCCACTTTGAAAAGTAACAAAGAATAGCTGTTTTTTCAATTTTTCTAGATATGTATACATTTTTTAATATTTATTTTTGAGAGAGAGAGAGAGAGAGGCAGTGAGCGAGCACGCACAAGCAGGGGAGGGGCAGAGACCGAGAATCCCAAGCACGCTCCATGCTGTCAGCACAGAGCCCGACTTGGGCTCCAACTGAGCAACCGTGAGATCATGACCTGAGCAAAAATCAAGACTCAGATGCTTAACTGACTGAGCCCCTCAGGTGCCCCAATATATGTATACATTTTACCTGGGTTATGTTATATTCTATTTCTATCCACAGAATAGTAACTTTTCAATGAAACATGAATATATTATCACCAAAGCTAAAAATCCCTACAGAGAGAAGTCATCTACAGGGAAAAAAGAGGTTCTTGCTTCTAAGAATGATCCTGGGTTCAATCTGTAATAGCTTACAGCAAAATCACAAAATATTTCCACTGACTTTTCAATTTAATGCTATACTTAGAACATCTTCATAGCTATATACACAGAAGAACAGGTATTCAACACTGTGGTTTATACTATTATAGAAATCTCATCTACAAGAAGACGTAAAAATTACCGTGATTTCAGCTGAACCTTTCACAAAGGGAAATTCCAGCGTTCTAACTTTCCCAATAAAGAGTGGTGTATCTGTATCTTCCTCATTAGATCCTTTAATCGTAGCTACTACAGTGCCAACCAAATCAATTCCAGTTTGATTGTTGTAGTCATCCTTTAAGTGAACAATAAAAGATAAATTAGAAGAACTAGTAAGGAGATTAAATCCAGAAAAGGAAATGAATGTATCAGAAATGCAATATAAGCTCTAAATATCAAATTATTGTGATTCTTCTTACTCCAAACACAGAATTCAGTTCTCAGATTAAGAGCTCCACAGGCAGGAAATAATCTGAGAAGCTGTAAAAGAACCAGAGGCTTACATCTAATATAATGGCTTATAACTTTCTACATTAAAAGGACTCCCAGTTTAAAATTTCACCTTGTTGTGTATGTTGCATCTATTCATCTAGGGAAGAGAAGAATGATTCACTTATCTAAAACAGCAGAAAACTTTCTGAAGGGAGTTAAGTATCCCACGAGCAAAATTTTCTATCAAGGTGAAGTCGGCTACTGTGTTTTACATGTTTTTGTTAATATTCTCAGCAGCTCTATTGCTGCTTACTCTCCTGATGATAAGAAGCTTTGAAGAGCTCATTATGATCAACATCAGAACAGATCTCTTAAAAATAATTATTTCCTTCTGTCCCATTAGTGAAACGGACACTTGAGGAAACAATTTACTTCACACATATTCATAATACATACATGAAAGAAAGGTATGTATTAGGAAAGGTAGGCAAATTTCTACATTTTTGAGTCAGTTCTACTTAGTATATCTGGATATATTTTACGTATGTTACACATTCTCTATCTGTATTCAAATACAAAGGTGTTTATAAACATTTCATTCACCCACACAAATTTTCCCTATTATCTTAAACTGATTAAGATCTAACTTTATAAATAACTATTCTGCACACTAAAACTAGAAATAATTTTTCTTATTCTTTGCAATTTTCTAAGTAAATAAACATTACCGTAATAATAAGATGTAAATCTTTGGCCAAGGTCCTACTGGCAACTGAGCGAACATTTGAAACAGCTGGTGTAGCTGGCTGGATTTTAGGGACTAACTTCACAGGTTCATTAGGTAGAACATCAACTATAATCTTACAAAACAAAAGCAGCATTGTGATGAATAATATATTGATGGTTTAGTATTTAAGAGTAAGACAAGAAATAATGCTAGCATATACTAAATAAAATGAAAGGTTACCTTCTAAAATAGATCTCCATTAATCTCCTAAAACCAATGAACTTACTTTTTAAAATTCAGAAAAGATAAATTCAGAGATACATTTTTGAATGTTACCAGTCATCTAAGAACAAATTTAGAGGGATTTAAAAATATAGATAATTTTTAGGGTGCCTGGATGGCTCATTTGGTTAAACGTCTGACTCTTGATTTCAGTTCTGGTCATGACCTCAGGGTATCATGAGTTTAAGCCCTGCATGGGCTCTGTGCTGATGGCGTGAAGCCTGCTTGAGATTCTCCCTCTTTCTCTGCTCCTCCCCCACTCGACTCTCACAATAAATAAACTTAAAAAAGTAAAAAAAAAAATAGATTTCTAAAATTTTAGTACACTAACATATTGAATGGAGATGAAGTATATCAAAATTACCTTAAATTTCATTATTCAGAATTACTAGTACCTAAAATGTTATTAACTGAAAAATTTTCACGTATGGTTGACAGAAGCAACCTTACCATGATATACGCTGAAATGCTTACTGGAGGTCTTTGAAATAAAGATAAATGGAAAAAATAACTTCTGTATCAGGTCATATTAACGTAATTTAAATACATTCTAATATTCCTGACAATTGCAGTATTTATACTTTGCATCCAATAATTCACTTTTAAACAAAACCATTTTATTCCTACACTAACCAAGAAAATGTAAAGCTAACTATAGTATATATAAAAAATACAGTATATAAAAAATATATAATATATAAACAAACCTGTTCACTGTTAAGAATATTTGCTTTATCCATCATAAAACCAAACTGGATACAGTATGTCCCCACTTTGTTAGGAATTGCTTTATCCCTAAGTTAGAAAGAAAGAGAAGATTACTGACAACTTTTAAATAAAAGGATGAAGGAATTCAAAGCATCAACATTTTTTGTTCCTTCCATAAAATACATACAAAAACAATTATTATTACTACATTTGCCTTAATTCAACAAATATTTCCCATAATATCAGGTTTTACTCCAGGTCCCTCTCACATGGATATTCTTTCTCAAAATACCCAGAAACCAAGCTCTGGATATGGCAACACTTCAAAGAACAAGAATATAAAGTTGACAAGTAGTAAACAAAAATGGTGAGTTAAGTGTTGTGAATTTTGCCTTGTTTCTACATAATAAATATTCAACTCACAGTTTTATATTTCAAAATTACAGGATATCCTGATTTTTTTTATGTTACTGTTTTCCATTCAAGCACCATTATAAACATTTAAATTTACATATAATACAAGGCATTCATTGTGACTTAATTATCAATGAAGACCTCAGTACTTAATAAGAGGTACATATACTACTGTGCTTTTATCACACCTAATGAAAGCAACAACATGAATAACATTCCATGGTATACCTTGCCTGATAACCAGTGCAACAGGCTATATATCTCTAAGGTGGCTTTTGTATGTCATTCACATTCTCATAATATTGGATCATGAAGTAAAAAGAACAATGGCTTTGAATACATTATCTATATTGAAATCCAGAACTGCAATATATATGAAAACTTGGAGAAAATAATTTTTTGGAGGAAATAATCTATGTCATGTTTCTCCAAGAGAATTCCTAATAAAGTCACAGTAAGACTGAAACAAGACTTCTGCTTCCAAATGGCAAGCCAACTCTTCCTGATGAAGACAAGCTTATTTTATTTTTATTTTAATATTTTTTAAATTTATTTTTTAATTCCAGTATAGTTAACATACAGTGTTATACTAGTTTCATGTGTACAATATAGTGATTCAAAATTCTACACATTACTCAGTGCTCATCATGGTAAGTGTACTCTTAATCCCCTTCACCTGGTTCACCCATATGCCCCACCCACTTCCCCTCTGGTAACCACCTGTTTGTTCTCTATACTTAAGGGTCTGTTTTTTGGTTTGACCCTTTCCCCCCCCCTTTCTTCCTTTGTTTCTTAAATTCCACATGAGTGAAATCATACGGTATTTGTCTTTCTCTAACTTATTTCACTTAGCATTATACTCTCTAGATCCCTTTCTCTTGAAATTTAAACAAGCATAGTTTAAAAGACATTTGCTTGAAGATGTTTGAAAGATAACAAGCAAAAGTGAAAATTAACAGGATATAAGATAGCATGGAGATCCTGGAAGGGGAGTTTCACATTTAAGGCTGCTTTAATCCTGGGAACACATCCTAGTCATAAAGGTGAACCTAGACAGATAGGCTCTCAAGGGAAAAACAATTCAGCTGTGAATCATCCCAATCTCTGAATCTGGACTTAAATGATAAAAGACTGCTACTGGCCCAGATAACAGAAACAAATGTAAACCCAACCTGGAGAAAGAAATACCTGAGACTTCAAATTATTTCCATATATATTCATAAACAAAATGTATGGTAAACAATAAAAAAATACATAAAAAGGCAAGAAAACTATAACAAAAACCAACAGAAACAAGAGACCATTGAAACAGACCAAAAGGAACTTGAGACAGACTTTAATAAATTGATTACTGCTTCTTAGGGTAATAAAACACAAGACTGGGAATTCCAACAGAGAACTGGACCTTAAAAAACAAAAACTAAACTAAAAATACCAAACAGAAATTGCTTATTCAAAGATGGATTTAACAGCAAACTGGATACACTGAAGGTATTTCAGAAGAAAATATCTAGAATGAAGGGAGACAAAAAAAGAGTCGCAAATAGAGAGAAGAGGATGAAAGACTGAGAATAATGTAAGGACTAATGTGCCAGGAAAAAAAAAGGGAAATAATGAATTTGATGAAATGGCTGATAATTTTTCAAACCCGAACTAAGACCATAAAATCAAAGCCCATGAAAACTAAGTAGAATAAATAGAAAGAAATCCATGAACAGGCATGTCATAGCAAAATTGTTGAAAACAAAACTTAAAACAAGCAAAGAAGAATGGAAATGATTACTGTTCAAGATAAAAATAAGGCTGACAGCTTTAACTGCTCAATGTAAACAACAGAACAGTGAAGTCTGGCTTGAAAGTACTACAAGAAAGAAACTGCCAATCTAGAATATCATTTCCAAGAAAAATACTCTTCTAGTATGAAGGTGGAGTAAATATATTTTCAGGTAAAAATGAGATAATTCAACACCAGCAGATGTACACTAGAGTAAATACTAAAGGAACTTCCTCAGATGGAAAATGACCCCAGATGGAAAACCTGGGTGGAAGATTAACAGGATAAATGAGTTAGTAAATCTAAATGAACACTAACTATATAAAATAATAATATATTGCTAGGCTTCACATATGCAATAATGAAGGCATTTAAGTTGAGGGAAAATGGTGTTTAAGTGTTCTAAGATCCATGCAGGCCAAGGAGAGGGTAAAAAATGCAAAGTGTCATCGCACATTGATATAGTATGCCAACTATGCATGTTGAAATCTCATAAAAAAAAAAACCCACTTACAGAATAGTAAGATTGTATAACTACCAAGTTAATGAGAAAAAACAGTAACTAAAAACACTTAATAAATTCTAAAGAAAAAAGAAAGAGGAGGAGGATCAAGTAAACAGGTAGAGTCAAAAGTAAGTGCTTTTGGTTATTATTTGTAAGATCTAAGCTTTTCATTTAAAAGATTAGTTTAAAAAATAACTATAATGCCATCTATTAAAAGATCACTTAAAATATAAAGATAAAAAATCAATGAAAAAAAGATATTTATGCAAATACTCTCATGATCCCTAAGGTGGCTTTTGCAGGTCACTCATATGGAACATTGGTATACTGTTTGATAAATCAAAGATTTCCAAGCAAAGAACACCACTAGAGAAAAAAGATGAATACTTCATAATGATAGCCAATTCAATTTTGTCAAAAGAATTTAATATTGTAAATCTGTATGTAAATATTAACATAGCCTTATAAAAATGTGTGAACACAATAGAACTAAGAGGGAAAATAACTCCACACTCATAATGGGAGATTTGCAACACTGCTTTAAAAATATACATATACAGGGGTGCCTGGGGGGCACAGGTGGTTAAGTGACCAACCTTGATTCTGCTCAGGTCATGATCTCACGGTTTGCAAGATCAAGCCCCATGTTGGGCTCTGCACTGATGGCAAGGAGCCTGCTTGGGATTCTCTTTCTCTCTGTTCCTCCCCCGTTCTCTCTCAAACTAAATATTAAAAAATATATATACAGTAAAACCTTGCTTTGTGAACACAATTCAGTCCACAAAAATGCTTGCAATCCAAAGCACTTGTGTATCAAAGCAAATTTCAAGAACCATTGGCTAGTTGTAATCATGTGACATTCAGCATCATATACTACTTGTACTGCAAAACATCACTCACTTATCAAGTTAAAACTTACTAGAAATGTTTGCTTGTCTTGTGGAATACTTTCCAAACAAGTTACTTGCAATCTAAGGTTTTACTCTATACAGAAAAATTAAAAATACAGAAAAAATTAAAAGTAGAAAAATGAACACAAGGATTACCAAATTTTGAATTAATGAACATAACACTGTACTTCACACGCAGTGTATATTATTTTCTAGTATACATATTTACAAAAATTGACCATATGCACATACTACAAAAATTATCAATTAGTTTCAACGAAATGAAATTATATAAAGTAATCTCTCTGATAAGCCAGAAATCAGTAAGATAAAGTGAATAAGAAAATCCCAAATTTAGAAACAACATTACTTCTAAAGAATAGCCATGGGTAGAAGATGAAATCACAATGGAAATTAGAAAATACCTTGATCCAAATAATAATGAAATACAATGTAAAAAGGCTTGCAAAATTTATACCTCTACATGTATATACATGTATATTTAAACGTAAGTATTTACATTCACACATATATATATATATACACAGGCTGAAAATAAGTTTACATATATGTATATATAGGCTGAAAATAAACATGTTAAGCAGCAATCCCAAGAATTTTTAAAAAGGCAAAAGTTGGTCCTTCAAAAACACCTGCAATATTTACATCTCCTGATAAGATTAATCAAGTAACAAAAAATAATGTGAACAATGGGAGATCACTACAGATCCTACAGACATTAAAATTAAATCATGAACACATTTTTAAATTTACATAGAAACTGAAAATTAAAAGTAATTTATCAAAACTGACCAAAGATAACAACAAAATACAAATACTCATATAACTGTTGAATTTGAAGAAACTGAATCCATACAACAACCTTCCTCCCCGAAACTGCAGGCACAGATGGCTTCACTGATGAAATCCACCAAACATTTGAGGAAGAAATAATGACACTCTCACACAAGATCCAGAGAATAAACCAAGACTTAGGAACCACTTCTCCCAGTTACTTTAGTGAGGCATACATGACCTAGATACCAAACCTAAAAAGAACGTGTAAGAAAGTGCAGGCAACCTCGACTCATTAATGTAGATGAAAAAATTCTAAACAAAATATTAGCAAAAGAAAACCATCAATACCTAAAAGAGGTTATGCATCATGATAAAACTGGGTTTACTCCAGTGATAAAAGACTGGCTGAATAAACATTCAGAAAATTAATGTTCTGTAAAATTCAGCACATTAAAAAATAAAGGAAAAATATCACATATTACCTCAAAAGATGACATCTAATGTCAATCCGTAATAAATAGAAATTCTCTTACTAACGATTAGAAATGAACAGTCTGATAAATATACCTACCAATGAAGTTAGGGATTGGGGATGAATTAGGATGACCACTCTCATCATGTCTATTTAGCATTTTACTGTAAGTCCAAGCCAGTTAAATATGGCAAGAAAAAGAAAATGCACAATGACTGGAAAGTAATAAAACTATCATTATTCACAGACGTTAATGTGCATATATTTTTGAAATCCCAAAGAATCTATAAACAAAATTGGAAATTAAGTAAATTAGGAAAGATGCTGGCTACAATGTCAATAAACACAAGGGAACTGGATTTCTATAACCAACAAACAAATTTTAAAGGATGTTTACAATAGCATCCAAAATATCAATTATCTAGACATTATGCTAAGTGAAATAAGTCAGACAAATACATATACTCTATTATTTCACTTATATGTAGAATCTGAAAAACTGAAACCTGTAGATACAAAGAACAGATTGGTTGTTGCCAGAGATAGGAGCTGGAAGATGGATGAAATGAGTTGGAGGTGGTCAAAAGATACAAAGTTGTAAGAGAAGTCAGTCCCAAGGAAGAAATGTGCAACATGGTGACTACAGTTAACAATACTGTATATCTGAAAGTTGCTAAGAGTAAACCTTAAAAGTTTCTACCACAAGAAAAACACTTTGTAGCTATTTGAGGTAATGCATGTTAAATGAACAACCATGGGAAACATTTGGATGGAGATATAGATCTTAAATCATTATCTTATATACCTTAAACTAATACAATGTTATGTCAATTATATCTCAATAAAACTAAAAAAAATCACCTATTTAGCAATTAATCTAAGGAAAGATGTAGGACACTTTGATTCAAAATATTACAAAATGATATAGAGAAATTAAAGAAAAAATAGAGGCATAAGACATATTAGTAGACTACAAGATGTTCCCAAATTTCTACCAAAAACAATCCCAACAGCTTTTGTTATTAAAATTTTATTTGGTATTTGAACTTGATAATATGATTCTAAAATTTATATGGAAAATTAAGGGCCAAGATATTCATAAAGAACAAAGTTAGAGGGCTTGTTCTATAAGGTATCAAACTTATCATTAAGTACGATACGGTAAAATAGAGACTAACAGGTGAAGAAATCAAACTAGGAAGTCAAACCCACACAAATATGGACATATGATTTAAAATACAGATGGCATAGCACAACAATAGTCTCAATAAAAAATACAGATGCAAGTTTTTAAAAAAATTTTTTAAGGTTTATTTATTTTTGAGAGAGAGAGACAGACAGAGTGTGAGCAGAGAAGCGGGAGATAGAGAGGGAGACAGAGAATCCAAAGCAGGCTCTAGGCTCTGAGCTGTCAGCTCAGAGCCTGACACGGGGCTCGAACTCACAGACCACGAGATCATGACCTGAGCTCAAGTCAGGTGCTTAACCGACTGAGCTATGTAGGTGTCCCCAGACACAACTATTTATATAGTTTCATAATATATAAAAACAAAACTTGACCTGTACTTATACCTCATACATTAAAAATACTAATTCCAAGAATAACTGTAAAAAAATGTAATAAAAAAGAGCTGACAAAGTTGGGGTACCTGGCTGGCTCGGTCAGAAGACCATGCAACTCCTGATCTCAGGATCATGAGTTCAAGCCACACGTTGGGTGTAGAGAAGACTTAAATAAATTAAAAACAAAACAAAAAGAATTAGCAAAGTAGACATAAAACCCTCAAAAGCTTAGCCCTTGGGACAGCATTTGTGAATTCGTATTTCAGAAAGGTTCCCACTAGGGGTGCCTGGGTGGCTCAGTCGGTTAAGCATCCGACTTCGGCTCAGGTCATGATCTCGTGGTTTGTGGGTCGAGCCCCACGTCAGGCTCTGTGCTGACAGCTCAGAGCCTGGAGCCTGCTTAGATTCTGTGTCTCCCCCTCTCTCTGCCCCTCCACAGTTCATGCTCTGTCTCTATTTCTCAATAATAAATAAATGTTAAAAGGAAAAAAAGGTTCCCACCATTAACTGGGAAGAGTGGCTCACAATGCCTAACATGTTTCTATAAATACGGTTTAAGTTAAACCTTTGCTTTCCTTCTGGGAATCTGGAATTTTTAGATGTACTAAGCAGAGGACCCTTATGTAACCAGCCCCCAATGAAAACTCTGGGTGATAATAAGATTGCTTTGGTTGACAACATCTTGTGTTATCATAACTTGTTGCTGGGCTAATTAAGCAAGTCCTATGTTATTTCACTGGGTAAGAACCCTTGAAAATTTGTGTAAGTTCTCTCTTGGATGTTGTCCCATGCATCTTTTCCCTTTCCTTACTTTGCTTTGTATCCTTTCACTGTAATAAATCATAGTTGTAACTATGACTATAAACAGAGTCCTGTGAGTTCTCCTAATCAATCATCAAATCTGGCGGTGGTCTTGGGAACCCTCAGCACAATTATATAGAATACCTTCATGACCTAAATATAAGGAAAGACTTCTTAAGGACAGAAAGAGGACTACCTATAAAGGAAAAGACTAACAAATTTGATTATATAAAACTTTAGAACTTCTGTTCAAGATATCATACAGTACAAAAGCAAGGCATGGAATGGGCAAAAATGTCTAATGAAAGGCATAATATATCCAGAATGTATAAAGAAATGCTACAAATTAACATGAAAAAGAAAACTCAATAGAAAAATTGGTAAGCTATGATCGGCACTTCACAAAAGGTTATCCAAAAGGCCAATAAGCACACCATGAGAAGACATATACGAATTAAAACTAAATGTAATACTGATACACACTCACCAGAATACTAAAACTGGAAAGACTGATAAAACCAAATAGTAGCGAGAATGTAGAGCAATGGGAACTTTCATACGCTGCTGGTGGGAGTATAAATTGGCATCAACACTCTGGAAAACTGCTTGGTGCCAGCTAGTAAAGTTAAACATATACATAATCTAGGATCCAGCAATTATACAGCAATGAAAATGAATGAACTTGTAGCTACAAGCCATATTTTAGATTAATCTTACAAAACTGAGTGAAATTAGTTGTATACAAAAGAAGATAGTAAAGTTAAAAGTGGGCACAACTGGAGAATTTGGAGATGTAAAGAAAACCAAGTCAGGAGGGAGTTTCGTGAGAGTTTCATGTGTGTGCACGCACAGCAAGAAGGAAGCAGGTAACAACTGGGAGAGTGCAAGGTGGGACTTCCAGGGTACTGGCAATCTTTTATTTCTTGACTTCAATAATGGCTGCATACAAATTCACTTTGGGAGAAATCACAAAGCTGCCTATCTTTTAACTTTATGAATTTCTCGTTTGTTCTTAAAAGGTTAAATAATTGAGATTATATGTAGAACACCAAACACAGTGAGTAGACATATGTTAGGAATTCAAATATTTTCATTCATTCAAATATACCCAATATATGGAAATATCTTTTATTATATTACACGTATAACTGACAGGGCACATGTTATTTATGTATATAGTACATATATATCTACATATTTAGAGAACATGCATGCACGTTGAGTGGGGGAGGGAGGCAGAGAGGCAGAGGAGTAGAGAGAGAGAATCCCAAGTTCCATGCTCAGTGCAGAGCCTACGTGGGGCTTGACCCCATGACCCCAGGGTCATGAACTGAGCTGAATCAAGAGTCAGATGCTCAACGGAGCCACCCAGGAGCCCCACGGTACATGATTTTTAAAAATCTTTCTAACTTAACATTTTTTAAGTTTTATTTATTTTTCTATTGAAATATAGTTGACATACAGTATTATATTACTTTCAGGGATACAACATAGTGACCCAACATTTGTATATATTAGGAAGTAATCACCACTACAATGAATCTTGCTACCATCACTTACCATACAGTGTGCCACATATTAACTACATCCCCGAAAACTATAGACTGTATCCTCATTTTTTATTTTATATAACTGGAAGTCTGCACCTTTTAATCTCTTTCCCCTATTTTGCCCATCCCCTTATACAGCTAAGACTTTTATTGAGGTGAAATTCACTTCAAATGAAATCAACCATTTTAAGTGTACAATTCATTGGCATTTAGTATATTCACATTGTTGTGCAATTATTATATCTATATAGTTTTTTTTAAATGTGTGGCTATTTTTAAAAGAATTATTAAAATTTTCCTTTTGATCCCTGGAATGCTAAAATAAGAATCAAAACACTATTTAGATATTTTGGAATACAAGGAATAGCTCAATTACCACACATTTTAATAGATTCATATACTAAAAGCCAATTTAGTAGACTGAAAAGAAGGCAGTATGTGCTTTCTTGGATGTCTAAAGACCTAAGGCAAAGTTACCATAGTGTAAAATAAAAACAGTGATGGTATATTTTGTTGCTTGTGTGTCACAACATAATAAGCAAACTCAAGAGTATTTAGAAACACAGAGGGGCACCTGGGTGGCTCATTCCATTAAGCTTCCGACTTCGGCTCAGGTCATGATCTCACAGTCCGTGGTTTCGAGCCCTGCATCAGGCTCTGTGCTCACAGCTCAGAGCCTAGAGCCTGCTTCTGATTCTGTGTCCCTCTCTCTCTGCCCCTCCCTTACTCACAGTCTTCCTCTCAAAAATAAACATTAAAAAAATTAATAAAAAAAAAGAACACACAGCGATCTGACACTGCCTTTATAACAAGTGGATGCTGAGAAGATATATTTTTTTAAAAAAAATTAAGAGTATCTATGAAAGATTTAAAAAAACAAAATGGTCCTTCAGTACAGCTTGTTTCAACATATTAATATATTAATCATTTTTGACCCTACTGATGATGATTTAAGTAATTTTAAAAATAAACCTTTTCCAAATCCTTCCCAGGATTTTGAGAAGACAAGGGGAAGTAGGAAGCACCAGGAATCTGTGTCCCCTTCCAGACAACAACTGTACTGGCAGAATCGGCCTGATGTAACTGTTTGCAACTCTGAAAGTTACTGAAGACTAAGATAGTATATTACAGTGAATTTTGATCAATTTCAGCTCTTAGCACAGAAGTAGCTACTCATTCCCTACCTCCCAGCCCCACGGCAGGCAGATCTATGTCCTTGGAGTAGTCTAAACATAGCTTATAGGAGCCAGGGTGGGCAAAAAGGACCCTATCCCTCCAAATACTGAGGATCTGTGCTCTGATTGCTGCCCCTGATCACAGAGGAGCAGACAAAAATGCAGACAGTCATTGTTCCTGCATCAGCCCACACTTTGCAAGCCCCTCATTCTCCAGTATAAGTAATGTCCAAGGGACTTAAAGGGCCCGCACTCTTTCCTTCTCTTCATTTTCTTTTTCCCTTTTAGGGAACCAGACATTAAAGGGCATTGATAAACAACGGCACATATGGGGAAAATTAGAAAGTGACCACACATGCCCAGGGCAAGGATCAGAAAAACACACAACAAGACTTTAGGTTTACACCTAAGGCCGATCTGTGACAAACAGCCTGTAACAACTGAAAAAATAAACAAAAATAAAACTCAGCGAACCCTGGGTGAAGCAAAGAATATGAATTCCAGAGCTACCACAGTATTAGATCCAAATGTCTAGTTTTAAGCAAAAAAAAACACAAGGCAAAGAATCGGGAAAGTATGGGCCATTCAAAGGAAAAAAAACAAAAGCAAATGTTATTGAAAAACACCTGATGGCAAATATACTAGATAAGGACTTAAAAAACACCGGTCTTACAGACACTCAAAGAACTGAAGGAACTTGTGGAGAAAATCCAGAAAGTGATGTATGAATAAAATGGAAATATTGATAAAGAAATAGAAAACCTAAATAGAAACCAAAAACAAATTCTGGAGCTAAAACAATAATAAAGTGAAAACTTCACTACAGGTATTCACTACAGGCAGATTCGAGCAGAATTAGTGAAGCTGAAGACAATGGATATTAGAGTCTGAGGAACAGAAAGGAGAAAGGACTGAATAAAAGTGAACAGAACCTAAGGGACCACTGGGACACTATCAAGTGTCCTCTCTCTCACCAGAGGAAGAGAGAATATTTCAAAGAATGGCTGAAAAATTTCCCAAGTTTGATGAAAGCCACAAATACATATACTGAAGATGCTCAAGAGATTCCAAGTAAAATGAATTCAAAGATACACACACCAAGACACCTTATCATCAAACTTTCAAAAGACAAAGAGAATACAAAAGAGAATATGGAGAGCAGCAAGAAAGAAGTGAATCATTACATACAAAGGATCTTCGGTAAGCCAATCAGATTTCTCATCAGAAAGTCTCCCTTTTCATTTTTCTTTGTATGGGATCAGGCTTTCCCCTCTAACCCTTTTCCTTTTTTTCTAGGGTTACTTCAACAAACAAATCAAAAGCACACCTGGTGGAAGGTCCAAACACTCTATCACTAGAAGCAAGGAACAGCTTTGCAGAGGACTCACCAGTGGGATACAGCAGCCAAAATGCAACAACAGATAGCACGCAACACACACCAAAAACACTTCCTGAAGGGCCAGACCCTGGACAGTGTATGACCCCTTTTTAATATAGTAGTATTCACAGGTGCAGGACACCTAACAAGCTATTAAAACATGTGAAAGACAGATACTTAGCCAAAATGATGAAATGGAAGAATTCTCCCTAAAAGATAAAGCAGGAAGAAATGACAGCCAGAGAATTTGCTCAAAACAGATATAAACAATGTATCTGAACAAAACCTTAGAATAACAGTCATAAGATTAATAGCTGGGCTTGCAAAAAGCATAGAAGACAACAGAGAATCTATTGTTGCAGAGATCAAACACCTATGAAATAGTCACGATGAACTAAGAAATGCTGTAAATGAAATGCAAAATAAACTAGATACACTGACATCGAGGACAGAAGCAGCAGAGGAGAGAATAGGTGAAATAGAAAATAAAATTACGGAAAAAGATTAATCTGAAAAAAAGAGGGAAAGGAAATTACTAGACCACAAGGGAGAGAATTAGAGAGCTAAATGATTCCATGAAACAAAACAATATCCATATCATAGGAGTTCCAGAAGAGGAGGAGCTGGAGAAAGGGGCACAAGGTTTATTTGAACAGATTATAGCTGAGAACGTCCCTAATCCAGGGGAAGGAAACAGGCGTCCAAGTCCAAGAGACACAGAGAACTCCCTTCAAAATCAACAAAAACAGGTCAACACCATGATATATAGTGAAAATGGCAAAATACAAAGATAAAGAGAGAATTCTGAAAGCAGCTAGGGACAAATGGGCCTTAACCTACAAGGGCAGACACATAAGGGTAGTTGCAGACCTGTCCAGTGAAACTTGGCAGGCCAGAAGGGAATGGCAGGAAATATTCAACATGCTGAATAAGAAAAATATGCAGCTAAGAATCCTTTATCCAGCAAAGCTGTCATCCAGAAAAGGAGAGATAAAGGCTTTCCCAGATAAAAACTAGACAAGTTCATGGCCACTAAACCAGCCCTGTAGGAGATCCTAAGGGGAGGTCTGTTGAGTGCAAAGCAGCAAAGACTACAAAGGACCAGAGACATCACCACAAACACAAAACCTATAGATAACACAATGGCACTAAATCCGTATCTTTCAATATCACTCTGAATGCAGATGGACTAAATGTCCCAGTCAAAAGACAAAGGATATCAGAATCGATAAAAAAACAAGATCCATCTATATGCTGCCTATAGGAGACTCATTTTAGGCCTGAGGATACCTGAAGATTGAAAGTGAGAGGATGGAGAACCATCTATGAGCCACCCAGGAGCCCCAGACAAACTAGATTTTAAAACAGACTATAACTGTAAGAAATGAAGAAGGGCACTGTATCATAATTAAGGGATCTACCCATCAGGAAGAGCTAACATTTGTAAATGTTTATGCCCCCAACATGAAAGTGCCCAAATACATAATCACAAACATAAATAAATGTATGGATAATAATACCGTGACTATAGGGAACTTTAATACTCCACTTATACTGATGGACAGATGATCATGTAGGCAGAAAATCAACAAGGAAACAAAGGCTCTGAATGACACACTGGACCACACGGAACATTCTCCAAAATAGATCACATATTGGGTCACAAAATGGCTCTCAACAAGTACAAAAAGATTAAGATCATACCATGCATATTTTCAGATCACAACACCATGAAGCTTGAAATCAACCACAAAAAAAATTTGTAAAGCTCCCAAAAATATGGAGGTCAAAGAACTAAAGAATGAATGGGTTAACCAGGAAACTAAAGAAGAAATTAAAAAATACATGGAAGCCAATGAAAATGAAAACATGACAGTCCAAATAGTTTGGGATGTAGAAAGGCAGTTCTTAACAGGAAAATACACTGCAATTCAGACCTATCTTAATAAGCAAGAAAGGTCCCAAATACACAATCTAACCTTACACGTAAAGAGCTAGAAAAGGAACAACAATAAAGCCCAAAGCCAGCATAAGAAGGAAAATAAGAAAGATTAGAGCAGAAATAAACAATATAGCATCAAAAAAAAAAAAAAAACCCAGAACATATCAATGAAACTAAGAGATGATTTTTTGAAAGAATAAAACAAAATAGATAACCACTAGACAGACTTACCAAAAAGAAAAGAGGACCCAAATAGATAACATGAATGCAAGAGGAGAGGTCACAACCAATACCACAGAAATATAAACAATTATAAGAGACTATTATGAAAAATACACCAACAAACCAGATAATCTGGAAGAAATTGAAACACTCACTACCAAAACTCAAATGGGAAGAAATAGAAAATTTGAACAGGCCTATAGCCAGCAAAGAAATTGAATCAGTTACCAAAAATCTCCCAACATATAAGAGTCCTGGGCCAGATGGCTTCCCAGGGGAATTCTACCAGACATTTAAAGAAGAGTTAATATTTACTCTTTCTCAAACCATTCTAAATGACAGAAATGGAAGGAAAGCTTCCCAACTCATTCTATGAAGCCAGCATAACCTTGATTCCAAAACCAGACAAAGACCTCAATAAAAAAAGAAGAATTACAGGCCAATATTCCTGATGAACATGGAGGTGAAAATTCTAAAAGAGCACCTGGGTGGCTGAGTCGGTTAAGTGTACGACTTCAGCTCAGGTCATATCTCATCTCTCATGGGTTTAAGCCCTGCATCGGGCTCCGTGCTGAAAGCTCAGAGCCTAGAGCCTGCTTCTGATTCTGTGTCTCCCTCTCTCTCTGCCCTCCTCCACTCATGCTTTCTCTCTCAAAAATAAGCATTAAAAAAAATTTTTTTTAAATTCTTAACAAGATACTAGTAAACCAAATTCAACGGTACATTAAAAGAATTATTCACTATGATCAAATGGGATTTAATCCTGGGCTGCAGGACTGGTTCAATATTCACATATCCAACAACATGCACATTAACAAAAGAAAGGACAAGAACCCTATGATGTTCTCAATAGACACAGAAAAAGCATTTGACGAGATATAGCATCTTTTCTTGACAAAAACCCTCAAAAACGTAGGGATAGAAGGAACATACCTTAACATCATGAAAGCCATATATGAAAGGCCCACAGCTGAGTATCATCCTCAACAGGGAACAATAGAGCACTTTCCCCCGCCCCGAGATCAGCAACACAACAGGGATGTCCACTCTTATCACTGTTGTTTGACGTAGTGTTGGAAGTCCTGGCCTCAGCAATCAGACAACAAAATGAAATAGAAGGCATCCAAATTGGCAAAGATCTCAAACTTCCACTCTTCCAAGATGACATGATATTTACTCTACATGGAAAACCCAAAAGACTCCACCAAAAAGGTTTTAGAGCTGATACATGAATTCAGAAAAGTCACAGGATATAAAATCAAAGTATAGAAATCAGTTTCATTTTTATACACCAATAATGAAGCAACAGAAAGATATTATATTAGGTAATCAATCCCATTTACAATTGCATCAAAAAATGTAAAATACCTAGGAATAAACCTAACCAAAGATGTAAAAGATGTGTACTCTGTAACCTATAGAAACCTTATGAAAGAAATTGAAGAAGACACAAAGAAATGGAAAAACATTCCATGCTCCTGGATTAGAACAAATATTGTTAAAATGTGCCATCTACACAATTCAATGCAATCCCTATCAAAATAACACCAACATTCTTCTCAGAGCTAGAACAAACAATCTTAAAATTTGTATGGAACCAAAAGACCCCGAATAGTCAAAGTAATGTTGAAAAAGAAAACCAAAGCAGAAGGCATTACAAACTCAGACTTTTAACTGGTATTACAAAGCTATAATCATCAAATCAGTATGGTATTGGCACAAAAACAGACACATAGATCACTGCAATAGAATAGAGAACCCAGAAACAGACCCACAAATATATGGCCAACTAATCTTTGACAAAGCAGGAAAGAATATTCAATGGAAAAAAAAAATCTCTTTAGTAAATGGTGCTGAGAGAACTGGACAGCAACATGTAGAAGAATGAAACTGGAGTACTTTCTTACACCATACACAAGAATAAATCCAAAATGGATCAAAGACCTAAATGGGAGACAGGAAACAATCAAAATCCTAGACAGAAAAAAGGCAACAACCTCTTTGACCTCAGCTGCAGCAACTTCTTACTGGACATGTCTCCAGAGTCAAAGGAAACAAAAACAAAAATGAACCACTGAGACCTCATCAAGATAAAAAGGCTTCTGCACAGCAAAGGAAACAATCAACAAAACTAAAAGGCAACCAGTGGAACGGGAAAAGATATTTGCAAATGACATATTGGATAAAGGGTTAGTGTCCAAAATCTATAAAGAACTTACAAACTCAGTGAAGAAATCCAGTGAAGAAATAAGCAAATGACATGAATAGACACTTTTCCAAAGAAGACATCCCGATGGCACATAGACACATGAGAAGATGTTCAACATCGCTCATTATCAGGCAAATACAAATCAAAGCCACAATGAGATACCACCTCACACCTGTCAGGAGTGGCTAAGATTAACTCAGGAAACAACCGATGTTGGCAAGGATGTGGATAAAGGGGAACACTTTTGCACTGTTGGTGGGAATGTGAACTGGTGCAGCCACTCTGGAAAACATGGGAAGGTTCCTCAAAAATTTAAAAATAGAACTACCCTATGACCCAGCAATTGCACTACTAGGAATTTATCCAAAGGATACAAAAATGCTAATTCAAAGGGGCACAGGCACATCAATGTTTATAGCAACACTATCAACAATAGCCAAATTATAGAAAGAGCCCAAATGTCCATCAACCGACGAATGGATTAAGATGTGGTATATATATGCACATTGGAATACTACTCAGTGATGAAAAAAAATGAAATCTTGCCATTTGCAACACTGTAGATGGAACTGTACGATATTACGCTAAGCGAAATAAGTCAGAGAAAGACAGATATCACATGATTTCATCCATAGGTAAATTGGAGAAACTTAAAAGATGATCATGGGGAAGGGAAGGAAAGAGACTCTTAAATACAGAGAACTGAGAATTAATGGGGATGAGGGAGTTAAGGGTGGGGAAAATGGGTGATGGGCATTAAGAAGGGCACTTGTTGGGATGAGTACTGGATGCTATATGTAAGTGATCAATCAAGACTACACTGTATTTTAACTAACTTGAGAATAAAATATATTTTTAAAAATTTCATATTTCACAGCAGAGGTCCAGAACACAGAAGCAACAATTCAAGTGAGTTCAATCCAAAATAATAAGAGTGAAACTGTAAAAAAAAGAACTAGTTCAGTTACGTATTTTACTTCATATCTTTTAGGTTCTGAACTACAGAAAACTATACATTATAAAGTGCTCTGGCAACATAATGTAAATTTTTCTGATCTTAGTTTTGAAAGCTAATATAACTATCACAACACTCTTTCCCCAAACCATTTTACAAAGCTTATAAACTACACATTTTCTCAAAATAATTCCTGAGAAAAATTAAAACACTAACATTATCTTTTCAATCATAAATTACTTTTCCCAAGCTGAGCCAGACATCATCTGAAATCACTTTATAACAAATTATGCATAAAAATGTAATGTGAGAAGTACCTGAAGTAGAAGCAGCCATCTTCTTTGTCATTATCTTTTATTTTATTACAACTAAATGTTTCTGCCTAGAAAGGAAGTAGGAGAGAAGGAGAGGAGGGAGAAATCAGAATGAAAACTTTATCTTTTCACTAAATGCAAATACAGATCACATATGGATTTATAAATACATATACACACAGCTATATGTATATATCCTTACAACGCATTTAAGATTCAATAATGAGATTAGTCATGGTGACAATCACTAAAAAAATTTTTTTAATGTTTATTTTTGAGAGACAAAGAGAAAGAGAAAGAAAGAGAGAAGGGAAGGAGCAGAGAGAGAGAGAGAGACAGAGAGAGAGAGACAGAATCTGAAGGAGACTCCCGCCTCGGAGGTGTCAGCACAGAGCCCAAGACAGGGCTCAAACCCACAAACCGTGAGATCATGACCTGAGCCGAAGTCAGATGCTTAACCAACTGAGCCACCCAGGTGCCCCTGTGACATACCATTTAAAAGGTACACAGTAGATCTCTGTGGGAGTGACATGGTATTAGCAGCCTGATGCGACAGAGAGTATAAATTAAGGAAGCTAATTATAGCTCGATGTGGCTACTGAGCACTTGAAATATATCTGGTTCAAATTGAAAGGTGGTGTAAGCATAAAATACACATGAAATTTCAAAGATTGGTAACACAAAAGAATGTAAAATCTCATTAATAAATTTTAAAAACTGAGTACATGTTTAAATTGTAACTTGATGTTAGGTTAAAATACATTAAAATTAATTTTACTTTTTTTAATATTTTAATGTATCTACTAGAGAAATATAAATATTATGTGACTTATATATTTATTGGACCGAGCTGCTTTAGACCCTCAAACTATTCTCACCACTCTACCCTCCTTCCTGTATCCTGTAAGTATATCATCACATCCCTCATTTTATGTATTATCTCTTAGGGATATTTAACAACTTTTTGCCCTGGGCCACTGTCCTTCAGAATTTTTTTTAGATGTTTCGATTTAATTTTGAGAGACAGAGAGAGGGAACATGAGTGGGGTAGGGGCAGAGAGAGACGGAGACACAGAATCCAAAGCAGGCTCCAGGCTTAGAGCTGTCAGCACAGAGCCCGATGTGGGGCTCGAGCCCACGAACTCCAAGATCATGGCCTAAGCTGATGTCAGCCACTTAACTGACTGAGCCACCCTGGCATCGCTGTCCTTTAGGTAATTTTAAAGTGTAAAATATCTTAAAGCTTAAGGGATATCACAATGTAGGTTACTCTTTTTCAACAGCATCAACACTTAATTTTGAAACATAGTCTGATATATTCATATACATTTATGTATATATATGTCTCAAGTAATGAAGTGGGTTAATGTGTAGTTCTCCAGTATATACACACTGCATTCTTACATTAAGTTACATTTAATTTTAAGTTAAATATAAGAGTTAATTTTAACTTCTAAAAATGCTTCCCAAAACTTACATTTGCTGGTGGTCGGTTCCCACTGTTAGACAGCTGCCACATTTTCATGGAAATACGTGCTGGATTAATATTTTTGATGATACTGTCATCTTCAGAAATAACAGTAATCATAAAATCTGTCATGGTGAATATTAATGGATTTGGTTAAATAATTGTACGTCTTAAAGTGTATATTTTGTTTAAATGTTAATTATGAAACTCTCTAAAGAAAACAAAACCATTCTGTAATCCGCATTCCCCAATAATTTGTCTATAAAAATGTACTAATCATGACAGACAACTCTAATGTTAAATCTCCTCCAGAAATCTAACACATACATCTTTACTATTATTAATCCTTTGACTTATTTTCACAATCTGCCATGCTAGAAGTTCTACCATGCAAGACCAAAAAGGTTAGACTGTGGATACTCAGCAACATAGAATTAAGGCAACTGGTCATAAATCCATGTGCTTTATGTATTCTGAGACTACAGTGCTTATTATTCCCCTCATGTTTATCATTCACTTGGCACCCATATGATACATATAATTTTTTTAAAGTTTTGTTTACTTTGAGAGACGGAGAGAGAGAATGCACACACACACAAGCGTGTGAGTGGGGAAGGGGCAGAAGGGGAGGGAGAGAGAGAATCCTAAGCAGGCTCCAGACCAGCAGCTTAGAGCCCAACACAGGGCTGGAACCCACAAACTTTGAGATCAGGACATGAGCTGAAACCAAAAGTCAGACGCTCAACCGACTGAGCCACCCAGGCATCCCTGATGGATATAATTTTTTAATGACAAGAAATAGGTCTTCCCTCCTGAAACAGATTTAAAATTAGGAATATAAAGGCTATATATATATTTAACAATTATTAAAAATTATTAATTTTCTAATCTAAACTTTTTGGTCTGCTTGTTTTTACTGCTTATAACTATGTATAGGAATTCATCCCTTCAAGAAAAGGGAAGTCTAAGAAAATTATCCATGTAAAATAAATACATTTCCTATTGAAAATAGGAAGACTATACTGAAATTATCTGCTTACTTAAGTGTCTTCTACATTTGACAGAACTCATTGGAAACTAAGTAATCATTATTGGAACTAAGAGCCCAATACAGTGCCTGGACATTGCAGGTATTTAGGAAATGTTTTTTATTTTGAAATATTTAATCATAAATTCTGGTGTTTTCATCCAAATTAAATTAAACAATTCTGGTTCTATTTGGCTGAAGATGACATTACAACCTATTTAATAAAGCCACCACAGTTCTTGACATCTTTCTTTTGCAGGACTTCACAATCCAGTGAATGAACAAATACCAACTCCATTCCCACAGGCTCTCAGTTTATGTATAAACTTTCAGTTCATTCTTCACCATTAAGGGAATGTATAATACAGAGGTGAAAGAAGATATAGTTAAATCAAACATTTTCTTTGCCATTTAGAATGCTATGCAGTCTTATTTTTTTTTATCATGCTGGATATCTAAAATAATTTATTCCACTAATGTAAAAAGCAATTATCATTACAAATTTATTTAAAATTTGTGACTTACCAGTGAAAATACCCCCTGCTAAAAAGGAAGCATCTTTGTCATATTTAATATTGAGACGAATAGGTTTTTCAGGGTCCGGAAGAATCATTAACTTAATTATAGGTCCTTCTATGTTATTTTTGTTATAAATGGCTCTAACCTGCATCACATGTTCTCCTCTAACAAGAGTGAGAAAAAGAGAGACAAAGAGTTCTAATTATAGTTACAGCTTAAAAATTGAGACAACGTATACAAAGTTTATGCATTTACAAAACCTCTCTATTCCTGTTCAGTTCCATCTTCTACCCAACACTAATTAGAAGGCTACTCTTAACTTCAGCAAGGAATAAGAAAACTCAGTCTCTATATGACTAATAACTATCAGACTTTTGGTTCTTACCTAGGGGCATAAACACTGAACACTCCCAAATTAGCCCTTCCCCTTTCATCTGTTTTATGTTGTTGGTTTGAAGGAGAGAGCTAAAAACAAAACAAAACAGTTAATTAGAAAATTCTAGAGATCAAATTCTTTTCCCCTATTACAATGTTCTTTTCCTCCATTACTATTTTATAATTTTTATTTGCACACACTTCTAAAGTCTTTGATTTCCTAATTTGAACTATTAGAAATAATGTAATACGTAATTATATAACCCAAAGGACAACTGCTCATCTTGATCAATTAAACTATAATTTAGTGTATTTCAGTTATTAAGTTGCAGAATTCAATGTTCACTGCTTCAAAAGAAATGATATTTCAAGTGAAGTTTGGTTATACAAACACTGAAGGTACCTTCCAAAAAGGGGGCTGAAGAGGTGGGGTGAGGGAATGGCACAGGTGAGATAAACATAAATATACATTTAAGTCAAGGCATCAGGATCCAATGTCTATGTTACTTCATCTTTCTCTTAACATTTAACTCAGACGTGCTCCTTAGACCTCTGTTGCAACACTACCTTCTTAGCGACAACCAAGCTTTCACTTTCAAATGAATAAAAATCAGTGGAACTAATCATTGGTTATCAAGAATCTCTCAGCCTTCTACAAATGCTTCTGTGAAAATAGACTAATATTCTTATTTGTGGCAGAAAATTATCAGTTTAACTCTCCTAGATGCAAACGTTGACAACAAAAGTGAATTTCTAAACTGCTGTAGCAGAATATCAGACTCCTAATTCCTAATTTTCATTTTTGCTTAATAGAACCTAAAAATTAGGTAATATGATAGGTACGTGCAAAAAAACAATAGGCAAAAATGAGAAGGAATAATCAAAACGACGGGATAAAATCCTTTATTTTACTTATCCCATTTACCTTCTGATCCATTATCTCTCAACCCATCTTTCTCAGCATTTCTTCTACCTGGGTCTTAAATTCTTGTTGCTAAGCCTGAGAAGCATGTCTTCTATTTCAGGCTGTATAGCAGCAATACCACAGTCTTTCTAAAAAGGCATTAAGACCTCTGACCCTGATTATTTTTCTATGAAAACAAGTCTATGTGGATCACAAGCCATTCTTGGCATTTTAATCTCCTGTGACTTTTAAGATAAACATGTCAGGTGCTGGAAATCTGTTAGCGTTATTGAGCTAATGGATTAATTTTAGGACAACTGCACATTTACATGATCTCAACTATTTTCATCTACTAAAACTGTAAAAATGTTTGTAGAAGGATAGTTAAGCCTGGCTGAAGACAACCCCAGGAATTGTCTCTGTGTTGCCTCGTAACAAACTGGGACAAATTAATTGACTTCATTAGGAGGGACTATGTCAAAATACAACTTTGCAAGGAACTAGCAGCTTCTCCCATTTCCCCTCACAGGAGGGCCTCCAACTCTGTACCAGGCACCCCAAGTCCCCACTAGAACCTAAGTAACTGACTATTCCAGTGCTCATGTAAATAGGTGGTACCTAATATAGGACTTCTTGATATCAAGCACTATGTTTGCCCCCAAACATTACAAGACCATATTCATGCTTGCCCCATACCCTAGAATACAACTCAGTATATAAGTCTAGCAGCTATGCACAGGCCCTGGTGGCTCTCCATAAGGTATGGAGAACAGGTACTCACATGATGCTTTTTGATTACACTTAGAGCTTGTTAAGTTTCCCAAGTAATGCCTATTCCTTTCCCCATACTGCAGGTCATGATATTTGCCTTTACTCACTTTCTCAGTGTCATCTATTCATTCTAATCTTAAACCCAAATACATATTAGTGAAAGAATCATAACTGTAGAATATTGCCCCTTATTACACTGCTTGCAAGATATAAAGTTTACTTCCTCAAAATAATTATGAAAAATCTTTAAGTTGACTTAAACTAAGCAATAATCAAGGTTATATAAGACTACATTTTTAAAAATATGACATCTAATAACATTATCACAACAATGAAACCCCAAATTTTAAATACACGAAAATTATGTAAGGACGTAAGGAACTTTTAAAACTTACCTTTAAATTGTTAGCTTTCACAAGACTTATTTTGACCTGTGGTACAGGTGCTGGATTGTCCCACTGATCACAAAGTTGAACAATGAGAGGATTCTGTAATTCTCTTCCATTAATCACTGGAATGGACTAAAACAGGTATAAATATTTTCAAAAGCATTAAAACATATGTGCCAAACAATACAATAACTACTTGTGCACTTATAAAATGATCACTTAATTTATCTCGGTTCTAGTCACAAATGACTTCATCCATTAAAATAAACTTCGAAAGTCAATTATATTGTCACAAGCGATCATCTTCTTATAGAAATAATTAAGAAGTAAAAAAAAAAAAAAAAAAAAACACTTGACATTATGCCTTTTAACACATTCCTAAAAGTTACGTATTAGAATGACCTGAATGGGGGCATCTGGGTGGTTCAGTCGGCTGAGCATTTGACCGTTGATTTTAGCTCAGGTCATGATCTCATGGTTCATGGGATCAAGCCCCATGCTGGGCTCTGTGCTGACAGCGTAGAACCTGCTTGGGATTCTCTCTCTCCTTCTGTGTCTCCCTCCCACAACTCACACACTGTCTTTCCCTTTTTCTCCTTCTCAAAAATATATAAACGAACGTTTAAAAAAAGGAACTACTTCAATGGAGGAATTACTTCAATGGAAATAAAAGCTTATGTTAGGTTCTCAGATTTAGCATTGGCTATGGTTTAGCTTCTCTGTCAAGGACAGGCACTCAGGCACTCTACATTAAGCAATAATACACAGCTTTCTACCACTCATTAAATAGGACTAGAAAAGAGGGAAACAAACAAGAGACTCTTAATGATAGAGAAAAGACTATGGGTTGATGGAGGGAGGTGGGTAGATGAGCTAGATGGCTACTTAAGGAGGGTACTTATGATGAGCACTGGGCATTGTATGTAAGTGATAAATCATTGAATTCTACTCCTGAAACCAATACTGCACTGTATATTATCTAAATAAAATGTAAACTAAAAAAAAAAAGTAAAGAAAATACATACATAAATAGGACTAGTTGCTGATCATCTACACTGTCTTAGTTTAAAACACTTGTTTCTTTTCCTCCATCATGTAAGGGCTGTTTAATTCTGAGAATTTGCTTGTTGACCTATTAGTATTGAATATATCAAAGGAAACACACTGCCTAGCAAGAAACCTGATGAAGTTCCAATCTTATGTGTCATACTTTATAAAGGTGGAAAAAAAGATGGGAGAGAACTAGTGAAAAAGTAAAGCTGATTTATCATCTTTCTCCTATCAATAATGTTCTCTTTGCTTCCTCCAACCCCCAATTTAACAGAGGTAGTTGGTTACCAAATTATCTTAGGAGGTTGCTAAAAGTGGGGAAAAAATTAATGTTTGGATAGGACTTAATTTTCCTTAAAAGATAACTTTAAGACTAGTTTAGTTAAAATGCTTGACCACCACAAACATTACATGGCTATAGTTGACTATATTCCACCTGCCAAAGTTTGTTAAAAGCCTAAATTTTAAAAAATCAATGACAGTTTTCAAATGCAAACATTATCATGGTACTTTATTCCTAAACACATTGTCTATCCATCCAACAATAATTACTTTTAAAGAATATTCTTTAATAAATGACTTGTAGCCCAAACTGTTAGTCACAGAATTATCTGGGAGAAAGTGGAAAAAACAAAAAGTATCCAAAATCAACTATTCATAATTACAAACCCCTACCACTTTTTAGTATTGGAATGTAATTTAATGTTTCAGGATTTCAGTTTCCTCATTTATAAAATAAAAATGTTAAAAAACACAATGTTAAGATTAAATGAGAGAATGTATGTATATATTAATATGCCATTTATATAGTTTTTTTCTATTTATCAGTTAGGTATTAAATCAGTTCTCCATTTCCACTTCAGATCCCGTTAGGAGGAAGGCAGGTCTGGAATTAATTAGAACCTAACGGATATATTCATAACATTTCATCCTAAAGCAGCAGAATACATATTCTCTAGTCCATATGGAATATTATCCAGAATAGATCACACCCTGGCTCAACAAATCAGTCCTCAATAGACATAAAAAAATCAAGATCATACCATGCATATTTTCAGATCACAATGCTATGAAACTTGAAATCAAGGAAAATACATGGAGGTTAAAGAACATCTTACCAAAGAATGAATGGGTTAGCCAAGAAATTGAAGAGCTTAAAAAAAATAGATGAAAGCCAATGAAAATGAAAACACAACAGTCAAAACCCTTTGGGATGCATCAAAGGCAGTCCTAAGAGGAAAGTACATTGCTATTCAGGCCTGTCTCAAGAAGCAAGAATGGTGCCAAATACACAACCTAATCTCACACCTAAAGGAACTATAAAAGCAGCAGCTAATAAAGTCTAAAGCAAGCAGAAGGGAAATAATAAAGATTAGAGCAGAAATAAATGATATAGAAACAAAAAAACCCCAGTAGACATATTGATGAAATTAAAGGCTAGTTCTTTGAAAGAATAAACAAAATTGATAAACTACTTGCCAGACTTATCAAAAAGAGAGAACCCACAGAATGAAAGAAGAGAGATCAGAACCAACACCACAAAAATACAAACGTGTTAAGACAATACTATGGAAAATTATACGCTAACAAACTGGGCAATCTGGAAGAAATGGACACACACTACCAAAATACAAATGAGAAGAAATAGAAAATTTGAACAGGCCCATAGCCAGCAAAAAATTGAATCAGTTATCAAAAATCTCCCCAACAAGTAAGAGTCCTGGGCCAGATGGCTTCCCAGAGGAATTCTACCAGACATTTAAAACAGAGTTAATACCTATTATTCTCAAACTGTTCCAGAAAATAGAAACAGAAGGAAAGCTTCTAAACTCATTCTATGAAGCCAGCATTACCTTGATTCCAAAACCAAAGACCCCACTAAAAAACAGAATTACAGGCCAATATCCCTGATGAAACTGGATGCAAAAATTCTCAACAAGATACTAGCAAATCAAATTCAATAGTACATTAAAAGATTTATTCAGTGGTTCAGTTGGTTAAGCATCCAACTTTGGCTCAGGTCAGGATCTCACAGTTCATGGGTTCGAGCCCCGCATCAGGCTCTGTGCTGACAGCTCAGAGCCTAGAGCCTACTTCTGATTCTATGTCTCCCTCTCTCTCTGCCTCTCCCTGGCTTGTGCTCAGTCTCTCAAAACGTGCTCGCTCTCTCGAAAATAAACATTAAAAAAAAAGAATTATTCATTATAATCAAATGGGATTTATTCCTGGGCTGCAGGATTGGTTCAATATTCACAAATCCAACAACCTGATACACCACATTAATAAAAGCAAGGATAAGAAACCTAGGATCCTCTCAAAAGATACAGAAAATGCATTTGACAAAAAAAAAAATCCTTTCTTGACGGAAACCCTCAAGAAAGTGGGATAGACGGAACATATCTCAACATCATAAAGGCCATATATGAAAGGCCCACAGCTAATTATCATCCTCAATGGAGAAAAACAGTGATTTCCCCCTAAGGTCAGGAATGGAAGAAGGATGTCCACTGTCACCATGGTTATTCAACACAGTACTGGAAATCCTAGCCTCAGCCATCAGACAACAAAATAAATAAAAGGCATACAAATTGGTAAGGAAGAGGTCAAACTTTTACTCTTCCAAGATGACAGGATACTTACTCTACATGGAAAAGCTGAAAGACTCCACCAAAAAAACTACTAGAGCTGATTCTGAATTCAGCAAAGTCACAGGATATAAAATCAAAGTACAGAAAGTTGCATTTCTATACACCAATAATGAAGCAACAGAAAGAGATGTAAGGAAATTGATCCCATTTATAATTGCACCAAAAACCATAAGATACCTAAGAATCAACCTAACCAAAGAGGTTGATTTTGATCTGTACACTGAAAACTATAGAAAGCTTATGTAAAATATTGAAGACACAAAAAAGGGAAAAACATTCCATGCTCATGGATTAGAAGAACAAATATTGTTAAATGTCGACACTACCCAAAGGATTCTACACATTCAATGATCCCTATCAAAATAACACCAGCATTTTTCACAGAGCTAGAACAAACAATCCTAAAACTTGTATGGAACCAGAGAAGACCCCAAATAGCCAAAGTAATATTGAAAAAAGAAAACCAAAGCTGGAGGCATCACAATGCCAGACTTCAAACTAATACAAAGCTATAATCATCAAGACAGTTTGATACTGGCACAAAAAAACATATAGATCAATGGAAAAGAATAGAGAACCCAGAAAGGAATCCACAAATGTATGGCCAACTAATCTTTCACAAAGCAGGAAAGAGCATCCAATGGAAAAAAGGCTCTTTAGCAAATGGTGCTGGGAGAACTGGACAGCGACATGCAGAAGAATGAAACTGGACCACTTTCTTACACCATATACAAAAATAAATTCATAATGGATAAAGACCTAAACGTGAGACAGGAAATAACCAAAATCCTAGAGGAGAAAACAGGCAACAACCTCTTGACCTTGGCACAGCAACTTCTTACTATACATGTCACCAATGGCAAGGGAAACCAAAGCATAAATGAATCTCTGGGACCTCATCAAGATAAAATGCTTTGACGCAGCATAAGCAACAATCTAAACAATCAATAAAACTAAAAAGCAACCAATGGAATGAGAAAAGATATATGTAAATAATATATTGGATAAAGGGTTGGTATCCAAAATCTATGAAGAACTTACCAAACTCAACACCCCAAAAAACAAATAATCCAGTGAAGAAATGGGCAAAACACATGAACAGACACTTTTCCAAAGGAGGCACCCAGATGGCTAACAGACATTTGAAAAGATGTTCAACATCACTCATCATCAGAGAAATACTAATCAAAACTACAATGAGATACCACCTCACACCTGTCAGAATGGCTCAAATAAACAACTCAGGAAACAAGAGATATTGGTGAGGATATGGAGAAAGGGGGACACTTTTGCCCTGTTTGTGGGAATACAAACTGATCCAGCCACTCTGGAAAAACAGTACAGAGGTTCCTCAAAAAATTAAAAATATAACTACCCTATGACCTAGCAATTGCACAACTTGGTATTTATCCAAAGGATACAAAAATGCTGATTCTAAGGGGCACATGCACTCAATGTTTATAGTAGCACTACTGACAACAGCCAAAGTATGGAAAAAGTCCAAATGCCCATCGACTGATGAATAAAGATGTAGTACATATATATAATGGAATATTACTTGGTGATCAGAAAGAATGAAATCTTGCCATGTGCAACAACGTGAATAAAGCTAGAGGGTATTATGCTAAAAGAAGTAAGTCGATCAGACAAATTATCATATGATTTCACTCATGTGGAATTTAAGAAACAAAACAGATGAACATGGGGGGAAGGGAAGGAAAAATAAGATAAAGAGAGAGGGAGACAAACAATAAGAGACTCTTAAATACAGAGAACTGAGGGTTGCTGGAGCGGAGGTGGATGAGGGGACAGCTAAGTGGGTGATCGGAATTAAGGAGGGCACTTGTT
Source organism: Cryptoprocta ferox (assembly GCA_028646485.1). Lineage (NCBI taxonomy): Eukaryota > Metazoa > Chordata > Mammalia > Carnivora > Eupleridae > Cryptoprocta > Cryptoprocta ferox. The sequence goes on from CM053566.1 coordinate 37,019,233, forward strand.
GGGATGAGCACTAGTTGTTGGAACAACACTAGTTGTTGGTATATTCATGTAAGTGATGAATCACTGGATTCTACTCCTGAAACCAATACTACACTGTAATGTTAACTAATTTGAGTTTAAATAAATTTAAAAAAAAAAAGCATTAGGAAGTTTTAGGAGTAACAGATATCCAATGATTACTTCTACAGCCTTATCTACATATAACCATTTCTCTAACATAAGGAGAAAACAGGTTTTTTTTTTTAAAGCTTCTGGATTTCTAAGGTATCTGCAAATTAATCTTCTAAAAAACTTTTGAGTTAAGCTGTCATTATTTTTGACATTCCCTGACACAAAGCCATATAAAAAGATGGTCAAGAGTTTTTCCACCTCAAAGGTAAACAATTATTCCATAATGTCATCAACCAAAATCCTTTATTGACTTCATTAGGCACAAGGTGTATTAATTTATGTAGTATAAGTTCTCCCAAATAAAAATAAATGCACTGGCTCTACATTAAATCTCCTCAATCAACACATCACAAAAAAAAATTTTTAGAACTCACTGTCATCACTTGTTTATCTCTTATTTTAAATTCACAAACCTAAAAGAGCAATCTCAAACTAGAGCACAGGTAATGTAAAGTTTTCTTAGATGATGTACTCAAACTTTAAGAGTACAATTGCATCCATAACCATGATGATAGAAGCTCAACTTCCTTTAGAAAAGTATGTAAGCTGTCATTCCAACAGATAGAGCCCTGCTACGCCAAAATTGAAAATGAAAATCTAAACATTTTAAAATCTGAATTCTAAACATTTAGTAAAAATTCAACAGATTTAACAGAAATTTGCAAAAATTAGTATTTAAGATTTAACTATTTGTAAAGGAAGGCATACCAATGTTTTTATGTGTGTAATGACTTGATATCTGATATGCTTTTTCAAACTCCAGAGAAAACATTTTAAGACAGTAAGATAGAACAATGAAACAAAATTAGGAAAAAAAATAGTAACTGCTGAAACTGTAGTTCATTATGCTATTTCCACTTACACATGTTTGAAACTTTCTATAATAAAATTTTTAAGGTGTGATTATATTAAAAATGTTTAAATTTAAATTCTAGTAAAATTAACATACACTGTACATTTCTCAGTGCTCAAGTTATGAGAACACAAGTGATGAATTAAATAACCAAGTATTTAGAATCGTTATCACTTTGTCCTTTTGTTACCACTGTTATTTGCTGTTACTTCAACAATAAAATGTATCTATCCACTGACAATCTGAAAGTAATAAACCATGTGACAGTAAATTCTTTCAATCAAGGCAGTTACTTACCTCCTTTGATTCTGGCCAGTCTATAAGGAGGAGTTTTGCTGGTGGTCCAGAAATTAGCTGCACTCGAATAAAGTCAGAAAATTCACGCCAAGTAAAACAAAGATCCTTATTTCCAGGAAGGCCTGGAATAAATTTGATGCCTTTTACACTTATACTTTGTGTATTTTCCTAGTGAGGGAAAGTACATTGAAAAAACAGGGATATAAAGTTTAGTTTTCAAAAAAAAATAAAAACCGAAGAAAATGTTGTCATTAACCCATGTGCATACAGATATGTTTCTGCGTAAAACAATGGCAAATAACTTGCACATTTGCCAATACTAGCATACTATAAAATTCATTTCCTTGAAAGGAGAAATCGAATTTTTTTTGAGAGAGAGAGATCTAAAAGGTGCTATGTCTTTTCATCTTATCTTTTCCTAATTGCCCTCTTATTTACATCATCTCCTTTTTATTCCCCAAACAGCAAAGTGTGTGCTTGACCAATACTGTTTCTTTGCACTTGGTTCTTTCCTGATGTTTGCAAAATTCTTTACCAATCTACATGGCTTTTTTTCTTTTAGGTTTCTGCATACCGGATTCCTTATTCAAAGGGGTCTTCCCTGACTACCCTATATAATGGCATTGTTTCCACCACCCCATTTTATTTTTCTTATCACTTATTTCTTACCTGCTGCATGCTCTTCCGTTATAAGGTGATCTCCAAGAAGCCAGGAGCTTTGATTTGTTACTGCTCAATCTCAGATTGAGAGTATATTAATGGGAATCAATGAAACTAGCCTATAATTTCCTCAATGTGATGGAATGATATAACTAATTCAATACTGGCATGAAAACTCCAGTATTCACATTTTAACAATGATCCTTAACAATTTTACCTTAAATCTGTAATAAGTATAAATCTATTCCATCAGATTAAAAATTTTTTTTAATATTTATTTATTTTTGAGAGAGAAAGAGAGAGAGAGTAGGAGGAAGCGGAGAGAGAGGGAGGCACAGATTCCAACATAGGTGTCAGGCTCTGAGCTGTCAGCACAGAGCTGATGCGGGGCTGGAACTCACGAACTGTGAGACCATGACCCGAGCTGAAGTCGGACACTTAATCAATTGAGCCACCCAGGTGCCCCTATTCCATCAGATTTTTATAATCAGTGTTAAAATTTCATGTTTTACATTCGTATCTGTTTGTAGAACATTTTCTGTACAAAGACACTGCAAAATAATTAAAATTAATTTCCATTCAAACCCCAGTGAGTTCAGAATTTTTCAGTATCTGGAAAACAAATAATCATTAGTAAAATATACTGACAGCTGAAAATATTTAAAGTATAACCTAGAATTCTGTATTTATTAGTGAATCACTAAAAGCCTTTCTGAAGATATGATTTCTTGTTTAAGTCCTGTTGGAAGTTACCCTGATTTTACTTCCAAACTTAAAAATGATATTTGTATATGCATTTTCATACTGTAGGTGAGTCAAAATAGAATTAAATATAAAATTCTGAAAGGTGCTATGATCTAAAGCTGAAATTATCAAAGGAATATACTTCACAACAGCAGTACATTTTATGTAAGTGCAGAAATAATTTGAAGAAACAATAACATACTAAAATTACTATTTCCAAAAAACCCTACTATTTAAAAAAATAGTTTTAGGGGCGCCTGGGTGCCTCAGTCAGTTAAGCATCTGACTTCGGCTCAGGTCATGATCTCACAGTTCGCGGGTTCGAGCCCCACGTCGGGCTCTGTGCTAACAGCTAGCTCAGAGCCTGGAGCCTGTCTTCAGATTCTGTTGTCTCCCTCTCTCTCTGTCCCTCCCCTGCTCGCGCAGTCTCTGTCTCTCAAAAATAAATTAAAAACATAAAAAAATATAAAAAAAAATAGTTTTAAAACTGAAGGCTCTGATTTTTTCTCTGCAGACCTGGGGATAGACTCTTGAAGTTTGAAAGTGAGTCAAGATGGTATATATCAGTTGTAAAATGACAAGAGGCATTAAGTAAGTCACCTTGGCTAAAGAATAAAGAGCTATGGGTGGAGAAAGGTGTGAGATTATGCTGTGGAAAGATACTTTAGGATATTTTAGGCCATCCTAAGGAGATGAAGCCTAAATTTATAGTATAAAATGCTGATAGATCTAATAGATGGCATAAAATGAGAAAGGGAAAATGGACAATGTATTTGATCAGGTGAAACAGAAAAAACATGATGAATGCATTACCTGAGAATGAGAGAAAAGGATGTGGAAACAGAATATACAACTCTTCCAAGGACTTATACCATAGAAAGAAGAGAAAGAGAGCAATAGATGGACAGGAAATTAGAGCCAAAGGATGTTTTGACTGTTATGGGGAGAGGGAAGTTGTAATTTGCCTTTTAAGATGAGAGATAAGACAGGGGTGCGTGGGTGGTTAAAAGTGTTCCACTCTTGGTTTCCACTCAGGCAACAATCTCATGGTCTGTGAGTTCAAGCCCTGCATCAGGCTCTGCACTGACAGCACGGAGCCTGTTTGGGATTCTCTTTCTTCCTCTCTCTGCCCCTCTCCCACTTGCACATGCTCCCTCAAAATAAATAAATAAACCTAAAAAAAAAAAAAAAAAAAAGATGAGGAACAGGACAACATGTTTACATGCTGACGGGAATCTACTAGGGAAAACTGAAGATGTAGGAAGGCAGGTGATAATTTAGGAGAAATTACTGAATGAAGATGGGTGTCTATGCATAAAGTGATGGAAGGCACAGGTTGCTCATGCATACGGCAGAAACACAGTTATCTTCTGATTTCATATATACATAAGGTAGAGATAAGTAATGGAAAAACTTGAAAGTCAAACACTAAACTTTACCTTTTTCAAGTAAACAAAACATCATTAAAAGTTCTATGGCACTGTTAAGACATAGTTGTGTGGTGAAAACTAGAATACTATCAACAGATTAGTGAGAATAAGAAACTCTAGTAAGGAAGGGCAACAAAGAGGCTACTCTTATGTTTACTTGTCAGGTTAAAAACTGTAATGGAGACTGTAAAAGGAAGAAGAGTTTTTAAAATCACCTACTCTAGCCTGGCAGGTTCCTTAAAGCCCAGACTCACACATGTTTTATTCCCTAAGAGTTGTCTTTGATCTCTCCAAACAGAATACATCACGTTTGCTTGCTTGTTTTAAACTGAAATGATTCCACTGCAGTTCTTTTTTTTTTCAAGCTAATCTCAATTAACTGCACAGTTGTAAACTTCCCCAATTTTTTCACCAGTATCCTGTTTAATGCAGGATGTAAGCACTAAAATTTTATTTATTTATGAAAAACTACCTTTATATATATATCAAAATATTTAGGGATGAAATGATAGAATGTATGGAATTTCTTTCAAAATGATGGGGAGCTTGGGTGGCTCACTTGTTTGTTTCAGCTCAGGTCATGATCTCGCAGTTCGTGGGATCGAGCCCCATATTGGGCTCTGTGAGGAACCTACTTGGGATCCTCTCTCTCCCTCTGTCTCTACCCCTCCTCCACTTGCACATGTGCTCTCTCTCAAAATAAACTTAAAACAAAAAAAAAAAGACATGGCGAAGGGGAAATACTACTGCTATTTATTCTATTTTTGGCATATGTTTAAAGTTTATCATAACAAAACCTTTTTAATGCCTTTTGTGATTTTGCATTGTAAACACCAAAATCAACTTCTTTTAGTTATTTTAGTTTTTCCCAAATGTTGTTAAATGTAAACCAATGGCATAAGCCAATTGCTATGAAAAGTAGTCATACCTGAAAAGTAGTTTTCAAATGAGAGCTGTCAAGTCCAACCCCAGCAATTCCCAAGGCAGATAAAGAACTTGGTGAAAATGCTTGAATCTGATTTCCATACTGATCTGTAACTATTACAACTATATAAAAAAGGAAAGTTTAATTTTAACACTTAGAATTATGCTTAGAAAAACCACTGTAACTTTGTTTTCTTACGTATTTCTTTGTAAAAAATAATCCTACTTGTTTCTTGTATAATCACTACCAAAAAAAATTCAAGAATCTAAGTATGCTTCTTTTTAGATAACAGGGCGTTGATGTTAATCATTTTTTACTATAAAATTTGAAAAAATAATTTAGTATTATGTGATATTCTATATGTAAGAAAAATAAACATGAATCCACTGCTACATTTACTTTACACTTTTAATGTTAACTACTATAACTTTTAACAAAAACCAGCATTTTTCCAAGAAACTATTTTTGCCAAACTGATTTTAAAGTTATGTCAGCCTAGGCAAAGATAGTGAAAATACAGAAATCTTTTCCAACAATGGATTTTAAAACAATAAATGTATATAAAACCAAAGCCTTTCTTTCAGATCATGTATGCCAAAATGTTAATGTAGGTAAGCATATATTCTAAAAGTATTTTAAAGAAAGAAAGTAGACCACACTAACCTATTTCTCCTTGAAGCTCTTGGCCCATCTGTACTGTTTTTCCTCCTTTTAACTCACATTTTAAATGTTTAGGCTCATCAGGAAGCGGCCTGAAATAAGTTAACAAAAAGCTTTAGTTAAAAAACTTGGTTTTAATACGCTAAAGAGTAAACATATATATAACACTCACTCTCTAAATCTTAAATACAACAATACCCCTCCAAAAATACCTCAATTTACAGAACATCACTATTAACCCAAAAGACAGCTTGCAAAGAAGTGCTGAATCATTTCATCTATGCTGGATTAAAAGGAAATTATTACTAGAGAACTGAGAAAGAAAAGGTGGGTCAGTAAGAAGAACTCATCATCAAGAGATCTGGTAGCAGGTGGAGAGCAGTACATCTGAAAATTTTATCTCAAATATGGAGCCTGGAAATATTATGAAAATGGATGGAAGAATTCAAGTGAATGAGGTTACTGGAAGAGGTGAACAAGAAACTGAGGCCAAGGTAAAAGTTTTTTTTATATATATTTACTTAAGTCTTCCCCTTTTCTATCAGTAATACATAGTAGGTCTGGTAGGACTCAGCTTTAAAAATTTCATCACTAAGGAATGAAAGAATTTTTCCTTCCTAGCAACACACTGATCACACTGTATCTTTTATATTTTTTATATCTGTCATTTCACAGGTGTTTTCACTGTTGCTTGCACTAGGAGGACTTTCCTTTAATGACAGTTCTAGTTCTTATAGATACCAGAGGGCCATTAAGCACAGGGTCTTCTAAAGAATAAAATACTTAGGAATGAACTTAACCAAAGAGGTGAAAGACCGATGAATTAATCACTATCTCCCGTGAAACTTGATTCCAAAGACAACCTACCATATTTCATAGAAACTGCAATCTTTTCTACATTAAAAATAACTTTCACTAGTGTGCTGTGGAGAAAAGTATTTTTGTTATCATATGCTAAATTTTGAAATACCTCAAAATATAATATGCCCACAAACCTTACTGTAAATGCACTTTCCAAAGACACATGATCATCTTGGAATGAAACCTGGCAATAACGCATATCTTTCACAGACGTTGGTACTTGTACATCAGGAAGCAGACCCTGTAGCAAGTGTTCTTTGTTAATCTCAGGAGTCCAATTAACCTAAAAGAGAAATTATACACCTAAAAATAATATAAAGCTTAGTCTAATGTGCTCCTAATGCCACTTATCTTATTGAAGAATCAAAGTTAAATTATAAACAATCTTCCCCACTTCCAAAGAAAAAGAAAGTCCCTTTATGACCATAAAGATGGTGGCTCATATATTAGTAAGATTAAGAAGTTTCTTTCTCTTCTACAGACACCACGAAAAAATCGTACAAGTAATAAATTTAGTAAAGTGGCAGGATATACAATTAACACCCAGAAAATCGAAGCATTTCTATATGCTAAAAACAAAGTACAGAAAGAGAAATTTAAAAAAAACGCATTTACAATTACACCAAAAAGAATAAAACACTTACGAATAAACTTAACCAAAGAGGTGAAAGACCTGTACTCCAAAACCTATAAAATACTGATGAAAGAAACTAAAGATGACATCAACAAACGCAAAGATATTCCATGCCCATGAACTGGAAAAATACTATTAAAATGTCCATATTATCCAAAGTAATCTACATATTCAGTGCACTCCCTATCAAAATACCAAAAGCATTTTTCACAAAGGCAGAACAAATAATACTAAAATTTGTATTGTACCACAGGAAACCCGGAATAGGCAACGAAATCCTAGGAAAGAACAAAACTGGAGGTATCACAGTAGCAGATTTTAAGACATACTACAAAGATGTAGTAATCAAAACAGTATTTTACAGGCCCAAAAATAAACACATAAATCAATGGAACAGAATAGAGACCCAGAAATAAACCCACGATTATATAATCAATTAATCTAAGACAAAGGAGGAAAGAATATGCAAAGGGGAAAGACAGCCTTTTCAATAAATGGTGCTGAGAAAACTGGACAGCTACATGTAAAAGAATGAAATCAGACCAGTTTCTAACACCATACACAAAAATAGACTCAAAAAGGGTTAAAGACCCAAATGTGAGACCAGAAACTATAAAAATCCTAGAAGACAACACCAGCAGTAATTTCTCTGACATTGGCCAGAGCAACATTTTTCTAGCTATGTCTCCTGAGACAAGAGAAACAAAAGCAAAAATAAACAACTGGGATATCAAAATAAAAAGATTTTGCCCAGTAAAGGAAACCATCAACAAACCTAAAAGACAACCTATTGAATAGAAGAAGATACTTGCAAATGACATATCTGATAAAGGGTTAGTATCCAAAATATATAAAGAATACTTACAATTGAACACCAAAAGGAAAAAAAAAAGGAGTCTGATTAAAATGTGCACATAAGACCTAAATACCTATTTCTCCAAAGAAGACATACAGATGGCCAACACATGAAAAGATACGTAACATCAGTAATCGTCAGGGAAATGCAAATCAAAACCACAATGAGATATCACTCTACTTGTCAGAATGACTAGATAAAAAAAACACAAGAAATAACAAGTGTTGCCAAGTATGTGGAGAAAAAGGAACCCTCGTGCACTGTTAGTGGGAACGTAAAGTGGTGCATCCACTCTGGAAAACAGTATGAAAGTTCCTCAAAAAATTAAAAAAAGAACATATTATCCAATCATTCCACTACTGGGTATTTACCCAAAGAAAACAAAACACTAATTTGAAAAGATACATGCACCTTATGTTTACTGCAACATTATTTACTATAGCCAAGATATGGAAGTAACCAAAGTGTACATCAATAGACAAATGGATAAGGAAAATGTGGTGTATACATATAGTGGAATATTATGCAGCTATAAAACACATAAGATTGTGCCATATGAGACAACAAGGACGGACCTGGAGGATATTATACTAAGTGAAAGAAGTTGAACCAATGCCATATATTTCCACTCATAAGGAGAATCTAAAAACCAAACAGTAATAATCAAATGAATAAACAAACGAAAAGCAGAATCAGACCTACAAATACAGAGAACTAATGGTTGCCAGAGGGAAGGCGGGGGGGGGGTGGTTTCGGCAAAATGAGTGAAGGGGAGGGAGGTACAGGCTTCCAGTTACGGAATGAATAAGTCATAGGAATAAGAGGTACAGCATAAGAAATAAGGTCAATGATAGTGTAATAGCAATGAACAGGACAGATGGTAGCTATAGTTGCGGCGAACAGATAAACTTGTTCAAATCACTAGGTTGTATATCTGAAACTAATGAAACACTGTTATGTCAATTATACTCAAATAAAAATATTAAAAAGTTTCTTGTCTTCACTGTTAATATTACTGTATCTTTCAGTGGAATAAAATTTTTTGTCATTTCTTTCACATTGTGCCATAGGATTACCACTGTAGTTATTATCGCTTAAAATAAAATAACATACACATCAAATCAATCAATTCTGAGAGTAATACTCAAATTTTTGTTAAAAGAAACCTATTAATGTGGGCTTTGAATGAGATCTAGGTTAACTCCTATTTGCCAAGATGAGAAAACAAGTTATATCCACTTAACTACCATTCTGGCTACCTTTGGGTCTTAATCCATTCCTGGATGCTTTTAGCATCTACTTTCATTTTAAATCTCTTGCATTTCATATATTAATTTGCTACTTGATCCCTCTTTTAAGTTGAGTACCCTACTATATCCTTTTAAAACTTCCAATCCTTTCTATTTAAGAATTTTTAGTTCAACTTTCTCTTTTAGCCTTCCATAGCTGTGATTCTTAAATCACTGATGTTCTAATATTTTGACCCTAGTTTATACTGTTCTATTCTTCTTAGTCACCTTTTTATCTTTAATCTTTTATACATTATTATATATATAAATATATGTAAACATATTTTAATGTATGTACACACACTTTTTTTTAATAATGGAAGAAGCAGGAGTTATACTTTTTAAAAAGGCTTTCTTCCCCCACTCTAGCCGTGCTATCCCTTCAATGGATATCCCTTCAATCCCAGCTCAGGCTGACTTTCCTCAATATTGGAGAATTCTCTAAAGACCACAGAAATCACTTTAAAGATTATACATTTAATAAAACAGTATTTAATATCTTTTATTGCCAATAAAGATGTGCATGTTTTAAAATCTTTGGAACCCAAGAAATATTTAACTACTAAATTTGAGGCAAAATGTGTCAAATGCTGGTCACATGCTTACAGGATGGCAAAAAGAAGATTATATACAGGCAGAGGTTCTCCAGTCAATGTTTATTCTTAATCTTGATAAGAAACCACAATGTGGGAACTTAACTATGAGAAAGCAATGAACCAGTTCAGAAGCCAGGTTCCTGGCACCACTTTTAAATCACTCAACTTCAAATATACTGATATAGATAAAAACAACTTGTCTCCCCTTCCAAGAAGGATCAAGATTACTTCTCTGTCAATTCTCCAGTCCTTCATTATGGAGGGAAAAAAAGAAACTGGCTGGGGCAAGGGATATTTCACGTAAGATTTAAAAATAAAGGCAGCTGAACTTCTGTTGAACAATTCTTTTAAAATGTCAGATCCCAAGGGGGTACCCTGCATTCAGTCAGTTAAGCATCTGACTCCTGATTTTGGCTCAGGTCGTATCATCAGACTGGCTCCACATAGGAACTAGAGCCTGCTTGAGATTCTCTTTCCCTCTCCTTCTGCCCCTCCCACCACACGCCATACACAGGCTAAATATCAGATCTGGAAATAAATATCAGTATCTGGAAACTCAAGATGGCTATAGGATAAAACAGTACAAAGAAATAATTACCTCCTATCCCACATAGTAACTCTCCACAAATTTAGTTAATTGGGACCTCTTTATTTAAGAGTCCCAATATAAGGTCTGCAAAGGTTGGCTGGAATTCCAGACAAAGGGGGAATGTTTTGTCTCTAACTGCCTTAAAGAAAACTGGATTTTTAAAAAATTATTTTCTCACACAAGATTTGGAGTTCTTTTATGGATGACAAGGAAAAAAGTACAGTTTGAAATGTGTATTTGTTCCAATGATATTAAAATATTAGCGAATAGTTTGAGAATAAAGCAAATTTTATGTCTTATGTACAATTTCATCCATGAAAACAAAAGATGAACCCAGAAAACTGTACCCAGCTAAACCAATCCATGGAGAAATACACAAGTAACACAACTCAAAACTACCAACCACCTCGGGTGATTATGTATATTGAGCCACACATGTCTACACTTAGTGGAGTTTCCGCAACTTCACAGTAACTCACAAGCTGCAACCCTTCTTGCATTTACTTCTGAAAACTAAACTGACATAGTACTGTAGTGTTTATGGACTTTTAAATCATTTAATGTGTTACTGTTACTAACGTTTTGGTACTACTTTATATTAGTTTCCTTTTTTTTTTTTTTTTTTTTTACTATTTAAGGCTGTATTTTTTTTTTAATGTTTTTATTTAATGTTTATTTTGAGAGAGAGAGACAGTGGCACATGAGTAGGAGAGGAGGGGAGAGAAGAGGAGAAAGAGAATCCCAAGCAGGCTCCGTGCTGTTAGCAATGGAGCCTGACTCAGGGCTTGATCTAATGAACCATGACCTGAGCTGAAATCAAGAATCAAAGGCTTAACCAAGTGAGCCACCCAGGTACCCCTTCTATCTTTTTTTTAATGGATGACTGATAAAATTTGAGTACTGTGCCTCTCATTCCCATTTCCCCCATAAGCCCTGTGATTTTTATTGCACCCTTTTATCTCGCACAGTGATTTTAAGAAATGCATGTGTTTTGGGGCGCCTGCGTGGCTCAGTTAGTTGAGCATCCAACTTCGGCTCAGGTTATGATCTCAAGGTTCATGGCTTTAAGTCCCGTATTGGGTCTGTGCTGATAGCCCAGAGCCTGAAGCCTGCTTTGGATTCTGTGTCTCCCTCTCTCTCTGCCCCTCCCCAGCTTGTGCTCTGTTTCTGTCAAAAATAAACATAAAAAAATTGTTTTTAATTAAAAAAAAATGCATGTGTATCATTATGGCAGAATCGACCGTACCTTGAAAGGAGTAAGCACAGAATGCCCACTAGTCTTACAATCTAAGAGGAGTGCTACAGCTATCTGCTGTTGGTGACAACAATCTATTTTGATTTGGTTAGGCTAAATGAGATTTTAAGTTTCAACATACAGATTCACCCTAACAAGGTGCAATGATAAATTTAGATTACAAGAGATTGATGAGGACCATATGAAGCTGCTGAGACTCTACAAAACTGTTTTCTAAGATTATGCTTTTAGAGAGTGGTACGTCAATTTCAAACAGTCAAATCAGGGCCTTGTAGTTAAAAGAGTAACAGTAATGTTTCACTGTCTTTAACAGACCTTTTGTTTAGTGCCTTTAGAGTAGCTACAAATACCGTACATTGCTTTGGTATGGTGATCTTAACTGTGACTGCAGAAATACAATTAGTCAGAAGTATACAACTAAAGAGAAATCCAATCTTTGGCATTTTGCTAAGTGTCCAAATCATTTTTCTAAGTATGCATTTGTCACATATGAATCATTCACATTTCAATCTAGTGCACGAAAAAAGTCCTTATTTAGTCTGGAATTTTTTTTTTTTTTTGAGAGAGGGAGAGAGAGAGCAAGCGAGTGTGACTGTACACACACATGGAACAGGGGCAGAGAGAGGGAGAAAGAGATAATCCCAAGCAGGCTCCACACTGTCAATGCAGACCTAACACAGGGCTCAAACCCACGAACCATGAGGTCAGAAATCAAGAGTCATAAACTTAACCGACTGAGCCACCCAGGTGTTCCTAGCCTGAAATTTTAAGTAACAGTACTGTTTTTCTCTGATAAGCTTCTTCTTAGAAGCTACCTTATAAAAATTCTTGTTCAGAGTCTTCCAATCATAAAATGAACACAATTCTTACAAATAACTATTTGGAGATACTTACTTTAATTTTATCTGCTAAAGCTGATGTTATATGGATTTCTCTTTCTCCTTCATCATACATTTGAAAAATAAGATTATGCATAACATCGCCTGCTATCCAGTTAACCTCATCCTGATGTTTGATCTGGATTGCCTTTTGTCCTTCCACACTGAATATCTGTAATCTCGCAACATGGCTACTAGGAAGCAACTTAATAGTCTTCTCCACCGGTGCCACATCTTTACAACTCTAGGAAAAGAGAACAGAAAAATACACTGAATGACACCTGCACATTTTGAAAACCTATTTCTGGGCTTCAACGGTGAGTCTTCTACATTGCTTAAGAATTTATGTCCAATATTATGGAAGACATTCTTATACACTGTTAATATTCAGAGGTTTTGGCATTAAGAGCACACTATACCATTAATAGTTCCTATTTTATATGATCAAGTTATAAATAATGACAATGGCCACATTCTTAAAGCAAAAAACTAGCATATTTGGACTTAAAAAGATTCTCTCCCTCTTATTTGTAACCACATGACAGATTTGGTGACTAGCATATATTCATAAAAATATATGAAATTAAGAACTTTCCATAAAATCAGAAAATAGTTGCCATAAAATACACTATTTATACTACAGCAATACATTGAATACACTGAAACTAAGTGAGTGAATAAGGTTGTTTATAGCTAAATGAGGACTCTAGATGCCATGAAGACTGAGCTGGCACATTTATATTACGGGCACATCAATTTTTCACATATCAGTATGGATAAGCTGGATTACACTAAACTGATTTTAAAGGCATAAAAAATTAAAACATTATATTCATTATTTCATAATCTAGGTCATAGCGCATTCCATAGGATATATAAAATTCAAAGTAAGCCTAAGCCTAAAATACTTTTACAATCTTATTTAGCCCATTTCTCCTTCCTCATCCAGTTGTAGTCATTCCTATCAAAGACCATACACATGAATGATGACATACATAAAATTCCCACCTTACAGAGTATCAGGCAAATAACAAATACATCTTCTATTATAAGCATATTGCATTTACCTGATTCAAACTCAAGAGTTACTGCCTTTGGATAACATTTTCTAACTGCATATCTAACTAATCTAGATTTTTGGTCTTCTGCCTGCTGCTGTTCTATAGTATTTATGTAATTCCTAATGTTTGCTTCCAAACCCAGATTCGTCCCAAACTCCAAGTCTTTTCTTCCTGATCTTTTGCAAGACAGTATGCTCAAAAGGTTGCTGCCCACATTACTGAATTTAAAAAAAACTGTGTAACAGATATTTGGAGGTTATCAATATAATCAGCTTGTAAAAAAGAGGAATGAAGAACCATCTCATTCTAGTGAAAACAACAAAGCTGTATTTTACCCTTTTGTGGCTCAAGATATGTTAACTGATGTATAATTAGTAGAAAATCATCAGTTAATCAACTGGTTAATCATCATCTGCCATATCAGTAATGGAGAATTCACAGTGAATAATGAAGAAATCTGTTGTCTTATTTTGCAACCTCAGGAGTTCAATTGTTTGCCCTCCTCCAGGCGGGCTTTACCTTTAGCCATGATGTATATCCAGTAACAAGTATCCTACTAGTACGTTACCTTAGAACTCTATTTGAAAATACTAACCATGTATTTATTTTTAGAATTATACATATAAATTATGTGTATGTTCTTCAGTGGTGGTTTACCAAACTCTCTAAGAACCAGTGTTAACTCTAAGAAACAAAAAAATAAAACTGACACATAAATGCCACATTTTAATAGAAAAAAATTAATTTTAGGAATATGTAATCAGTAGCCATAGATATTATAAACAGTTTTATCAAGAAAATTACTAATACAAAATGTTACTCACTATACCATTTCATGTTGGCTTTTCTTCACTTTAGCTAAAAGAACCACAAATACCTCATTTTTAAGTGTCAAATGTTACTTAAGATATTATAAAGCTGTTAAAAATATTTGTATGAAAACAACATAATATCAATGAATAACAATAACAACTTACAGGTATTTCAATTTTTGCTTTCAGAGTCTGGTCTTTTTTAATATTCTGCACTTGAATTGCAGATCCTGTTAAAATACTGGTTCCAGAACTGCTGCAGTCTACAACATAGACTGGAAGGTTTGGAGCACCTAAAAACTATTGAAAACATACGAAATAATTTTAAGATCCCAGTCAAATGTACCAAATTATTCAAGAACTATTATTGCAATTTTCAAATAACTTCAAATACAGCTACCATTTCTGGCTATAAATTGGAAAAAGTGAAATGGAATTCACTGATACTCTAGACAATTTCTGAATGAAAAGAGTAATTTTCTGTAATTCTAACTAAAATTTATGTCTTCCAAAACACCAATTTCCTCAACCACTCTTCTTCTTCTTTTTTATTTGGGTTTTCCCTTTCTTTTTGTGTTTTATTCATTTGTCTACCCATCCCTAACCCTGAAAGACGTTTCTATCATTCTATCCATAAATTAAATACTTCATCTAAACTGAGGGGAATGAACCAAGAAAGGATGGGTCCATTTACAGACAAAACAGAGAATGTTTTATCTATAAAATTCTTTATGAAACTTGATATAGGTGACACCTTTATTGGCTTACAGATGCTGAAAGTACAGGCAATGATATTCCCACAAATTTCTCCATGGAATAATCATTAAAGACCTAAATACAATTTAAGTCTCACTACAAAGTACGTAAGACAGACAGTCAAGTCCACTGACTATCACAGGACTCAAAATAAAATCTACATATTCTTCTTATCCTACAGTAACTTACCTTACAATGAACAATCAATTTTGGTTGTGTTGTTATATTGTCTGATTCATCCAGAACTTCAACCTGAAATGGGAAAGCTGTTCCATTTTCTATAACTAAAATTTCAGAATCAGGTTTCACTTTCAATCGATGAGGGGGACCTACCAAAAAATTACATAATGAAATACAGATTGAAGTTTCTAAGACTGAAATACTGAAACAATAATAACAACAAAAATTTGTGACATTTCAAGTTTTAAGATCTTAAAAATAATGCCAAGAAAGAAAAAAATAAGCAATATCCATTTTTAACCATTTCTATCCCCAAAGTGCAAAGATTCTATAAATGACCAGAGTTGTCTCAATTATGTTTGAGGTCTAGACTTAGTTTTATGCAACAAGCTATAACATAATAACTAAGGCTAGAAATTACCTAAAGGTGTAAGACCTTAAAGAGATCCTGGAAAAAAATATTCCGGAAGAAGAATTTTTTTTAAAATACTTTTAGTCACTTTAACTTTACACAATGATTTCTCAAAAACATGTTTAAAAAAACACATATTTTAGGTTAACAGTACTCAAAGGATTAGTTTATGTAATGATATAACCAGATAATTTACTTGTTTGATTGCCCAATACTTTGATGTTACAAGCTACAGGTTTCCTCTTAGATCAAAGAGGGTTCACAATTTTGCAGCAAGATGACTTGATGTGCTCCATAAACTGATATTTTTAAATACAATTTATATTAAACGCTGGTAACAAAAATTCAGAAAGAAGTTATGAAAAACACACTAATGTTAGCAACATTATTATTTACTTCCTACTATATGTCAAGCAGTGTGTTAAGTTTTAAGCACTATTCTCATAATGTTCAAAATAATCTTAATGAAAAAGACAATATATTATCCTTGTTTTGTAATGAGAAAACTGGCATCCAGAGAGATTAAGTACCTTGTCCAGGTCTCATGACCAGCAGTAGGCTCAGGTTTATGTTCTAAGAAGTTTGAAATTTCTTGACCATTATCATTATACCATGCTACTTCATACCTGACAATTTTCACTGTCAAATTCAAAAACAATGCCATACTGTCTGGTTACTAAGAATTTCACTACCCAAATCTATACTTTTTAGCTAACCCTTAAAATAAAAGCATTCTAAGTGTTTATTAGCGTGTAACAATTTTTTTTAAAGGTTTGTGTGTGTGTGCACGCGCACGCATGTAATCTCTATACTCAACATGGCGCTCAAACTCATGACCCTGAGATCAAGAGCCATATGCTCTTCCAATGAGCCAGCCAGGTGCCCCAATTTTATTCTCATACATATACCAATGTGCAAATTTTAACATCTTTATCAATTTATGCTTGAGGGAAGCATCAAACTATTTGTAAAATGATGTATCTAACATGTTTCTTCTCATTTAAAAATGGGACAAAGGGGGACACCTAGGTAGCTCAGTCAGTTGAACACCCGACTTCAGCTCACGTCACGGTCTCGCAGTTCCTGAGTTCAAGCCCCGCGCTGGGCTCTGTACTAACAAACAGCTCAGACCCTGGAGCCTGCTTCAGATCCTGTATCTCCCTCTCTCTCTCTCTCCCCCTCCCCTGCTCATGCTCTGCCTGTCTCTCAAATAAATGTTAAAAAAAAATTTTTAATGTACGAAAGGTCATATGTGAACAAAGGTGTGATAATACTAATAACTGAGCTAAAACTGATATACCAATCATTATTGTAGGTATTTTACAAGCACATGCAGCTCTCACTTTGCAGGATACTGTGTTAATGAGAACTCATGCATATTGGAACTGCGTCCTCCATTCAGGTACCACAAAATCTTGCCAAGTGAGGGTTGCCTATATTAACTCATTTAATCCTTGTAACAACCTTGAGAAAGTAAATATCTCATTTTACACATGAAGTATAAGACAAGTTTACCGAGCTGATAAATGTCACAGGTTAGATTCAAACCCAGACGTGCTAATACCAGAACGTACTCTTTGAACCTATGACAGATTGCCTCTCAAATGAGCCAGCGTTTCCTACCCTGTGTTACTTTAATGTAACTTCATTATCAAGTTGATAAATCATTATCAAATTAACAACATAAATTCATGAGAAACTTTTCTTTTTAAAAAAATAAAACCTTTACAGTTTTATCAGAAAAGATAAAGACAGGTCTGGCTCTAAAATAAGCCTAATTAGTATATCTCTAAGAGTGGTTCTCTAATACATTTTCAATATTCACTTGCTCCCAATTATTTTAGAACTTTAATAGTGTCTTCCTAAAGGTTTTCCTGTTTTTTCAATTAGTCATTTCTATCAGTGCTATGTTTGACATTCAAATGTATTTTCAAGACTTCTATCATAACCAAAAATCACCTCATCTTATTTTATAAGATTGTATTTTATAATAGGAATATTATTTTCAAGGTAATTATTAGGAATATTTCTTAAAATATTACCTGGTAGTAATCTAATTTTTAAAATCTGTGTGTCTTCTTTTAAACCCGGCAGAATAACCTTCAAATTAAAATTCTGTTGAAAAAAATTATTTCAATTAAATCCAAGTCCTATATAGCTCTGAGTTTATTATCTCAATTCTGATTTTTGCTTTTCATTTTCATAACATTACAGAAATCTATTCAGCAAATTTACACTAAAATTATCATTTATGTATGTAAGAAATACAGTTGAAAAGAATTAACTTCTATTGCTTCCTTAAAGATACCAGCTTCTACTAATTAAAAAGGAGTAACCTCTGAATAATCAGAACCAAGATGGGGATTATAAAAAATACAGAAAATAGTGATGTGTAAAATACCAAAAATCTAGAAATCTCTAAATGCAATGTAGTATTCTGGATTAGATTCTATAATAGAAAACTGGTATTAGTAAAAACAAAACAAAACAAAAAACTGGTAAAATGTGAATAAAGTTCACAGTTTTGTTACTAGTACTGAACCAATGTCAATTTCGTAGAATGGATAAATGTATGCTGATTATGTAGGATTAATAACGGAAACTGGGTAAAGAGCATATGCAAACTCTCTGTACTATCTTCCCAACTCTTCTGTAAATACAAAGTTTTTTCAAAAAACTTTTTAAAAAATCTAAAAATCATCTTAGTTTTTTTAGTAAGCTTATCTTACTAAAGTCCAATTTCCCTGATTTTCAAGTTCTTCTTTCAGGAAACTCTGAATTCCAAAAGATGTACGGAACTTGACCTTCAATTTGATTTCACTATACAGTGCCGTATAGCATATAGTATTTAAAGACACTCACATGTTCTATTTTAAACACCATTTTGACAGAAAAATTTTAAATACATACTGTAAGTTAATGATGCAGTGAAAAAAAGCTATATATTACTTTTTATTAGCCCATAGTATTCCTTTTAGTCATGTAAATCTACTAGTTGATTTATTTATTACTTTATTGGAATTTGTATTTTTAACTTTCCTAACCTTATCCCTCCCCACTTTCCTTTATCCAAATACCAAACCCAATATGTTCATAAATGAGAGCTAAAGTTTATCATACTTTTGAGTTCTAAAAAGTTGGAGAGAAAAAAGAAATATAGTACTGGGTAACTGTTGAAAAAATGACTTTGAATATGAAAAGACTGGAATGAAGATGAAGACAGTTGAAAAATACCTAATTCACTGTTAAACAACAGCAAACATGCTAGTTTCCCTTAGAGATGTAAATGTTAAGTGCAGTGAAACAATCCTGATCAATTCTTAGGAACACCATATTGTTGTCATCCTATCACAAATAAATGTTATCCAATTTGAAATTTTCCATTTCATTTCTACAATAAATAAGTATGTATTATAATATTAAGTACAATGCTTACCTTGCCTTGACAAGAGTTTACAGGGCCCCTAGCTGTAACACCTCGAATTACACAGTTTGGTCCTTTGGTTACTTCTTCATAATGCAAAGATAAACCACTGGAAAAAATAAGTTACTTTTTAACTTCCCCTCCATAACCTACAAAGAAGCTATAAACGTGTTACTTGCTCATATGCCATTCGCATGTCTAATTCACTTTTCTAATAAAATATTGTTTTAAAAAAATAGAATAAATAATTCAACCAAAGAAAATTCCCAAGAACTTCTTTTATAAAGCAAAATGATCCGGGGTGTCTGGGTGGCTCAGTCGGTTAAGCATCCAACATTGGCTCAGGTCATGATCTCGTGGTTCGTGAGCTCGAGCCCCACATCAGGCTATGCTGACAGCTCAGAGCCTGGAGCCTGCTTCAAATTCTGTCTCCCTCTTTCTGCCCCTCCCTCCCTCACATTCTGTCTCTCTCTTTCAAAAATAAACAAACATTAAAAAAAGAAACATGATCCATAAGTGATAGCACTGAGACATACTCTGTAAATGATAAATTATAAAATGTAAAACATTATTTATTGAGTAAGATACAAAGCAGGAAATCAACAAATGCTAGACCATGTATACAGGTCTAAGAAAAGGAAATATACAAATAGGCCAGGCTTAGGGACCTCTTCAGACTTTGCCATGTATTTTTTCCCAAATCTTTCACTCAGTGAGATGTTAGAAAATTTCTGGAACTTATTTTTTTATATGTTTATTTTTTGAAGTTTGTTTATTTTGAGAGAGAGAGTGAGAGACAGCAAGAACAAGAGAGCATGAGAGCAAGAGTGAACAGGAGAGGGGCTCAGAGAGAGGGAGAGAAATAATCCCAAGAAGGCTCCGTGCTCTCAGTGCAGAGCCCAATGCAGGGCTCAATCCCACGACCCTGAGATTATGACCTGAGCCGATCAAGAGCCGTACATTCAACCAACTGAGCCACCCAGGTGCCCCATATGGCACTTATTAAACTGAATAGCAATTTTAGATAAAGTCCAAATAATCAAGTACAGTCTTATGATGTAACCTTGTTAGAATATATACTGAGATTCCCTAAATCCTTCCTAAATCATCTTTGACCACATGTAGGTCCTTATGTTGTAAACATTTTACTCTTGTCAAGGGGTAAGGTGAAGGAATAAAAGGAAAAAATACACCTTATGGGAGAAAAAGCCTAAGTTTTCTGAAAAATTGAATTTAAATATTTACAGGTATTATATGAATAAGTTATAAGAATTAAATAACATGCCTTGTTTGGAAAAACCTATCAAGTGACATGTAAGATAAAACAGACTCCCCAGGAGAAACGGACATTAAATACACGTCTGCTTTTGCTCTCTCTTAAATCTCTAATTTGAGAACAAAAGGATTTTTTTCATTTACTGTTAAAAGGCTAAGCAAAGGAAGGAAAGAAAAAAGACAAGGACAATAAAACTCATCTCCTAGAAACAGGACTTAGTAGTCCCCCAAGAAAACTTAACCTTAAAACAGCAATGGAAAGGGCTAGAAAACTATGACCCAGAATTTCTACATACAACTCTGGGACTAGTAAGAGAAAGGTAGAAAAAAAGATTGATGAAAATTTGGATCCCCAGCTCTCCCCTCTTGGCCTCTGGCAGATGACTGCAAGATTAATCTCTGAAAAGGCTAAAACAGAGAATCTCTAAATGAGTGGGGGTGGAGGGGCAGATAAAGCAAAAGATAGGATTAAATACTTAAGAAGTATAGAAGTAATCCTGAGTGAATACATAAGGATGCTGAGACCTTCCCATCCATTCCCACCTGAACCTTACTCCTGGACTGGCTAGGAACCTGGACAGCCAAACTATTCTCCTCCGGTCAAGGGACTAAATATTTCTTTTTCTCTCTCTTTTATAGTTTATTGTCAACTTGGTTTCTATATAACACCCAGTGCTCATCCCAACAAGTGCCCTCCTCCATGCCCATCACTCCCCTTCCCCCCACCCTTCCACCCCCATCAGCCCTCAGTTTGTTCTCAGAAGAGACTAAGTATTTCTTCGAGAAAACTGCCTAGCCCAAGAAAAAGACCTGAAGATACTGACAACAGGATTTTCCCCCAAAGCATTACAGATGTATCATCTTATGGTGGAGTTCACAGTCAACAGCTTCTCCCACATTCTCAGTTTCCTTAGCTGCACTTTAGTCATTCAGTTATAAGCCGAAAATCAAAGACTACCAAGTATCTGAAAAGATTTAAAAAAAAAAAAAAAAACACCCAACAAACAAAAAGCAACTAACTTGGAGAAACAGATTTTTGTGCATGTAAACTTTTTAAAAAAACTATCATTTATCAGTGAAAAAAACGTATTACATTAATAAAACAAAATATACAAAAAAAAAATCAGAGAACCAAGAAAAATTCTTAGAAATTAAAAATAGAGCAGAAAGGAGGGTGCCAGAGCGGTTCAGTCAGTTAAGTGTCCGACTCTTGATTTTGGCTCAGGGTTCGTCGGTTCAAGCCCCACATTGGGCTCTGTGCTGACAGCACGGAGCCTGCTTGGGATTTTCCTTCCTCCTTCTTCCTTCCTCCCTCCTCCTCCTCCTCCCTCTCCCTCTCCAAATAAATAATCTTAAAAAAAAAATAAAGCAGAAGGAAAAATTCAAAAGAAATATTGTAAAGTTGAAAAAATCTGTCAGAAAGGAAATAGAAACACAAAAATAAGAAAAACAGAAAAATTGGGAAAATCAGAGAAGCAGTCCAGAAGGTGCATTACCAAAACATAAGGATCCCAGAAAGAAAACACAGTGATGATGGAAAGTAGAGAATGAAGTACTTCAAATAATGTAGAGACTATGCAAAGATGTAGTACTATAAAATTTTGCCATGTTGAGAATTAAAAGTAGATCCTATAAGCTTTCTGAAAAAATACACAGAAAACACAAAAATGAAAATTAATACAAGTTTAATTTATCATTAACAGAAGGCAAAAAGCAAAAATGGAGCAATGCTTTCATAATTTTTTTGTAGTTTTTTTAATGTTTATTTTTGAGAGAGAGAGAGAGAGAGAGAGAGAGAGAAAGAGAGAGAGAGAGAGAACACAGGCAGAGAGAGAGGAGGCACAGAATCTAAAACAGGCTCCGGGCTCTAAGTTGTCAGCAGAGAGCCCAATGTGGGGCTCAAACTCACGACTTGAGCTCAAGTCGGATGCTTAACTGACTGAGCCACCCAGGTGCCCCAATACTTTCATAATTTTGAGGAAAACAGTGTCCAATTTTCAATTCAATGAAGTAGAATAGAGACATTTTTGAGAAATAATTATCTCTCACATGTACTCTTTCATAGGAACCTAGTGTTTCGGCAAAAGAGGGACATGGGAATCTTCTAAAACAACTGGAGAGCCATGAAACAGTAAATGCTAAATAAAATCAACCATTTAATAGTCTCACAATTCAGGAATGTTTCCTCAGGGACCTGAGAGACAACTCTCTGCAGTGTTATCATCAAAAAAAGGTAAAATTCCCTATCTCCCAATTTTCTGAGCCTAACTTCCAGTCAGCTGACTCCAAATTGCAAATCCTACAGCCAGTGATAAACAGTTATTTCATCTTTAAAACATGAATATATAAGTTACAGCCGCTTATCCACATAAAGGAGTAATGTGTCTTTGCAATCTCTATTTCTGCTTGCCTGTGATAATCATGAAATTTTGGTTTAATGTTTAGTCAATAATGAAATTGTTTTCTATTCTACCTTTATTAAGAAGTTTTCTAGGTTGAGGATAGGTTTTGTTTTTAATTTTATTTCCTCAACAGAGGACAAATGGAATTCCCAGGATGAAGGTGAAGGAAGATCACAGAATGTCAACTATGACAAGCATAAAAACAATCAGTATAGACTTTAGTACATCACAAGCTCCAAGAGAGATTCTCCAAAAATATGAAGCTGACAGATTATCTATGCACTTAAAACATCTTAAGAGGATATGAGACAATTTGGCAGAGAGTTTTAGGTTTAATTTGTAATAAATTTATCAAAGAAAAAAAGCAACAAAGTTGTACCATAAAGTGACTAGTATCTACATAATTGCAACAAAGCAAACACTAAATACCAATGAAGCCACAGTATAAACTTTACTGAGGAATACAAGAACAGTAAAGAAGCTTATCTGTAACTGAAGTGACAATAAGAGGCTATCTTTGTCTATAGTCATAAATCAAGCAATAATACCTACAACTGAAGAATGAAGAATAGTAATTCAAAATGTAGGTATGTGGCAGCAGTTACCAGTAGATTCAAGTAAGAAAGTTGAAAATGGTGGAGAGGGCAGAGGGAAAAGAAACTGTTCTTTTCTTATAATAAGGCTTAACAACTATTTGATTCTTTCAGTTATATGAATGATTTTTTAAAATTCACATGACACTGGGGAAAAAAAAGAAACCCACTCAGAAAATGGTCTTTGTTGAAGATAAATTCACATTTTGTTTCAGTAAGGATTTTTTAAACTAAGTTCAAAACCCCAAATATAAATATGCATGCACATGTGACAAAGACTTCTTATGTAAGAATATCCTAATAAGACTTCTTATGTAAGAATATCCTATAAATAAGAGTTATAATCAATAATAGGTGTCAAATAATGCACTAATATTTTTAATTTTGACTAGATGGGATATATTTTTAGCATTTTATTTTTAAACAAACACATTTAAGTGTTCAACCTCTTCCATTACTGTTTAATATTCAACTGAATGCAGTATGTCAAAAGACAAGCATCAGTTTTTGCACCTTAAGAGAACATAAAACTAAGAAACTCATTTTGAGTATTTTAGTATATATTGTTTTTCAAGAACTTAACCATGTGAACTTCTAGAAGGCAAATACCATGTCCCTATTCACTTCTACATGTCTAGCTAGCAAATGCCTACAATATAGCACATGCTCAGATGACTAAGAGTGAACGATTACAACACAAGGGGAAAAAAGTACCTAGAGACAACAGAAAAAAGCATACATAAAAAGTGGGTTCAAGAAGACAAATTTGGCAACTAATGCAACAAAGAAACACTTAGCATTCATGCTCTTGAGAATGAACAAGACTTTCTCCCAAGGCACCTTAAAAAGAGATAATGGAAAACAATGAACATCTTCAATCATAACATTGGACACACTTTTATGTTTCTGATTTCTTATTATAAGCCAATGACAACACTTAAGAACTATTAAATAGGGGTAAATTCTAAGGAAAGACTCAAATTTCCATGGAAACCATAAACTTATGGCTATAGTTAAAAAAAAAAAAAAACAAACCGAACTACCAGGTTAAAACCTTCTAGACTAAGCAACAGCACTAAGTAGCAATAATTTTCTATCATACTTGCAGAATAAAATGGAGTAAGACAGAGCTATCAGTCTCACCTAAACAACTTTAACAGTAATTTCAGTCAAAACATAAACTTTAGTAAAGCAATTTAGAATGACACTGTAGTCACAAAGCGTACTTTGGGAGTAAATAAATCCCCTAAATATCATAAAATACACACTGTACACTCTAAATGATAAGTCTAAAGTTAAACACAAATAATTTAAGCTATAAAAAAAGACTGAATGCTTAGTAACTATGAAAAATCACATACAAAGTGATCCTTCAAATTACCTTGCTTCAAAAACTGGCTGAATATCATTTCCTAGTTGACTAGTATGACCAAATTCATCTTGAAACTCCAGAGGGATATTGAATGGGACTCCAACACGGAAAGGAGGATCCATAAGGCCAAATGAAAACTTCTCTGGTTTACCCTCTTAAAAAAAAAATGTAAACATGAGACGCAAATTCATAGGTCAGAAACAGCCATATTTTATATTTAAGATATTTAATTATGACAAAGATGGCATTTTAAATCTGTGAAAAACTTACATAAATTAAATCTAATTTTTTTTAAGTTTATTCATTTTGAGAGAGGGAGGGAGGGAGAGGGAAAAGGGGGGGGGAGAGAGAGAGAGAAACTCACAAACCATGAGATCATCACCCAAACCGAAACCAAGAGTCGGAAGTTCAACAAACTGAGCCACCCAGGCTCCCCTACATAAATTATATCTATAATCCTCATGGGAAGAGTCAGATCTTTATCTCACTATATATGAAAGTAAAATTCTATAGGTAGAAAAACGTGTTTTTAGGCTAAGAAGTTATTAGAATATAATGAGTAAGTTTATAATCTTATAGGAGAAACTAAGGCAAAACACAATATCCCTCCTCAACCATGGTTAACTATAGTGCAGAGGCAGATGAGCCCACCTCTGACATATGTCAGAAGGTCAACAGTAGCCTAAAGCTACTGTTACAAATCCTAGGTCATTCACCTCACTTCATCTCCTCACATAGGCATTTTATAACCTCATGACACAGGCATTTTATCATCTCACATCAACACAAGAAGACTGAGTAGCATAGTAAGATATTTTTAAGAAAGAAAAAGACTGAATTCACATAATTTCTATTACTGTGTGCTTTTATAATTGTTCTATTTCATTATTAGTTACTGTTAACCTCTCACTGTCCCTAAACTATAAATTAACCTTTATTATAAAGTATGTATATATAGGAAAAAACAATACATATAGGATTTGGTACTATCTGCAATTTCAAGAGACCCACTGGTGGTGGTATTGCAACATACCTGCCGCGGACAAGAGGGACTACTGTACTCAAGAGCTATGAAAGAATGTTTTTGACCAAATACATCTTATTAGTTACAATGAACAAAGTTAAAAGAGATGCTCTATATGAGAAAATATTTACAACATGTCCAACAAGGGATTAAAATACAGAATACGGGGCACCTGGGTGGCTCAGTCGGTTAAGTTGTCAACTTCAGCTCAGGTCATGATCTCACAGCTCGTGGGTACAAGCGCCACGTCGGGCTCTGTGCTGACAGCTCAGAGCCTGGAGCTTGCTTTGGATTCTGTGTCTCCCTCTCTTTGACCCCCGCCCCCCCCCACACACACACTCTGTGTCTCTCTCTCCCAAATATAAGTAAATATTAAAAATAAAATAAAAAACAAAATCCAGAATACATAAAAATCCTCCTATAAACTAGCTGTTCTTAAAGTGTGGTCTCTATTCTAATGGTTTCAGTCATCCCCTGGGAAATTATTAGAAATGCATATTCTAGGGTTTACTCAAACCTACTAAGTCAGAAATTTTGGGAGTGATGCCCCGCAGTCTGTCTTAATAAGCTCTCCGGGTAATTAAGATACAAACTCTAAATTTAAGAACTATTAAAATGGGCACAGCAAACAAACAGGCTTTCATAACCCGAGAAAGGCAAGAAGAGGTGCACAACCTAATAATTAAATAATTTAACCACCAAGTAGGATAAATACAAAGGTCGGCCAGAAATGGGCATAAGAAAACTGCAACTTTCATAGTCTACTGGTGAGGGTATCTTGGCACAACCTTTTGGAAGGGCAATTTGACAGTAAATGTATTTAAAACGATAAGCCATATACATGTTAGTTTGGCAATTCTACTTTTTGGTGTCCACGCCAGAGAACTTCTGGCACATGTACACAAAGGAGCATAAATTTTTTTCCATACAGAAACATGGTTTATAATAGCCAAAAAATTAGAAACTGAAATGTTCATCAATAGAAAACTACTTCAACCTAACATGTTCATCTATGGAATATGTTCCACAGCTATTAAAACAATGTGGTAGACTTGTATGTACACAAAGGTTAACAATCTCCATGGTGGCCCTTCTGACTAAAGAAGGTAAGGTGATCACAAGCACTTAAATCAGCTCTCTCCAAAAACCCCATAATAATGACACTACAGAAATTTTTATTCAGAGATTTTTTTTTAAGAGGTCTAAAACTGTAAGAACAAAAAGAAAAAATTGCAACAGCAATTGGATTTGAAGCCAGAGAACATATGGGTTAAGTGTAAGTGACTTAACAGAAAGACCCTCAATTATCAACAAAGCAAGCAGAGAACCAATCTAATTCACACTACAGGATACCCAAAAGTCTCAGGGATGCTAAGCTGGAATACAATTGGAATGAAAACGATTGTTGAAGTCTGTGTAAGAGTTCCCCAGATCCCTACCCCTCAATATACAAAACCAGTCAACTGTCTTCCTCATTCCATCAACAGATAGAAGGCTTATTCTCTGAGGAATACAAAAGAGTAGGGCTAAGAAGTGAGGGACAAAGCACTACTAAACATGTCACAATCTGCTGAAAATAACAAGTGAAAGATTACACAGATGTGAGAACCCCAACAGTCTCCCCCAGCTTGCTTCCAAAATGCTGGCAACCAGGTGTTTACCCCAGAGGCTGGACGGCTCTACCCTGGGGAATCTGAACAGTCAAAAACCTAAAAATTCTCATAATCTCCTTCAAATGAACTAAAAGCTTTCAAATGTCCTGTGATTAAATGTAAGCAAATCACTAGTCATGTAAGAGAGCATCTATTCTAAAAGAGCAAACATTGAAGAAAAAAAAAAAAAAAGAAAAAACCATGGAGGAAATTGACTATGAATGAAGTTGAAATGCATCAAAGAAGACCACCACTGTCATTGATACCCTCAGAGAATTACTGAAAATACTGAACTCATGAAGTAGACAGAGAATGCTTTGAATAGGGAACAGAGAATAAAAAATGACAGCATAAAGGAAAAATTCAACAGAAAAGGTAGAATATCTAGTTAAAGGAATTTCCCCTAACATAGTAAAATAAGAAGTGAAAATAGGAAAAAGAATATTAATACACCAGTCAAGAGGTCTACTGTCTTAATATTAAAAAATGTAGAAAAAAGGAGCAGGAAATCAAAGTAATTCAAGAAAAATTCCTATAATTTAAAATTTCAGAAACTAGAACAAAAAAAGATTCTACAAACAGCTGGGTATCAGAGAAGAGTCAAGACTAGGGTTGGGGTGAGGGGCAGAGAGGCGCACATGCAAAGATCAGGAATCTGAATAGCTTTAGATGTTATCAGCAACAGAAGAAAACAATGACTTCAAAACTTTTAAAGAAATATCAATATGAATTTGCAATGACATAGAGGGAGCTAGAGAATATTATGCTAAGCAAAATAAGTCAGAAGAAAGATGAATACCATATGTTTTCATTCATATATGGAATTTAAGAAACAAGCACAAGGGAAAAAAGAGAGGCAAACCAAGAAACAGAATCTTAACTACAGAGAACAAACTGATGGTTACTAGAAGGGAAGGTGGTAAAGGATGGGTTAAACAGGTGATGGGGATTAAGGAGTACACTTGTCAAGATGAGCACTGAGTGTTGTATGGAAGTGCTGAATCGCTATGTTGTATACCTGGAACTAATATTACACTGTCTATTCACTGTATATTAAAACTGGAATTTAAATAAACACTTCAAAAGAAATGATGATGAAGCAGAATTATAAAGTCATTTTATTTAGTTATTTATTTGAGAGAGAGAGAGAGAGAGAGAGAGAGAGAGAAACAGAGAGAGTCCAAGCAGGGGTGAGGTAGAGGGAGAGGGGAAGAGAATCTCAACCAGGCATGCCTGGGCATGGAGCCTGATGCAGGGCTCAGTCTCATGATGGAGAGATCATGACCTGAGCTGAAATTGAGAGTCGGACGCTTAAGTGACTGAGCCACCTAGGCACCCCCTATAGAGAGCCATTTTAAGATCATGATGATAACACAATTGGTCAAACATCTTTTACTGAATTTATTATCCATTCCCCCTTTATTTAAAATGCCATCTTCAGCATAATATATCGCTATATATTGGTATTTCACTTACCTTTAACAGAAAATTTAATTGCTTTTGATGGTAGCGGTCTTCCAGCATAAGTGTCTGCATTACTTTCATTCAATACAACTTGTAATTTCAATGTATAATTGCCCAACTTTTGAATATTTTCTGGACGAATTAAGAAGAAATTAAAGATCAAGTCAACATAACTCTGACATAATTTTTAACATTCAGAATAATAACTCACCCATTTTTTTAAACCAGTAAGGCCATTTTCCTCCATGTTGACTAATATGTGAAATGATTTCTTTATTTCCATTTGAAGCTTAATAAAAGAAAAAAGAAACATTTATACCTTGAGAATACAAAACATGAATATGAAATGTCACACTGGCATCTTTATTTGTACATTTTTAAATTGTTTTGAAACTTTATCAAAGGATCTAAAGTTATCTTATGCAAGTGAACAGCATAATGAAAATTAGCTCAGTAAAACACCTTTATTTCAATTCTTAAAAATGTATCTGTAAATAAGATTAAATGATACAAAATAGAGGTAATTTTCTTTTTAAATTAAAAACAATTTTTCTTAAGAGTTTTCACAATTAAAACACCAGAGTTTGTTTATACAGAATAACTGCTAAGATCTAGTGACTAAATGATACAAAATAGAGATAAGTTTCTTTTTAAATTAAAAATAACTTTCCTTAAGAGTTTCACCAGAGTTTGTTTATAAAGAATAATTGCTAGACCTAGTGATATATTGTTATGAGGAGTAAAAGCATATATATAAACTTTGCTACATTTTTAGAAGGAAGAAAAATGTACTGTTGCTCCATATTATAGCACGAAACACAGAAAAGATAAGCCAAAAACTAATAAAGTTATTACCTAAAGAGGGAGGAAAGAAACAGAGTAGAGGGATGACATAACCTCTCTGAAGGTTTATTTATGACTCTGAAATTATGTAAATGACTTAAAAATTCAAAAAACAGCATTAAAATACAGCAGTTCATAAACAAAACCAAAATGGGTATTAAGGAATTCACCTGACTACATTTAAAAAGGATATTTCAAGTGACTTTAAAATCATTTTTACTATTTATTTAGTAATTAGTATTATTATTTTGAAATATATTATAGATTAAAGCAAATAACCGTTAACGTTAAGGAATCCAGATTTTCAGCATTAAAGAAATGAAATAAAAGCATAAAGTCAAATTAGTTAAATAAAAACCCAAAATGTCAATGTGAATTCAGTTTTTCTTTTCTTTTCAAAAAATGTTCATGGTTAGCTATCAAAAAGCTTAAAAGCAATTTTATCCGGGGGCAATGAGCAAACCTAACGCTCTGATTGTGACCTCTAAAACACCATTCCCCAAAGAAAGGAACCAGCAGTAATGGCTGAAAGCAAGTCTATGGTAGAACATGTGTAACAATATTCTAGGATATTTTGAGCTAGAAAGCAAAAAAGCTCACATCAAAGACAAAAAGGATCACATCAAGGGGACAGAAGAGCCAACATGAAGGCACATCAAAATGAATGAAGCATGTTAAACATAGAAAACCCCATTAACTCACAGAAACACTACCAAAAAACAAAAACTGCTCATGGGTATTATTGTACAGCACCAATTCTTAACTGGTAATTTGCAATTAACGAAAAAGTTTTACACTTTTTACTGCCTTTCTTGTAAAAGCTGCATTTCAGGTAAACCAATGAACCTAACTGATAAAATTTCTTCACAGATGAATTCTGGATAACAAATTAGGAAGGAATGAAAGAATCAGAAAAAAATTACCTATAATAACTAATTCACCAAATAATTAATTCAAGGAAAATCAACAAGAGTTAAGACTATTACAAAATGGTTGAAAGAGAACTTTATAATCAAATTGGCCTTGTGAATTCAATGATCCATTAACAGCACTTAAGGTTAAACAATTAGATATTCTATGCCTCTTAATACATAATACCGTAAGAAACTCAGATTAGGTATAAAGTATTGATTCTTACTTTACAAAACAAAAATATGAGGAACCCAAATGTATTCAATCTTTTAGGCCTACCTTCCAGTTTTCTGGCAATTGAACAAATAGGAAAAGTATTTAAATGACATCCCAAAGGAACAAACAAATCTGTGAAACACTCTACAAAATGCTTGAGTTGTCAGCAAATTACTGGCATGAAGAAAAAAGGAGAGAGCTCTACTTTGAAAAAAAAGAAACTAAAGACATAATAACTAAATGACATGTGTCTGATACCAAAAACAACCACAAAAGGTAATTTTAGAAAATCAGAGAAATTTAAGTTGAATGGGTTATTAGATAATAAAAAGGAATTACTATGATAATTGAAATTACACATTTTTAGAGATGCATGTACTTGAGATTCACCACACACACACACACCACACGAAGCAAGTACAACCAAATACTTCCTATTGATTTAGGTTAACCAATAATGTATCTTGGAGCCCGTTACATAATTCTTTTTTTGTTTCATTCATAATAAATTTAATTTTAAAATGTCTCAATTATAAATTTGTAATGAATATTAGACAGTAAACCACTGGAGTTCTCTAAAAAAGACCAAGCAACTTTATGATATCTTTTTTACTCAACAAAAACTTAATAATTACCTCTTGTTTACTAGGCACTAGAAAAAAGTGAAGAAAACCAACAATATGCTTGCTTTCATGGAATTTCCATCTTGTATGTCAAGGAGTTGCAAACTACTTTATTGCCTATGGCTGCTTTCATTCTAGAATAGCAGTTAGGTAGCTGTGACAAAGAATTTAGAGCCCTCAAAGCTAAAATATTTATACTTGATCCATTACAAATAATTTGCCACTTCTGTTCTAGACAGAAAAGGCACATTTAAGAAATAACAAAACACCAAGTTTACATAAATAAATCTAAGTATATTAGTATAAAACTAGAAAAAGAGAAAAAAGTCTAAAATCTTTATTACAAGCCTAAGAAAGTGACAATCTGAAACCTGAGAAATAGTTTTATCAAAGATCTGCTGTTTAGGGGTGCCTGGGTGGCTCAATTGGTTAAGTATCTGACCCTTGATTTAAACTCGGGTCATGATCCAATGGTTTGTGAGATCGAGCCCCACCTTGGGCTCTGCACTATCTGCTTGGGATTCCTTCTCTCCCTCTCTCTCTGCCCCTCCCCTGTTCTTGCTCACTCTCAAAGTAAACATTTATAAATAAAACTGCTGTTTAAATGTTGCAGGGAGAGGAAATACATACAAAGGTCCAGAGGTGGGAAAATTGGGCTTATATGGCAACAAAAAGAATTATGATTAGGAATATGGTGAGGATGAAAATATTAGAAATAAAGTTGAACAAGAAGACAAGGCCAGATCATGTGTGGAGGGAGTCTTGCAGAGCTATGAAAAGCCAAAAACTACCATCACATTCAGAAATCAAAGTCTGAAAGCTTTCCCTCCAAGATCAGGAACAAGACAAGGATGCCTGCTTTCACCAGATCTATTCAACATGGTATTCGAAGTCCTAGCCAGACCAATTAGGGAAAAAGAAAATCCATTTTGTAAAGGAAGAAGTAAAATTATCAATGTTTGTGGATTACACGATCTTTTCAATTTTTCTGAATATTTTTAAGAGACAATGCAAGTGGGGGAGGGAGGGGGGGAGACAGAGGATGTGATGTGGGCTCTATGCTGACACAGCAGAGAGCTCAATATCTGAGGCTCCAACTCACAAGCGTGAGATCATGATCTGAGGTGAAGTCGAACACTTAACCAACTGAGCCACCCAGGTGCCCCAATGACACAATCTTTTATGTACAAAGCCCTAAAGATTCCACAAAAAACTGTTTACAGCCAATAAATAAATTCAGCACATCTGGATGATACAAAATCATGTTCGTGTATTGTTAAGATGACAATAATACCCAATGACCTACAGATTCAGTATAATCCTTATCAAAACCCCAATATCACTTTTTGCAGAAAGAGGAAACCCATGTTTAGATGTAATCTCAAGGGACCCAAACAGCCAAAAACAATCTTAAGAAAAATAAAATTGGAGAACTCACATTTCCTTTCAAAGTTTACTACAGAACTATAGTTATCAAAGCAGTGTGGTATTGGCTTAAGAGCAAACATATAGACCAATGAAATAGAATAGAGAACCCAGAAATAAAACTTTGACCGTGTGGTCAAATGATTTTTGACAAGAAAGCCAAGACCATTCAATGGAGAAAAAACAGTGTTTCTGATTACTGG
The DNA here is from genome assembly GCA_028646485.1 of Cryptoprocta ferox. Classification (NCBI taxonomy): domain Eukaryota; kingdom Metazoa; phylum Chordata; class Mammalia; order Carnivora; family Eupleridae; genus Cryptoprocta; species Cryptoprocta ferox. The sequence continues at coordinate 37,052,580 of CM053566.1, forward strand.
TGCTAGGAAAACTGGGTACCTACATGCAAAAGAAGTTAATCTATATAAATTAAACTAAATCAAATAACTAAATGTAAGAGCTAAAATGATAAAACTAATCTTATACACATTCAAGAAAAAGTTTCCTAACTGGATTTAGCAGTGACTTCTTGGGTAGGATGTCAAAAGCAAAGGCAACAAAACCAAAAAAAACAGAAAAATTGGACGTTATCAGAATTAAAACATTTTCTGCATCAAAAATCCCAGTCAATAGGGTAAGAAGGCATTCCACAGAACGAAGAGAAAATATGTGCACATTATACAGTATCTGATAAGGACTATTCCAATATAAAGAACTCTTACAACTCAAAAACAACAGAATTTAAAAATGAGCAAAGGACCTGAATAGACTTCTCTCCAAAAAAGATATGGAGATGATCAATAAGCACACAAAAAGATGCTCAATTTCATTCATCATTAGGGGAATGCAAATCAAAACCACAAAATACCACTTCACACCAATTAGGATGCCTTTTATCAAACAAACAGAAAAGAAAAAAAATGGGAAAATGACCTGTGTTAGTAAGGACGTGGAATGTAAAATGGTGCAGCCACTGTGAAAAACAGTATGACAGTTCTTCAAAAAGTTATACCATTAGAATTAGCATATGATTGCGCAATTCTACATCTGAGTATATGCAAGAGAATTGAAATCAGGGACTCAAATAGGTATTTGCATACCAATGTTCACAGCAACATTATTCACAATAGCTAATACACGAGATCAACCTAAGTGTACATCGATGAATGAATGGATAAGCTAAATGTGGTACACATACATACAACAGAATATGATTTCACTTATTTGATTCCACTTACTGAGATACCTAAAATAGTCATATTCACAGAGACACAAAGTAGAAAGATTACCAGGAGATGTGGGGAGGGAGTGATGGGAAGTTATTACTACAGAGTTTCAGTTTGGGTTGAAAAAAGTTCTAGAGATGGACAGTGGTAATGGTTGTACAACAATATAAATGTATTTAACACCACTGAACTGTGTATTTTTAAAAGGTTAAAATGATAAACTTATATATATTTTAATGTAATAAAAAATATTTGGGGTTGGAAAAAATATATAGGGGGGGCAGGCAGGAGAGTCAGAGTCACAGAAAGACTGGAGGATGCTATACTGCTGAGCCACAAGCCACAGAATGTGGGCAGATTCTAGAAGATGGAAAAGGCAAGGCTGTTCTAAAGCCTCCAGCAAGAATGCAATCTTGCTGACACTTTGATTTTAGCCAGTGAACCCCATCTGGGATGTATGATCTACACAATTCTAATAAATGGGGGGAAGGGATAGGAGAAATATGGTATAGGGTATCACAAAGGCCAAAAATGAGACTATTTCAGTAAAATAAGTTAGTCAAACTGTTCAATGCTGAGAGACCTAAGACGACATTTATACAGTCAAAATATATATGATCACTGACTAGTTTTTAAATTGTTGGAAATACACATGTATCGAATAAAATACTGTTGTCTTCAAAATCCATGGATGAGACACACAAGTATACAGTGATAGAACAGATTCTTAAACGTAAGTCAAAATACTTTTAGGCAATCAAGAAAAAAACAATGGACAAGAAACAAGATGATTCAAATTAGGGAAATATAAGATAAGCAAGAATACCCAGTTCTTCTCCTGTCACCAGGCCCATAATCTAAACCCAAGTACTTGTAGCCCACAGGTTCAGAGCCATAGTTTTTTGATTTACAAATTTTATCGATAATCTCATCTGAAATCCTATCTAGTATAAATTCCTATACATATATACACCATATCTTATTTTAGCCCAGTCACCTACTTGGGAAAATTGAGAATAAAAGGTTAAAAAAAAACAGGGCACCTGGGTGCTGGGAGGTTCAGTTGGCTAGGTGTCGGATTCTTGGTTTTGGATCAAGTCATGATTTCATGGTTCATGAGTTCGAGCCCTGCACTGGGCTCCATGCTGAGCATGCAGAGCCTGCTTGGGATTCTCTCTCTCTCTCTCTGCCTTGCCCTGTCTGTGGCGCTGGCGCTGGCGCTCTCTCTCTCTCTCTCTCTCAAAATAAATAAACTTAAAAAAAAAAAACCTCAAAAAAAAAACCAATTAAAAATATTAGTCATAACACAACTGAAATTCCCAACTTTAATAAAATCTACTGTCTCTCTCAGATTGTTAGGTCATCAATAATTATATGTAGATATTAGAACTTGCATTACACATTTAAGAAGAAATATTAAAGATCCAAATTAGTTTGGATACTTACAATGCAATATAACTTTGAGCTCAACCAGGAGTTTCTTTGACCCTCCATGACTTGTTCCTGGAAGCTTCTGCATTGCTTCCCCCTTTTTATTCAGTATTTCAATTCTTAATGCACCTATCAGTCCAAAATTTAAAATAAAAATGTCTTAGTTACACTCAAAAAATGTGATAAGTCTGTTAGGTCTTAATATAGCTTTTTAATTCATCATGGTTTTTTACATATTAAATATGTAAGGCACACAAAAAGCATATTTTCAGTATTAAGGAAAAAAAAAACACATACCAATGGGGGTTCCAGCAGGTCTAATCTCATTTGGCAATAATTCATCACCTTCAGGCCAAGTTACTGACAATCTATCAGGGAGCCTATTATGAAACCAGCATATTAATATTTCATGAACAATGTTAATTATGGTCTTAATTAGATAAACAGAAGTCACTAGAAACTATAATATTTATTTTTGATATAGTATTTTGAAAGGTTAATGCTAAAATTCTACATGATTAATAATCCAAAAAATTTTCCCTTCCTAACTAACAGTAATACAAAATCCCTTGGTATTAAAAGCAAGAATTATCAAATGGCGGGGGCGGGTAGGGGTGTTCTCTGCTCTTTTATAGTACAAGTTACCTTTGGTAATAAACTCTAAGAATAGAATTACTGGTGAAATTCATTAAGAATCAAAATGACTGCATCATTAGCCAAACAAGAGCTACAGTTTTGTCTTTCTACTTTACTTCTTTGGTACTAATCTTTACCTCTCAACAGTTACTACGACTTTCTTCTAGTTGTAGGTCAAACCAAGTTGTTGTTTTGTCTCCCTCCCCCTCCCTCTTTTTCCTCCTTCCCCTCTCCATGGTCCTCTGTTTCTCCTGTTAGACCTATGAGTGCAAACATATGGTATCTGTCCTTCTCCGCCTGACTTATTTCACTTAGCATGACACCCTCGAGGTCCATCCACTTTGCTACCAATGGCCAGAGTTCATTCTTTCTCATTGCCATGTAGTACTCCATTGTATAGATGAACCACATCTTCCTGATCCATTCATCAGTTGATGGACATTTAGGCTCTTTCCATGATTTGGCTATTGTTGAAAGTGCCGCTACGAACACTGGGTTACATGTGCCCCTATGCATCATCCGAGTTGTTTTCTAACATACCTGAGTCATAGAGCCTATAACAGTGACACATTAGATATATAAAATTTCCTCCATTTTCTACAAAATGCAGGATTCTATTCTACAACCAAAGCTATCAATTTTTTAACAGCAAGAAATTCATCACAATACATAAACCTAAGACTACAAATGTCCTATTATGTGTCCATAACAATACACTGAAGAATAATTCAAAACACTATGATTCATTTTTTATTTTCTTGTTACTCTTATCCTGCATTTTGAAATGTGAATTACCTTGCCATTTCATCTTCCACATATTTTTTCACAGTCTTCTCAGCAACGGTCCTATCGAGCTTTGCAATTGGCACAGTTTTTATTTCATCATACAGTGCTTGAGGTTCCTGAATAATTTATATCAACATTTCAAAAAAAATTATTCAGTTTTGACTACAATGAAAACATTTGTTTCTCCCAAAGAAACATTTTATCCTAATTAAATATATGTCATAATAGCTATTATTACATTAAACCACGATGGTTTTTCTATTTTTCATGTAACCTCCTTAAGCATAATTAAATATCATTCAAATAATAACAAGAATATGGTGTAAGGATAAAGCCCACTCTTGTTTCGAGTTACTGATCTTTGAGAAAGAATTCTGGCTCCAATGTTTACTAGTTTGTGGGCCTTGGACAAAATGCGCACTCTACAAAATGACTTCGACAACCAGAAATGACATACGTATGCTTGTTAAACACTGGGCATACAGACGTTAAGCTCTACAGATTACTGAAAACACCAATTAAGAAACATAAAAATTCATGCTAACACTAATGTGCCCAACAGGAAAACCAAATGCAAGCAAAATAAAAAACACTGTATCTTTATTTCAGCATGAAACAAACATAAGCAGCACCAAGACTTCCAATAAAAGTATTTGGTTACTTGCTATCTTACCATTGCAATCTGAACCTCTCCTCCTGTGGCATATACTTCTCCATCATGATCACCATAAAGAAAAAATTTTACTATGCTTCCATAAAAGAGAGGAAGTGTCTTGATTGTCTTGACCTAATATTTGGTTTTTAGAAAAAGGCTTTTAGTACTCACTAAAACAGGCTTAATATTTACAATCATAGAACTATTTCATTGAAAGGGAAAACTCGGTATCAGAAAAAATACTGAAAAAAACATTCTAATAAAGTTGTATTCATTTATATTTGCTTATATAAGTCTCCCACATAACACATTTTTGTAAAGATACAGTGGCTTCTTCATACAAAAATGTCATAGCTATGCAGATGCCTAAAAGGTCCATAATTCCTTCAAAGTCCCATTATGAAGCCGAAGTACCTCAAACCCTTTTTTCCCCACAATCTTACTTTCAGACTATGAACAGTGATTACAAACTCTGACAAGTTATTTCTTTCAAATAAACCGGCTCAAAGGTTGCCTCTGGGTACTCCTCCTTCCTTGGCTTTAAAAATCTAAAGATAATTTTCATTAGTTCAATTCAGAAACTCCTGACAGGGACTACAAGAGTTTATACACAACCTACTTTTTCAGCCTCATTTCTAAATTATTTCCTTTCACACACAACACTTTGCAAGACAACCCAACTTTACTACTTGCTATTTCACTGTACTTACCTGTATTATTGTCTGCATGCACACTGTGGTCTCTGAGAAAGCACCTTACTCAACTACCACAAAGAACTTGACAAAGTGATCTCTTCCTCCTTGTAACTCATTGCTTGACTTCAGGGTTTCCTACTATCTTTTATCCCTTTCTTTTTCTTTTGCCAGTGCATCCTTTGCATCCTAACCGCCCCCCCCCCACTAATATGCTGGAAAAGCCAGGCTCTAACTACACACACTACCTCTCTAGGTGATCACATCCAATTCCATGGCTTTAAATATACGATGATTCCTCTCCCATTAAAGTGAATGGACACCCTTCAACACTTGTGGTATCTGCATAAACATCTCTCTACCTCTTTCAAGGTCCATACAAATATCACTTTTTGCCCAAAGAATGTCAGGATTTGCTCTTCTCCCAGGCCTAAAGTCAGAAAATGCTCTCCTCTCCTTCCAAACTGCCAAAGCAGTATTCATCCTCTCTTTTCACAGCATTTGTTCCCTTATCTATTATTATTTATGTTTAGGTTATTTCTGATTTTAGATTATAATGTCCCTAAGGACAAAAGACCTCTCTCCTAGATCTCTTCATTCTCTATAATGCAATCAACAAGCAGAGTAACTTATGGGCAGCAGATACTCAACAAAAATTTAGTTAAAAAAAAAAACTCATTACTTCATATCACATTAAAAAAATTAAGACTCTCCATTTGAGTAAAGTTTAGTGCAAGAAAAAAATTAAGAGCCTTGCTAATGGAGTCTTTGGGAAACAGGTTTTTATTAAATGTCATGTTAAATCATGCAACTAAAATCAGTTTGATCTCTATTCTTTCCTGGCTCCTGAGGAGTCAATACATGCACTAGTTAGTGTTAAATTCTAATACATCTAATTTAATTACAAATTCTATTCAAAACTGAATTCAAAAATAAGTTAAACCTACCAGCTGTCCTGCTTTGTATATTTTTCCATCCCATTCTATTGCTGAGTATGTTGCCCAGGGGCCCTGCTTTTTAGAAGGAAGATCGGGACGTGTAATTATTCCTTTAAAAGATGTAAATTTTATTTGTTTGTCATACTTCTCATGACAGTCCTTCAGCCATAAAGCAAATTCTCTATCAATTTTCATTCGCTGTTCCTGTAAAAAACAATTTTTAATGTTCTATGAAATATAGCTACTAGTTAACAAATCCATAGACGCTTGTCATTCATTCTTTTTCTTCCACATATCCCACCCTCAGAAAACCTAATAAAAAATTAAACTATTCTGCTGGAACTTTCTCCCATACAAATTTAGATTTCTAACAAAAGCATTACTAAAGAAAAAAAATCTTTGCTATCATCTTTGGAACCAAGGTCTCAATGGTCACTACCAACAACAAAGCTTCCTTTCCGTGGTATAAATCCTAGAGTACACAAAAAAAGATGAACATTGGCTGCCTAGGAGAAAGAATTAGTTGGCTATGGGAAAGGGTAAGCAAAAACCTCCTCAATGTGAATCATGCACATTCTGAACAAGGTGATAAAAATTTCTTTCCATTTATTAAGCACAGACATACATATATATAGTAAACATACACAGTTTACCTATGGTATTAAAATATAATTGGGGGGAGTGATCAGGGGGGAAAAAAGTCAAAAAGCTCCTTATGAGGAGGATAATGAAAAAAAAGGTTGAGAAACACCGCTATACTAAACACAATTTTCCTTTTACTTTGTATTATGTGTGTGTGTGTGTGTATAGTACCAATTCAAAAAAGTTAAAACATGAAATGAAAATTAAGTGTTCTCTAATAATAAGAAAATGTGTTACTATTTACCATTCATCACCCTGTTGGGAGATAGTATAGAAAGATTTATACTCAAGCATAAGCTGTTTAATGCCTGTCTTTAAGAAATTAGTAGGGAAAAAACCCTCCACATTACATGCTTTCATAGAAGACAACACATGAAGTTAAATAAGTTCATTTCTTCCTACATACCTTACTGTATGATGTACCATTTCCAAATAAAAATAGGACAACAAACATTTAACCTTAAAGTTTTTAACTTGCAATTGGAAAACCAGTATCTTATCACTGAAGAAAATTAAGCCTATCAAATTTCTATACTGCACTTCAATGTATAGCCCTTAGGGTATAAAATATTGTTTATATTCTCATCAAATGGACATGCTTATGTAGCTTCTATTCGCTGTCATAGGTCTTGATATTAAGATCTAAATAAAGATCTGTAAATTTTACCCAAACAGCCTAATCAGTTTAAAATTTTTCAGTAAATGCTCAAGAATTTATATGCTTTTGATCTAATAGAAGAAAAAGCATGCAAATTATCAGAACAAGTCTATATTATTCGTGACTTTTCTTAAAATAGAACATATGCAAATATTCAAAATTTGTATTTAAAATCATACCTGTCCATTTAAAATCCTTGTGAAAAGGGTGTTCTTATCTTTCAATTTTAGCTCAAGATCCATAAAAGTCAGTTTATTTGTGCTGACCTGGAATTTGTCATTAGTGAATAATGCACCAGATATTCTATTGTAACATTCAATTGGTGCAAGTCCTCTCTTCTTTGGAGGAGTACACCAGTCAAAGCTTGAACAGAACAAAACATTAGTTAGTAAAAGATGAGGTTTATAAATCAATGTTATTTCAGCAAAAATGAAAACTTACTCTTCAACAGATGTATAGGGTATTAGCCGTCCATTCCAAAAACATTCAAAAATAGGCCTTTTCCCTCTTGCTGCTTTCTCAAGTATAAAACAATCATCATCATCATCTTCATCTTTTAATTCTAAAGCAAATGCATGAGTAGAGCAAAATGTTTATTGCTAGAGTTTATGCAACTTACACCACCGAGTAACCCCTTCAAGTGAAATATTAAAGTTGCTTCAGAGAAACTGTAAGAAAAGCTCATAAGGTGTCTCACACTGCTTTCTATAAAACTTAATGACAACTTTAGTTTGCTAGATTTCTGAAGCTGTTCTACATTACCAGTGGTGTTCTTATTTACGTTAATATATAATTACTTACATTACTTATCCATCTGTGTTAAGAGTACTACACTAGCTAAGCCTTCAATCTTTATAGTGTAGAAGAGTCACATATGCAAAGAGATTATGCCCTATAGCAGAATCCCTCTTCCCTACAAATAATAGGAGCTTGAATCCTATACCTCAAATACAAGTTTCACAATTCTGTCAGAACCAATATGTTCACATAAAAATCATCTGAGAAATCTACAGTATCTAATAGCAACTTTGCCTAGTTTGAACAATCAGTAGCACTAAATTTAATTTTACTTTAAATAAACTATTAAAATTTTCAAAGATCAGATTCAGGTGATACAGCTAGAATTACTTTACAAAGCATCAAAAGCATAATTAGCACAACTGTCTATAACATTTTTATGCTTCTTGGCAATACATTTTCATATATCCAAACAAATTAGTATCAAACACTATGATCCTGATAGAGTAACACCTTAGTTATTTTGGCTTTCGGGCACCTATACACAATAAACCCTTCTTCTCCCCCAAAAAACGCTCAACAAAGAAGTTCCTTTCAATCAAACCAAATCACTTTGCTCTTAAAGAATCCCTCTGGATCACTCAACTTATTGCTTCTGATTTTAAAATATCATTTGAAGAGCTTTATCTTGTCTATAACACACAAAAATGACAAATGTCAAATTAAAAAGGGTTCAGCTACACTGAGAAAGATAGAGCCACACTTACTAAACAATGTTGGGACACTCTTCTAAGGATTTGCACCAGCTTATCTAAAATTCACAACACTTCTACAAGGAAAGAGATCACCTCCCCTTTCACAGATAAAGAAACAAAGATAAGGAGCAGTTTGTCAAAGTTTACACAACAGAAAGTGGCAAAGATGGGACTTAAATTAGGAAATCTGGTTCCAGAACCCACAAGACTAAAAAGTATTCTGAATGAGAAAGTTTAACATTGTTAATCTATGTATTCAATGCAATCTCAATAACTCCACCAGAATTTTTTAAGTGAATGTACAAAGTGATTCCAAAGTTTACCCCAAAGAGCAAAAGATTAAGAATTTTCTCAAAAAAGAATGGTGAGTTTCCTAACCTGCAGATATCAATATACAATATGAAGCTACAAGAGTTATCATTACTCATGTATATAAATATAAAATAAATCAATAACTTATATAAAGAATTCAAATCTGTGAACTTGCTGGAACTCAGTATTATAAAATACTTCAAACTATTTAAAAAATAGTAACATCCAGTAACTGATGCTATAAAACCAAATACTCACATGGAAAATATTAAGGCAAAGCCCTACCTCATTGTACGCACAAAAAAAGATTATAAGTGCATTAAAGATCTAAACATAAAATGATTTTTTAAAAAAACTACAGGATCTTTTTATAATCTGGAAATAAAAGAAGTCTTCCCACAGCAAGACAAAATCAGAAAGTATTTAAAAAAAAAACTGACATGACTATGAAAAGCTTAAAACTTCTTTATAAATACCTACAAAGATATTGAGAAGACAATATATAAAGGATTAGTATTCTGTACATAGCTAAACGTTCACTAAGAAATTCATGAGAAAAGAATATGTAATATTCCTTAAAGCCAGTGCTTTACTTATCTGGAAGTGAATACACACAAAAATCAAAAATTATAAAAATTATAAATACCTAACAACTTAAGATATGCTTAAGAAAAAAAGTTTTAATATTTATCTAGCCTTAATAGTCCAACTAATAATAACTAAATCACAACTTCACATTTCGTAGCTAAGATAACAGATTAACATACTTGATGGAAAGCATGGATCATCGGGGTAAGTTTCTCTATCATATAAGAAAGGGTGATATCGAATAATCCCTTCCACTACACCATCTCCTTCAACATGAGCCTTGAACTCAAAACTATCAGCAGCTGTGTTTATATACAACGTCTGCATGTCATCTTCTATTTCCCTTAGGTTGACAATCTTAGGTGCCTTCCCCTTTTCAAACATAGATATCTAAAATAAAAATAAAACAAAAATAATTAAATTCTATGGTGACTTCACTTTTGTTCTCAACGATGATCCAACAACAGAATAGGCAAGAACTTACATTTAAATAAGTAATCATATAGCTTAATTAAATATATATTTATATATGGGTTAAATAACCATAAGAAGCATCTCAATAAGGAACACAATATACTACTTAAAAAAATACAATGTAAGCAAAGCAGAGCTGAAGAACAATTAACTAAGGAGTACATTTAACGTTTCTTGCTAGAGGAAGGGAGACAATGATGCATGTGAAATTCTTTCCAAGCTGTGGGCAAGGATATTGAGGACCCAATATTGAATTCTATACTTCTAAATCTTACTTCATGATCATAAGACTTTTATGAACAAAGAGAAACATTTATATTCCTTTTCCTCCCCACTTTGAGACCTGATGTTCAGCAACAACTCGTATCTCTGAAGAAGACAGGAGAAAAAGAAAGCAAATACTATAGTAAATAAAGGTTCAAAAACTACATATATCTAGTAATGATCTCTTTCCTTAAATATTAAATTGCCAAAGTCCTTTGGTAAAAGTTAAAGAGAGAAGGGTTGTGTACTGACTGATTTTTCTTATCCACAGTCATTTGCAACTGGAACAGATATCTAATAACTTGTAATATTTTAAGAAACAATTTTATCTTACTTCAATATCAATGTTGTTGAAAGGTCCAACTTCTTTTGAAGTGCGTTTTTCATTTCCTTTTGGGCCATGAATATAGTAATGATAAATATGCCTAAAATATAGAAATGTAACTTTATACTTTTGATTCAATTTAATTGATAAAATTACAGTTCACATAATAAGCTACAAAAGAAAATTTATAACTACTATTTGGCAGTATCTATTTGGTAGGTGCCAGCCAAGCACTATACTAAGCATTCTTAAATACAGTGTATCATTTAATGGTAAAAACAATTTGAAATGCAGGTACTGTTACCTCATTTTATAGATAAAGAAATTGGAGTACAAGGAGTTTACATAATACCTAAGGTTACAGAACTAGAGTTCAAGAGAGGTGGGCTATAATCCAAGCCTTTCCAACATCAAAAGCCCACATAAATTATACCTCTAAGAAATACAGTATGAGAACTAGAAGGCAAGAGACAGTAATTCTACTTGTCAGGAATGTTCTAGAAAGGACTTAAATAGCAGGGAGTATATATATGATTGGATATTTTTAAATTATCTCAATATGAGAATGTTATTCTACAACTCTCTTCTCTCCTCTCTTACAGCATTGAGACAATCTCCCCCCAACATTCCTAAAACAAAATTAATGAACCCAACATAGCCCCTTTAAATATCAATTCAGAACTCTTTGCTACTTTATTTTTAAGTTTTAAAAGTTTTTTGGTGAGATTATTTAGGCCTAACAGCACTACATTATAATTTACTCTTCAAACAAATATTTGCAATATTCCTTCATGTGAATTTTATTTGTAAAAAATTATCCTAGCTACTCTTTAAAATACTGAGATAAAAGGAAATCACTGAAAACCTTTAGATCTTTCCTCATGCATAACAGAAGTGTTACTGTAATCAGCAGTAAGTTGATTGGTAACTTAACTTAATGTACAATACATTAAGAAAGTGCTATACATAGCTTAAAAGAATTTCAGGAATGGTTAAAGTAATAGATTATTCTTTGTTAGAGCAAAATTATACTCTAATTATGTGTTCTGTGTGCTGAGTTCCTTTGGTTAAAAGGAATTATTACAAAATAGCTAATGAAATATGTACTTCAAGAATAAAAATTCCAAAGTCCTATTTAAAATTCTTAGGTTAAAGAGTCAATAAACATCAATACGCAGCAAGAAAAAAAGGTACTTCTAAAAAAAATTATTTTCCCATAATAGGAAAGATTTAGGGGCACCCGAGTGGTTCAGTCGGTTGGGCATCTAACTTCGGTTCAGGTCATGATCCTGCAGTTTGTGGGTTCGAGCTCCATGTTGGGCTCTGTGTTGACAGCTCAGAGCCTAGAGCCTGCTTCGGATTCTATGTCTCCCTCTCTCTCTGCCCCTCCCCTGCTCATGCTCTGTCTCTCTCAAAAAATAATGAAACATTAAAAAAATTTTTTTTTAATTTTTAAACTGTTAGTATGCATTTCTCTCAAAAATAAAAAATCTCAAATTAAGTACATTAACTAGCCTTTTGGATAAATATGAAAAAATACTTTTTAAGAAATGTAAATTTGTGCATTTATACCCATTTTTGCCATGTGCACTAATTCAGACTAATGGAAATTATGGAAATAATCCAATAAATGGTCCTTACTATGTAACTACAGAGAAAAAACTAAGAACCATTAAATATTCTGATGATTTGGTCTAGTGGAGTATGTCACACTCCCTAATAGTTTTCCTGGAATAGATATAAAATGATTTATTTTCAGTATTGTTAGTATGTCACATATGCCAATTTGTGTATTTTTATTTTAATGTATTTCATGCATTCATTTGATAAACATTTACTGAGCATCTATTATTTAACAGGAAACACTAGGAATATAGTAGTGCATTAAAAAAAGATTCCAATGGGTGAAGTCATACAAAAAAATAAAAATACATGGTATGGAAGATTATGATAGGTGCTATAGAGAAGAAACACAAAAAGGGAATATGAAAGTCATGGCACTGAATTTGATAAATTCCTGAGTTTACTTTAAATTTTATGACAGGGCTCAAAAGCCTGTCCTTCAAATAATGATCAACATACTATAAATGATCGATAATTATTTACAGAATAGAGAACTGTTTTAATGGCAACATCAGAGTACTGGTTACTGGACTCAAGAGAAGGAAATGAGACAGAAGCAAAGCACACAGCCAAGAAGTTTCTGATGTATCTGTAATATTTTCTGTATTAAAAAAAGTAGTAACACGTCCTGAATCAAATAATTACTTACGCTAACTGTCTTGTCCAAAGAAGAAAATAATTTTTCAAGTACTGTATGTGTTCTGGTTGTACTCCTGTGATAACCACAGCAGTAAAGCTATCTTTGTCTTTCTCCTCTAAGATAAGATGATGTAGAAATCTTTCATCATCATTTGTAATGTGAACAGAATCAGATGGCTAGGAGAGTGAATATAAATACAAGAGATTAGATACACTGAATTATAATAAACAAATAACATTTACATTGACTTTTAATATGATTCACTTGGATAGTTTCATAAACAGGCTTCAAAAAACTTTTGAAGGAAAATGGCCTAATACAAATCAGCTGAGTATGTGACAATGCTGTGAGAGCAGGATACCTTTAACATAGATTGCTAAACTGGCATACATACAGGAGTACCCTATACCATAATGCTAAACCAAATGTAGAATCATAAAAGAAAAGGTTAAAAAAAAAAAAATACTGAGTTTAAAAATGCTGAAAAAACCCTAGGGTGGAATGAATCCTTGCTTGGGATACCTACCATTTAAATTGGTCAAGACAAATGCCCAGCTCTCCATGTTCAAGAACACTGAGACGCAGCATGAACCCAGCTAGCTTAGCCCAAAGGCACTGTGTTTAAAAGGGAGTAAAATCATCCTGTGCTCTAGTCCAGTTTCAGAGAATAACAGAAGGAAAGTGGGGAGCAGGGAAGAATTGGGAGTGTTTGAAGATAAGAATTACAAATGTCTCGATTTTTACAGTTAGTCTATATTTTCTAAATTTCTAAAATTTCTAAAATTACATACATGCATATAGGTACATAAACTATGTTGCTGTATACATAAAAGCTGATAAAGATTTATCTCCCCCACTTGGGCACATGCTCGCTCGCTCGCTCTCTCAAATAAACATTCAAACAAACCAACCCTCCAAAACCATTCTCATGCATCGTGACACACTAACTCACTAATATTACAGCTACCATATACAGTACACAAATAACATTTTATACACTTTGAGAGCTTAGTGGATTAGTTTGGATTTACTAATGATGCGGGTTCATTACCAAATTATTTACCAAGCACCTTCTAAGTCCTATGACTTAACATGGGTACAGGGAAGACAGAGTTAAATAAGACAGTGCCCTTCCTCCCTACAAATTCCATATGATAGATGAGAAACAAATGATTACAAAACAATGTCATTATAAAGATATGAACCAAGAGCCACAGAATTAAAAAGAGGGTGACATTTTCCCAGCAAATCATTAGAACATTCCAGCCCAATGAGAACATGAAGGATTTGAGAGTATAAGGCAAACAAGGTAGTTTGAAGTATGTATTAAATATATGATGAAAGATGAGGCTGGAAAGGCTGAATGAAGCAGTGAAAATGGATGGAAAAGAGGGTAGATGAAAAACTATTTTAAAAGTGAGAACTGAATGGTGAATGATTAATTAACAAGGATTACACAATTACTAACTACTTTGGCCAGAGGATGCTGTTAACTGAAAAAGGTAGTCGGAGGGAAAGGTGAAGAAAAAGAAAGAATAGGGAAAGATGTAGATAATAATCTGACTTCAGAGGTACAAAAAGTAAGTTCTTTATGGAACATCTAGGAAGGACATCTAACTGAAATTAGAAATGACCGTGCCAGATATGATCAGATGGTATTCAGCACTGATTCATCCCACCTTTTGTTGTCCCTTCTTGGGCTGCAGAAAATGAAAAACCAAAAGTCTACTTTTCAGACTCCCTTACATTTTAGGTTGTGGATGCAAATTACATTTCATCAATTAGATGTAGTAGCCAAAAATTTAGAAGAGGAAAATAACTCAAAGGCCATTTCCTGAGATGTCTTGAATGTTTTGTGATCATGAAAGGTACTGAAAAACCAATATTCAAGTTCTGGCTTCAAGTGTTAGCACTGATACAGCATGGGTTTTAGCCAGAAGGTCTGTGCTTTGGTGTTGGAGCAATTGTGGCAGCAAGACCTTTCCAACACTTGGATCACAGATAAGGCAGTGTGTCTCTAAATTCCAGATCCAGCGGTGGTTCTCCAGCTACATGATTATAGCAGATGTTACAGCATCCCTTGAAGGTCGGTCACTTCAGGGTGTCCCAGTATCTTCCTATGAGGCTCAGCCAAGAGCCCATTCCTAGCCCTTCCAAAACTCAGGCAAGCATCAAATTCCTTTTATTAAATCCTTTTCTGTTTGAAGTACCTAGAATGATTTGTTTCTTCAATGGAGTCCAGCCTGATTCAGTGTCTCACTCTTACAAGTCTTGACAAAGACAGATTTAAGAACCTTTGGTATTAAGTGGCATATAGATTGCCCCCTAGAAAAAGCAAGACTCCTGGATGTAGATCAAGAGCCACCAAATCTATACATATTTTAGTAACTGTGTATAAGAATTGGAGAAGCCAAAAAGTAGGACAGAAAAGATTTTCCAGAAAAAGAAAAGGACCAAGGGCCTCCTAGTATTCATGAAACCTACGTTGGGACAAATTAAGCACAAATCACAGGAAAAAGTGGCAGAAATAATGACCCAAGAGACATTAGTTCTATTCAAGCTTTATCATACCTATATAGTTTTAAAAATCACTTATATTCTGAACTCCAATTCTTTACCAATTTTAACATGCAAATAATATTTCCACAAATATACTTTACAGAGCTTTGTGATGGTAACATAAGATGACAAAGATACGATGAAATATTATGTAAATATAATAAAATATATAAATTGTGTAACAAATGCAACAAATTTAAAAAGGGAAAAAGTGGGATGAGAAAAATGAAGAAATTTCCTAGACAGGGGAGAATGTTAAGTTACACAGAAAATAAAAGTGGCTTGTAAGTATTAAAAAAAAATTCAGCCCATTAATAAAGGTATTATTTTCACCTGTCAAACTGCCAGCATTTTGCGGCCTTCCCCTCCACTGCACTTTTTAAAAATAAGCAAATTACCAGATAGGCACTTTCACTTACTGTTTTGGGGAGTATATTTGATGTGGGTTTAACCTTTTAGAAAAGTGATTTTGTAATACACACCATGAACGTTTAAAAAGTTTAAATTCATTGTCACAGCTATTAAAATTCTAATAATCTATATGAAGAAAAAACTACTTTGGGCAAAATGTTATGCAAAGACATTCATGGCAGTGTACTTATAATAAAATCCTTTAAATACAGTAAATGCTCAACAGAATAGTTAAATTATAATACATTCAGACAAAACACTATGAAGGTATTAAAAATGGGTGTGTGCTAGGGCGCCTGAGTGGTTCAGTCAGTTAAGCATCCAACCTTGGCTCAAGTCATGATCTCACAGTTCATGGGTTCGAGCCCCACGTCAGGCTCTGTGCTAACAGCTCAGAGCCTGGAGTCTGCCTTGCATTCTGTCTCCCTCTCTCTCTGCCCCTCCTCTGCTCTCACACTCTTTTTCTCTCTCAAAATGAATAAACATTTTAAAAAATAATATTAGTAAGTGTATGCACCAAAATACTTTACAAAATGAATACTCAAAATATTAAAAAATGTGGGCTCAAATATGTAAACATATATTAAAAAAAAAATAGTATATTAAGGAGATTAAGAGTATACTTCCCCCCAAATTTAAGATGTCAATAAGGAGGTTTGTATTTTTAATTCCAGTGTTATTAACATACAGTGTTATATTAGTTTCAAGTAAGTGTACTCTTATCTTGATGAGCAATGAGTAATATATGGAATTATTGAATCAATATATTGTACACCTGAACTAATATACAACACTGTGTAACACTGTAACTAAAATTTAAAAATACTAAAAAAAAAAAAAAAAAAAAAAAAAAGACAACAAACCTGTAGCCATGTAATAAAATTAGAAGTCAGACTAGAAATTCAACTAGATTTATTTTTCTTGAATTTGAGGCAATTTTAATTTATATTTTCCTATAAATTTTTTATAACTCGTTTTAGAATAAGAATTTAAAATAAAGATTTTAAAACAATTCTAAAATGTTTCAAGTGGAGAAAAGTTGAGTAATACAATAAATACTATGTATTCACCACCAAGACTCAAATTCATTAATATTCTGCTCATTAAAATTAGAATACGAGTGCAAATTTCTAATAAAAATAAATCGCTCATTTATTTCTCTGGAGCTCCAATTTCCTAAACACCTATTATCCTATACTGTAACTGTTTTTCTACTCTAATTCTGAAATTGTTAGACAAAAAAAGATTTAAAAAAATCAATCTCAGTGTAAAGGAAAAAGTTTATAATCATATGATTAATTTCCAAGGAAGTTTACTCAGCTTTATGAGACAACTTCTTGCCTTGAAGATTTCCAGCCTGAGAAAGCATGTGAATGGTCACTTTTGTTATTCACAAGACTAAAGGAAAAAGAATGAAAATTAAGTAATGGCATTTGAAAATTCCGTACCTTCAAGATTTTAAAGAACAGCTCAGTATCTTAGCTAGAAATTGAAAAAATGTTCTTGTCTCTAACATCTGTCCAATGTAACAACTTTATAAATAATGAGTAAAATGTATCATACCTTTCTGTTTCTAATATAACCACTATATATTGCCTCTTTATTCTTCTCCTTCTTCTCAAAATCTTCTTTCGAAAGCACAAGTTCATGAACATCTTGGGAATCTGCAGGTTTGCTTATCATCTGTTAAATATTAAAGACTACTTTAAAAATTCCTAAAAGTTAAACTAATTAATACATTTACAAAGAATCAACCTTGAATTAGTTTTAATCAACTCTCACTTAAGAGAAATCTTTTTACTTACTCTGGCTGATTGTCCAACAAAGAAAACAGCCTGCTTGCCCCCAACACCAAAATAGGAAATATCACTATTTAAACTGCGTGGCACTGGTACTGGACGAACATATCCTGAATGATCACTAAAATAAAACATTAATGCAGTGATTTTAAACAAGCTACTTAGATGCCAAAGGAAATTGTTAAAGCACTTTTAGTAAGTGTTAATAAAATGATCCCCAAGCTAGACAACACCCCTATTCAAGGTAAAACAATCAGAGCCCAAAGTCGAGATAAATAGTCTAGTGGTTCTCAAAATATATTCGTCAGATCAGCTATATCAGCAACACCTGGAAACTCAAGAAATGCACCTTCTTGGGCCCACCCTACTAAATCATTAACTCTCTTAGCAAAAAAGACTAAGTATCTGTATCCACATATATCCTACTGCCCCTAGAACTGTCCCTTCAAAATTGTTTACTGCTTCTCAACTTATAAAAATATTCTCTGAATAAGGGGAATTATAGCAAAGACATCCTTATTTCCTAGTAACATGACAAAATAACCTCTTATGGCACCATAACAACACTCTGGAGAGTAAGCATCCCTGGTTTCTCAAAATATAGGCTAGGTCTCGAGAGACACCATTTTCCAATATCAGATATAAACAGAATTTAGGGTGAGGCTACAACCTCGCATACACTCAATGGAAAAGCTAAAGATCAGATGTGTCATAGTTAGAAAGAGAACACAAAGATAATATTCAAAGAACTACCCATAAGAAATAAAGAAAGTAAAGGAACAGAAAATATCAAAGAAGGTATAAAAGACATGAGGGACCATAGGAAACTACTTCACTATAAGTGTAGTTCTAGAAAGAGGAAAAAATGAAAAAGGCTACAAATAATGTCTGACAAAAGCTGGGGAGTACAAGACACAGGGAGAGATTGTAAAGGAATGCAAATTTTCAGCTACAAGAAAATAAGGCCTGAGGATCTAATCACTAACACTCTATTGTGTGTGTAACTGAAATCTGCTATGAGAATAAAATTTAAAAATGCTCTTCTCTGTCTCTTAATTGAGGTTTTAGACCAATTACATTACTGTCATTTTGGTATGTTTTGATTTAAACTTAACTGTTTTTGTTATCTGTTGTTTTCTTTATGGGTTTTTTGGTTCCTTTTCTTTTTTTCTTCTGTCTCATTTTAAAAGAAAAAGAAAGAAATATGTAAGGTGATGAATGTGTGAATTAAAAAGAGGGAAGGACTCCTGTTTAAAGGAAAATAACCAGGGGCACCTGAGCAGCTTAGTCGGTTAAGCATAAGGTTTCTGGTCATGATCTCACAGATCATTGATGGAGCCCCATGTCAGGTTCTGTGCGAAAAGCACAGAGCCTGCTTGGGATTCTCTCCCTCCCTCCTTCTCTGCTCCTTCCCCACACATGCGTGTTCTCTCTCTCAAAATAAACTTTAAAAAATAAAAGAAAATAACCAGAATACAGTTCAATAGTTAATATAGATCAACAGAAAATTTGTAAAAACAAAAGATTAAGAGAGTAAATGGCATGGGGGCACCTGGGTGGCTCAATTGGTTAAACATCCAACTTCAGCTCAAGTAACGATCTTGTGGTCCACGAATTTGAGTCCCATGTTGGGCTCTGTGCTGACAGCTCAGAGCCTGGAGCCTGCTTCAGATTCTGTATCTCCCCCTCTCTCTGCCCCTCTCCTGCTCTCGCTCGCTCGCTCTCTCTCTCTCTCTCAAAATAATAAACACTAAAAAAAATTTAAGACAGTAAATGGCATAGATATTACTGCTGTGATTACTGTATGTAAAGTAGTATATTATTACTTGACATAAACTGTGATAAATTAAAGATACATACTTTGAATCCTAAAATTATCAATAAAACAAGGGTAACAATAAGCCAACAAAGTAAGTAAAATAGAATTACACACACACAAAACATTTTAAAATAAGGCAGAAGAAAAAAGAAAAACAGAAACAAAAAAACACAACAATAAAAAAGCAAATAACAAAGACGTATGAGTTTAAATCAAAACATACCAATAACTGCAGTAATGTAACTGGTCTAAAACCTCAATTAAAAGGCAGAGACTGTGAAATTTTAAGACACAACTATATGCTACCTTAAAGCAACTACTTTTTTTTTTTCTGGAGACTCTAATATAAAGTGACAATAGGTTAAAAAGTTGGGAAAAAAGTTACCATCTTAACACAAATGTAAAGAAAGCTGGAGTAGCTATAGTAACATCGAACAAAGTTGATAAAGAGTATGACCAGAGAATGAAGCAATTCAAAAAAAAAAAGAACAATGAAACAAATACATGGGTAAAGAAAATAGGTCACCCTTCTCTTGAGTTTTTTTAAACTGATTTTTTTAAATGTTTGTTTATTTTTGAGAGAGAGAGAGAGAGAGAGAGAGAGAGAGAGAGAGAGAGAGAGAAGCGCAAGCGTTGAGCAGAGGAGGGACAGAGGGAGAAGGAGACACAGAATCGGAAGCAGGCTCCAGGCTCTGAGCTGTCAGCACAGAGCCTGGAGTGGGGCTCGAACTCACAAACCGTGAGATCATGACCTGAGCCAAAGTCAGATGCCCAACCACCTTAGCTACCCAGGTGCCCTCCTCTTGAGTTTTAAAATTATATTAGACTGCTGAAATCAAAATAACCCTATATGATATGGTTCTCAATGTATAGAGAGGTAAAACTTAAACTTAAATTATAAATGGGAAAGAGTGAGGGGACCTAAATAATTTGGTAAAATTTCTACAATTCACTTTAAGTAGTAAAATATTCTTACTAGTACAATATAATGTTATGTATGTATACAGTATTCCCCAGAATAACCACTAAAAAAGAAATGAACCAAAAATATACTCAAAATCATTTTATAAAAATAGCAAAATACGGAATAGTAAAACATGTCAGGTAACCCATAAAAAGGCCAGAAAAATGAAAAATAAAAGGAATAGAAAAGACATGACATACTTAAGTTCTAACATATATATCAAGAACTACAGTAAATATGACAATACAAATACACTAAAAATTGGCCGAGTGAATAAAAAAGTGACCCAACTACATATTGTCTATAGGAATTTCACTTCAAATATAATGATACAGGTAGGTTAAAAGAAAACGAGTAAGAAAACACATACCAGGAAAACATGAATGACAAGAAAGCTAAAGAATATCACATGAAATATACTTCAGAGCAAGAAAATTATCAGGGACAGAGTAGCATTACATAATGATAAAAGGATCCACTTACCAAGAATGCATAACAATTCTAACTGTATACACAAAATAACACAAGTTCAAAATACATAAAGCAAAAATTAAAAAGTGAAAAAAGAAACACATCTGCAAGTAAGTGGGGGACTTCAATATTCCAACAAGGGTATAAAACCATATACCAGCAAGGATATAAAAACCAGCAAGGATATGAATGAACTAAACAATACCATCAATGAATAGAATCAAACTGACATTTACAGAACACTCCTCCCAACAATAGCAGAATGCATATTCTTTTCAAGGACACAGAAAATTCCCCAAAACAGATCATATTCTGGAGCACAAAACAAATCTCAACAAATCTAAATAGAGCATATATAGGGTATTTCCTCTGACCATAATAAAATCAAACTAGACATCAACATAAAGAGGTTAATTATGTTAAGAACATGTGGAAATTGAACAACACATTCCTAAAACAATCTATGGATCAAAGAGCAAGTTGCAAAGGAAATATAAAATACACCAAACAATAGAAAAATGAATAGATAGCATTATCAACGCTTGTGGGATATAGTGAAAGTTCTTAAAAGAAAATCTATAGCAAAAAATAATCTTAGGAAAGTCTCAATCATGTAAGATTCCACACCTCAAAATACTACAAAAAAAAAAAAAAAAAAAAGCAAGAAGGACATAAAGAGCAGAAATCAAAGACTTTGAAAAGAGAAAAATTTTTTTAATTATCAAAGTACACATTATTTCTTTGAAAACACTACCAAAACTATATATTAATAAACTTGAAAATTAAAGAAATAGACTAATTACTAGTAAAATATAACTTATCAAAACTAAGTCAATAATAGCCTAAATATTCTTATAACTATATTTAAAAAAACCAAAGCAATAGTAAAAAATTCCTCCCACCAAAAACCTAACAGCCTCAAATGGCTTCCTATGTGAGTTTCAAAACTCCAACTTCCAAAAAACCAAAAAAAACCCCAAAACCCTCAAACTTATATAAGTGATGAAGTATAAATAAATACAATCATTCCAGAAAACAATTTACTACTATCTTGTACATTGGAACTTTTATCTTTATAACCCACAAATTCCCTTCTAGGTTATCTAAGAACTTATGTAGATTTGGACTAGCAAACATATGTAACATTATACATACACATAAACACTTACGAGTAAGACACTAATGCTCATAATGCTAAGTGTGGCAGGGGGAGCCAAATGCCCACTGACTGGAGACTGGATAAATACAGTGCAATTTTAAGTATACACAAAAGACTATTACAACAGTTATGAAAAAGTAAAAACTACAGACCCTCACAAAAATAAAATCTTAGTAACCTAATATTAAGTGAAGATACAAGTCCCTTATAGAACATATAGTATGACTGTCCTTCACAGCATCAAAAAACAAGCAAAGTTAGATATTTTAAAAATAAGGAAATAAGGGGGCACCTGGATGGCTCAGTTAGTTAAGCATCCCAACTCTTAATATCGACTCAGATCATAAGCTCACAGTTTCATTTGTGAGATCAAGCCCTGTGTTGCACAAAGCAGAGCCTGCTTGGGACTCTCTTTCCCTCTCTTTGTCCCTTCCCCACCTCAAAATAAACACACACTTTAAAAAAAAAAATGAGGGGCGCCTGGG
This sequence comes from Cryptoprocta ferox, assembly GCA_028646485.1. Classification (NCBI taxonomy): domain Eukaryota; kingdom Metazoa; phylum Chordata; class Mammalia; order Carnivora; family Eupleridae; genus Cryptoprocta; species Cryptoprocta ferox. The sequence goes on from CM053566.1 coordinate 37,075,250, forward strand.
TGGCTCATTCAGTTTAAGCATCCAACTTCAGCTCAGGTCATGATCTCACAATTCGTGGGTTCAAGCCCCACTCCAGGCTCTGTGCTGACAGTTCAGAGCTTGGAGCCTGCTTCAGATTCTATGTCTCCCCACCCTACTCTCTGCCCCTCCCCTGCTCACACTCTGTCTCAAAAATAAATAAACATTAAAAACATATTTTTAATAAAAAATAAAATAATTTAAAAGATACGGAAATAAGAAAAACAATTCAAGATAGTTAACTTTGATGGGGAGAAACACAACAGAACAAGGGAGGAAACACAAAGATATAAGTTATAGAAACTGTGCTAATTGGTTTGGGTGGTAAAATCTGGTTATTTGGCTTATTAAAGTTTTCAATAAGTGAACCTTAAAAATACAATGCCTGAATTGATAAAGTGTTATAAACCAAAAACTACAATTAATCAAATTCTATGAACCTAATATATATTAACAAAAATAAAAAGTAGGGGCACCTGGGTGGCTCAGCCGGTTAAGCAACTGACTCTTGATATTGGCTCAGGTTGTGAGATCAAGCCCCCCCACTCAAAAGTAAATGAGTTCTAAGACTTTAATTACTATGGCAATGCTTCTAGGAAACAAACTCAAAATACCCCCCAATACTATCATCTTAAAACATATATGGGAAGTATACAAAAGTTGAGAGAGAAAGGAGCTCAGAGATACTGATTCAAAACTAAGGAATTTAGTCACTGACAGTGAATGGACACAATCACCAGCAAGTAAGTCTACTTTTCAACTCAAACCACCTATGCAAATCTAACTAGGCAAAAACCCTATCATAGCAAATAAGGTTAAGAGTACAACCGTCCAGGGGCACCTGGGTGGCTCAGTCGGTCAAGCATCCGACTTCAGCTCAGGTCATCTAACTGCTCCTGGGTTTGAGCCCCGCATTCGGCTCTGTGCTGACAGCTCAGAGCCTGGAGCCTGCCTTGGATTCTGTGTGTGTGTGTCTCTCTCTGTGCTCCTCCCCTGTTTGCTCGCTCTCTCAAATATAAAACATAAAAAAAATAAAAAGAAAAAGAAAAAAGTCTAGATTTCAGACTTGTGTAAGTCCAGAAAATTTCCTTTACCCACACTCAAGGGTTATATAAATATCCCTTCATGAAGGTAAGTAAAAGAGAAAAATAATCTAAGACCCTACAAAAAATTCTGCATCACAGAAGCAGTCCTCTAGATAATTTACAAAGTTACCTCCCTCAGGAATAATACATCACAGTCCAAAAGAACTCCAAAAAACACCTCATTCGTATTCTTGATACAGTGTAAAAGGACACTGTTATCTTTTTTGAAACACTACGGTATTTATTAGAAGAAACAAAATCTGCAAGGAAACAAATCACAAAAGGTGTTGAAAATAAGAAAAAGGAACAAAAAGATAATCAAATTAGTAAAAGAAACTAAAACAATGTAAGTGGTTGCCAGGAAATAGGGTAGAGTGACTACATACGTATATTTATATCTGTCTTGAATCTATCAAAGGGAATAACCCCAAAATAAAGAAAACTTTACCTCCAATAAAACTGACAAATGGCCACAGATCCCTATTAGAGCTTCTGGAATAAATCTGTGCAACACAATGAAAATAACCCAATTAAAGTAGGATGCCTAAATGTTACATAATCATTCTCTGAATTCAAGTAACACAAATATCAGAAAGTAAATGAAACTTCATCTAAATCTGCAGAAAAATACTTAAGACAGAGGAACTTTTTCTTTAGGAAAATTAGGGAAAATCCTGCTGAGGGTCCACTTCTACAACCTAAAAAATGGCATGGGAAGTGAGCTATGTGGCATACTGTTTTTATTTAAAAAAAAAAAAAAAAAGGCTCCCTAAGTTGAGGAGCTTTCAGTTGCTGAGCAAGTTGAAAGTCCAAGAGGTAGTACTGATGCAACCCACATCTGGATTACGACCATCCAGAGATTATGTTCTAGGCATCTAATTTAACTTCTTTTTAAAAAATATTTTTTAAATTTTTTTTAGTGAGAGAGAACACATGCACTGGGGGGGGGGGGGGAGGCAGAGAGAGATGGAGCACTAACAGGAGAGGGACAGAGAGAGAGAAAGACAGAGGATCCGAAGTGCTCTACACTGACAGCAGAGAGTCCTATGAGGGGCCTGCACTCAAGAACCGTGAGATCATGACCTGAGCCAAAGTCAGGCGCTTAACCAACTGAGCCACCCAGGCGCCCCTCTAACTTTTTTTTTTTAATGTTTGTTTATTTTTGAGAGTGAGACAGAGCACAAGCAAGGGCAAGAAGACCCAGAATCTGAAGCAGACTTCACCCAGGCTCTGAGCTGTCAGCAAAGAGCACGATGCAAGACTCGAACTCACAAACCGCTAGATCATAACCTGAGCTGAAGTTGACACTCAACCAAGTCACCTAGGCACCCCGAATTTAACTTCTAAAGCAATGATTATAATAATGTCTGAGTGATGAACAAATTTTCTAGGTTCGTGTAATGTTCTATGTTATTAGAGGTTTGAATTACACAGGTGAATGCATTTGTCAAAAATCAGTTAACAGAGTCAGCACTTCCATAATGGTAGAGTAAGGACCTATGAAAACTCATTCATTGATAAAAGCAATGAGAACATCTGCAAACATTGTCAAAAATCAACATTTTCAGAACTCTAAGTATTAACCAAAGGCTTGGAACAATCCAAGGAGTATTTATTTGAGACACACAGCTGAATCTCAAAACAGTGAGCTCTGTGATGTTTTATCATGTCCCATCCCACTTCCCCTCTCACCAGCTCCACAGAAGCCTTGAAAACTGAGCCCTACAATCATGGTAAAAACCATCCACCCAGGAGTCAGTGGAGTAAGACTGGAGTTCCCCCAAAGCCTCTTTCCCATAGAACTGCCATTATTAGATTTGTCTGACAGTTCCCAAGGAACCTCCACTCGCAAGGCTTGCCTTTATTTGACCCAACTCAGAACCTGCTCATTATTAACCACTTTTCCCTCAGTCCTCTGTCAAAAACTATCAGTGACAACTGTTTATGATCACAGCTGAGGAATGCAATGAAAACAATTGGAAGGATTTGAGAATCTGGCCAAAAACTTACAAGGAAAAGCTGGAGAATGAGAGGTCCATAGTGGTTTTTAAAAGCTCCAACATTTTCATGAGAATAGAGGAGAAGGGCACAGGCATATGCAGGGCTACTATACACATCAAGGAAGCATTCAGAGGGCCCTAAGCTTTCATTTCTGGCTGACTTTGAGGTTCTGTGCAAACATGAAGTGAAGACTAAGGCAGAGTTTTAAACTTCCTACCAGAGCATTAAAAACATACTCCAACCCCAACGTTCACAGCAGTACTTTCTTTTTTTTTTTTTTAATTTTTTTAATGTTTTATTTATTTTTGATACAGAGAGAGAGCATGAGAGGGGGAAGGGGCAG
>CM053566.1:37078796-37149322 GCA_028646485.1 Cryptoprocta ferox
CCATCAACTGATGAATGGATCAATAAGATGTGGTTTATCTATACAATGGAATACTACATGGCAATGAGAAAGAATGAAATCTGGCCATTCGTAGCAACGTGGATGGACCTCGAGGGTGTTACGCTAAGCGAAATAAGTCAGGCAGAGAAGGACAAATACCATATGTCTTCACTCCTAAGTGGAACAGGAGAAACTTAACAGAGGACCATGGGGGAAGGGAAGGGGAAAAAATAGTTGGAGAGGGAGGGAGGCAAACCATGAGAGACTCTTGAATACTGAGAACAAACTGAAGGCTGATGCAGGTGGGGGAGAGGGGAAGGGGGATGATGAACATGGAGGAGGGCACGTGTTGGGATGAGCACTGGGTATTATATGGAAACCAACTTGACAATAAACTATAAAAGAAAAAAAACCATACTCTAAAATGCAAACAGTATCTGATGGCAAAAGCTCATTAAGACTTAATGGTTCCAGACATTTAAGGAAATGTCCAATCATTAGGTGACCACTAAGCTATGTAGAGCCTGCAGTGGCAACACAAGATAAAGAATCCAGACTTTATAGAATTAGTTTAGAGGGGTAACTATAGAACAAAAAAACAGAATCAACAAACAAGCCCTGGAGAGAGGAATCAATCTGATTTCCAGAGTTGCCACACTATATTATTTATAATATCTTATTCTCAACAAAAACTATAAGCTGGGCATATGTGTGGCTCAGTAGGTTGGGCAGCCGACTTCGGTTCAGGTCATTATCTCACAGTTCCTGAGTTCAAACCCTGCATAAGGCTCTGTGCTGACAGCTCAGAGCATGGAGTCTGCTTTGGATTCTGTGTCTCCTCTTCTCTCTGTTGCTCCTCCCCTCACACTGTGTCTACCTTAAAAATAATAAACATTTAAAAAAATTTTTTAAAGAAAAAAAATTATAAGCCATGCCAAAAAATATTAAAGTAGGGTCCACACAAAGGAAAAATAGCAGTAAGAAGAAACTGTCTCAGAGAAAGCCCAGACACTTCACTGACTTGACTTACTGGACAAAGATTTAAATCAGCTATTTTACTTTATTTTTTAAATGTTTATTTATTTGGGGGGAGGAGTAGAGAGAAAGGGAGAGAGAGAATCCTAAGTAGGTTCCACACTGTCAGCACAGAACCCGATGCAGGGTTTGATCTCATGAACCATGAGACCATGAGCTGAGCCAAAACCAAGAGTAGGATGCTTCACCAACTGAGCCACCCAAGAGCCCCTAAATCAGCTATTTTAAAATGCATTCCCTAAACGGAAATCATGAAGTAAATAGTGAAGTATGAGTGTTTCACCAAATTAAGAACAAGAGAGGCAGAAATTATTTTTTAAAAAGAACCAAATAAAAGTTCTGCAATTTTAAAAAATTCAGTTAAGTGGCTCACTAGCAGATCTGAGTTGGCAGAACAAAGAATTAGTGAACTTAAAGGATGGTCAACTGAAGAGTACTTGAGGAATGAAAAGAAAATAGAATAAAGAAAATGAACACAATCTCAGAGACCTATAGGACACCATCAAGCATATCGATATATGGGTAACAGGAGCCACAGGAGAGAAGAGAACGACCTGAAGAAATAATGGCCAAATACTTCCACAAATGTGATGAAAAACATTAATCTACAGGTCCAAGAAGTTCAACAGACACCAAGTAGAAGGAACTCAAAAGACCCAAACTTAGATATATCAGTATCAAACTATTAAAAGCCAGGAAAAAAAAAAATCTTGAAAGCAGAGAGATTAGTCACACACAAGGGATACTCCATAAGATTAACAGCTGATTCTTCAGCAGAAACTATGGAACCAAAGGCAGTAGGCTAACATAGTCAAAGCATTAAAAAAAAAAACAAAAAAAAAACCATCAACTTTAAAAAATGAAGGAAAGGTTAAGACATTCCCAGATAAACAAAAACTGAGGGAATTTGCTGCTGGTAGATCTGCCCAAAATAGTCACTAAAAATGGTCCTTTGTACAACTCTTCTGATTTAAAAGATAACTACATAAAGCAGTAACTATAAAACTATGTTGATGCAGTTATGTATAAAGTTATCATTTATATAAAAATAATGACACAAAGGAGTGGGAGAGGAAAAAACCATATAGAAGCAAGTTTTTGTATATTCTGGACAGTAAATTGCTATGAATCCAAACTGGATTGTAAGATGTCAATTGTAATCCCTACAGAAACAACTAAAACTTAGACTAACAACTACTGAAAGCATATTAATGACTGCCAAGAGTGAGGGAGACAGGTGAGGGGCCATACAAGTGACTACAAGGGGTAAAGGTTTCTTTTGGAGTGATGAAAATGTTCTGGAATTAGTGGTGATGATGCACAACTTTGTGACTATACTTAAAACTACTCAATTGTATACTTTAATATGGTGAATTTTATGGCATATAGATATAGAACCATAAAAAATAAAGAAATTCAATGAAAAGCTTAAGACAGATCTGAGCCTTTCACTGTATGTAAATTTTATTTCAAAAGAAACGACGACTCTAATTAATGGTATCAATGCTTTAAGCATTAGGAGAAAGTTTACAGATACCTGTAATTTATTTTGAATTAAATTTTAAAAACCTGAACTGAAGATTAGTAGGATAGATCGATCGGTGGGGAAGTAAGTATGAATATCTGAGTTATCGTTGTAGAATTTCAACTTTTCTGTATGAAAATGTTCATAAACTGCTGAGGAAAAGAACAGTGCTGAGGAAACACTCAGATCCAGGCTGTGAACCTTTCTACAACTAGCCTGAACTCCACAAAAAACCAGTATTGTTAAAGGCATACATGTGACAAATTATTGTAGAATAAAGGAAACCAGACACATAACAAAGGGGAAAAATGTGAATATGAACATTATATATTTTGAATCAATGATAAATTTCTTGGGTGTGATAATGGTATTATCATTTTGAGAATGTCCTTGTAAAGGAGATATATGCTGCAGTATTTAATAGTGCAATGTCCTGAAGAACGTAACTTCTTAAATGATTTAGGAAGGGAATGTGAGTATGTATATAGACAAAAGATAACAAATGTGACCGTGTTAACAAATAAATCTAGGTGAAGGATGAATGCTAAATACTGCTCTTTCAACCTGTTAGCTTTAATTTTTTCAAAATAAAAAGGGTTGGAGGAGAAGGAGTACCATTGTTGAGCAGGAGTTATAAAGAATTTTGGCAAATAAGAACTCTCACCTCATCTCCCTCTATTCTCCCCTTCATATTGCTATGCTGTAACCACACTTGTCTCCTTGCTCTGTCCCAAACAGAACAAGCTGATAATAATTTCAGGGTCTGTGTCTTTGCTGGTATTCTTTCTACCTGGAATACTCTTGCCCTAGATCTTCATTTGGCTGTTTTATTCTCATCATTCAAGCCTCAACTCGAATGTAATCTCAAAGAGGCCCACTTATCTAACAACTTTAACTTAAGAGATGCCCATCAGGCTCTAACATATCACCTGATTTTTTTTTAATGTTTATTCATTTATTTTGAGAGAGAACAAGGGTGAACAAGGGAGAAACAGAGAGAGAATGAGAGAGAGAATCCAAAGCAGGTTCTGTGCTCAGCCTGGAGCCCAGTGTTGCACTCTATCCCATGAACCATGAGATCATGACCTGCTTAACTGACTGAGCCACCCAGGTGCCTACCCCCCACCCCCCTGCCCAATATTTTCTTAACAGCAATAACCCATGACTGGAATGCTTATAAAATTTTTATATGTTTACTTCTGTTTCTCTCTCTACAACATAAGCTACAGGCCAAGAGTCAGCTGTATGCTTTTAGGCTGTCCTTCCTTTTTTTCCATAGCCTATATCCTAGGACATCCACCCTTGTAGCCAGTAAAAACTAAACTGGAAATAAAGCAACTGATAAACTTTTTCTATAGGAGCAGAAGCTAGTGGAGTGAGGGGGAGCATCTGATGTTAACAGAAAACAGAGCAGGTGGGTCAAGTGACCAATATTAGACACAAAGACTATGAGTATATAATAGCTTCAACAACTGATTGTTTACTGATTTCTAAAATGCTAGGACCAAAACCAGCAACAGTTAGCTCTCTACCAAAAATTAAAATTTCCCCGGGGTGCCTGGGTGGCTCAGTTCATTGAGCATCCGGCTCTTGATTTCAGCTCAGGTCATGATCTCATAGTTTGTGAGATCGAGCCCCACATCGTCCTCCACACTGAGCATGGAACCTGCTTGGGATTCTCTCTCTCCCTCTCCACTACTCCTACTCTCTCTCTAAATAAATCAATAAACAATTCTTAAAAATTTAAAATTTCCCTAACATTTGAGTAAAGTTTAAAAGTTTACATCGTGCTAAGACCTAGAGAAAAATTAAGAGTCCATGTTCCATAAATCCAGGTAAGATTTAATCAACACTGCAGTTTCTACTTCCCTCTACTCTTCCATTTGATTTAAAGGACATTTTTCTTAACTTTTTTGCCCAATATACGATTTGTCCTCCTTTCCCTTCTACCTAATTATTTCTATTGCATGCTAAATTCTATCCTTAGGCTATAAAAGACAACAGTCTTTGCCTTCTCTGTGAATATTTTAGAAATCCTTGAAATGACATGTACTCATAAATATAATGAAAAAGAATGGTTGTACAAAAGTCTGAGGCTAACAATAACAAAGTAGTAACTAAAATGATAGCTTATAGTGCTTGTATTTACTGATTGCTTACCATAAGCCAAGCTCTTTCCTAAGGATTTTATAGTGTACTAACTCACTTGGTTTTCACAAAACCTCATGATGTATTATCCACATTTTACACATATATAAACTGAAACCCAAAGAAATAAAATACTTTGACCAATGTCATATAACTATTAAGGCTAGATTCAAACCAGGCCAAATGACTTCTGAGACTTTCTTCACTATACTGCCTCTAATGATGACACCATCTGTACAAATTTGATAAAAATTCTATGGGTGCTTAAATTTCAGAAACAAGAAGGCAAAAGTGCTAACTATATCCATTTTTAACACTGTTAAGATTAATCGCTAAATTTGACTGATTCTCCTTGATATAACAAAAAGCAAAAAAACAGGACATGAACAAATATTACTTAGTAATAAGAAGAAGACTAATAAGAAGAATACCAACAGATTCTTCCCAAGTGTGCTACCTGAAGTACACAACATAGCTGAAAATATCAAAAGACTTGTGGGTCACAGTTCTTACTAGAATTCAATTAATATCCCAAAGACCTAAATCCTTATATCCCTGACAACTTCTAGTATATTTTGTTTCCCCTTTAACATTCTCATTCAGGATATTTTCTACGAGCATATTCTGATACAAAACTCTTGACTAGACTCTATTCCCTAACAGCTGTGAATGTTTTATTAAGCAGACCCCTGAAAGCAGAGCAATGGTGAACTCAACAGAACTAAATGTGGTTCATTAGACACTCTGCAAGTCACATCAGGTGCTTTCTAAAGCCTAGTTTAAAACCATCCTATTGCTCTAGAGACCACACAGTTCTCATCAAACTTTAGTAAACAAAGAGGGAAAGGTCCAAAATACTTAATGTATCATAACTTCTATATATCTTAGAAAAAGCAAAAAGAATTCTTCAGTGGAAGCACAAAATATTATGTAACTATTTCTAAGTATTGATAATAAAAACTTAATAGTATAAAAATCTACATATACATGCTGATGATATATATGCTGATAATGTCAAAACCTCTAATGTTCCACATTTACCTAAAGAAATATTAGAGTTCCTATCCTTATTAAAATTCCCAGCTGCCCATCAACAAAGTAAGGTTTTCTAACCTTTCAAAGTCACCTTGCCTTGTAAATTTTGACAACCTATACACGGCCCAGTTGTTAAGCTGTTTAGAAGTCATTCCTCTTCCATTATCTATTACTGCAACGGCAGGTTTTCCTTGTGTTTCATCAAAAAGCTATGGAATAAGTTCACAAAGACAGGAAAAGTCAAATCAATAACAAAAATATAAAAAGTTAAACATTAAAGAAGTAATTCAGTGGGCTCACTTATACATTGCTGGTTGAAGTGTAAATGTATTACAACTTTCTAAAAGGTACTTCAGCTATATAAATCAAAGGCCTTAGAATTCTTCGTGTCCTTTATTCCAGAAATTCCATTTCTCAGAATTTAGCTTAAGGAGCTATTTAGAGACGTGTACAAAAACCTATAAGGATGTTCATCATGCCAGTATTGCTTACAATGGCAGAAATACAGAAAAAAAATCTAAATGTTCAACAACAATAGATTACACAGTTCATCATATAGCCAATAAATGAAACTGTTGCAATGGAATATTATACTGCAGAATATTCATGATATGACAAATGTCTACAACATACTCTCAAGGGAAAGCAGAATATCACAAAAAACAAAATGTATGCTATGATCACACATACATATATACATAGAAAAAAGGGCACATAAAAAATTTTAAGAATGAAGAGACATCAGATAATTATTTCTACTTTAGTTATCTTATTTTCTAATTTTTCTACAATGAACTTATTTCTTTAGAGGATTATTTTCTTACCAATTTGATCTGTATTCTTCTAATACCAGTGTTTCGAGAAGTAGCAGACAATGAATTGTCAATTAATTCTGCAAGAGCAAATGCTGGAAGAGAATGAGAAGACATCACTGCTTAACTTTTCCCTCCCAAATACTTCATTTAAAAGTACAAAGTAGAAGAAACTCTGAAGTACCTTAAGACATCACTTTTATTTTCCAAAGAGCTAGAATTAAAGTATTATCCTGATCCTAATGATTTAATACATAATAAAGGCATCATCACCAATCACCACCAGCATAAAAAAGCAGTCATCAACCAGTACTTGTAAGGCACTATACGGCATGAGTCAGCCAGCCATGATTCCTGGCTTCAAGGAGTTTATAATCTAAAGACAGACATACAGACATAGAAGACAAACAGAAGACCATAACCATAATATCAAATACTAGTTCGTGGCACGTAATACATCATGCGCAAGTCAAAAGTAAATACATTTAGAGATGAGGGGGCAAATCTAAAGCAACAATAAAAGGGTCTATGAAGAACTAATTTAGATATGGAAATCTTATGAGTAACAGCAACTTGTCAAACAGCAGAACATGTCTGTTTCACTGACACAGAACTGCTAATTATTTCCTATAACACAACCAACCTGATATTCAACCTACCAATGGCTCACTACTATTACCTAATAATCTATTTTCTTCAAGGTTACTATTCAAACTATTTCCCACTTTTATGTCCTTAGTTAAAAAGGGGAACATACCAAATTTATGTCTCTTACTTTCCCTAAAGCATAACCCACTAACACTATAATTAATCTACAGAGTAGCACCCCAGCAAGCATTCCACAGTCTAAACACTTACAGGATGGCTATGTTTATAAACTACAAAGAAGTTACTGCATATCAGATTACATATAAGGATCTGGCCAATGGTAATGTCTAGAAAATGGAGGAGGAACATTGTAGGAAAAGAAAGAGTTAAAAGAGATTTGGCGGGAAGAATTTGGTATCTGTACAGATATAAATGAACAAAAGAAAAAAAGAAATTCAAGATGGTTTTGAGTCTTTGCTCTAGAAGACTGGATAAATGGTCATGTTTACCATTAAGGGTAAACTTAGGAAAGAAAAAAATCATTGTTTTAGCTGCAATGCCCTACCACTAAATCAAAGTCAATGAGTAGAGGTGTTCCATAGGGAACTAGAACCAATACCAGACTTGAGAGAATAAAAACAGCCAGAGGTAAGGTTTTTGCTTCACTGACCAAATAGTTAAGGCTTGGATCAGCATTAGAAAAGTATAAAAAAAAAAAAAGCAGCATGACTTGAAGAAATATCCACTATATGGTCAAGAAAAACAAGCAGCAGTACCAAAGCCCAATGAAACAAAAGGAGGGAAAGATCTAGGAATGTAAAGTCACAGTAATCAAAGCAAGAACTTAAACAGGGAGATTTTCTGCTTGATCATATGACAGCAGGAAAGATAACTGGTGCAACTAATCTGGAAGGTAATTAAATTTATATCCAATCTTGAAAATGAACATACCTATTCACTCCATAATTACATATTTAGAAATCTATCTCCAGAGGAAGAATTACAACTTCATTCATATGCAAATATTTAAGCACTTACTATTTTCAGGCATTATTCTAGGAATAGAACAGACAAGAGTCCTATTCTTGTGGAGTTAACCTTCTAAGTAAAAGATGGAAAAATGAGAAAGATGGAAAATATAATCATAAACATGTTAGAAGGTTGTATATGTGACAGAGAAAAGAAAAAGCAGAGAAAAGAGACTACATAACAGTAAAGGCACAAAGAAAACACAGTTGCAATCTTAAACAGGTTAATTTTTGTTAAGAAGGTAATAAATAAACAAAACTTCTCAGAGGTGAGGGAATGAGACAGGGCCTATCTGGACAAAGAGTATCACAGGCAGAAGGCCCTAAGCTGAGTATAGAGCTTGTACTAGGGTGAAATGAACAAGTAAAAAGAAGAGTTGCAAAGAACTAACAAAGGAGAGCTACAAAGGCCATACAAGTGATTAAAAAGACATCGGCCTTTATTCTCAGTGAAATGGGGAGCCATCAGTGTTTTCAGTAGTAGAGTAACACAATCTGACTTCTCAAACCTTACGTGACAGCCATGAAAAGATAGAGATGAATTAAGAGTTCACTATATAATCTAGGTGATTCCTCGAGATCAGGTTTTAGAAACAGAAATGGTCCTTTCTAGGTAAACACCGAAGATAGTGCCAACATAACTTTCTGACAGACTGAATGAAAGATGAATCAATCTGATTCATGTTGGCCTAAGAAACTGAAAATACGGAACAATAATCAATTTGGATGGGAAAATTATGTGTACTTAGGATTCACTGATCAGATCAGGGGTTCCGTCTTAGATATTCTAATGGAAATAACACATGGTCAGCTGGATAGACAAAACTGGAATTCAGGAAATATGTCTGACATTATAATCAGTATTTAACTAAAAACTACCATTTCTACCACCTCCATTTAGGAATCACTACCTTAAAGATGGTATTTAGAACCATGACACTGGACAGGATGACTAAGTAAGAGAAGGTAAGGAACCAAGGACTAAGCCCTGAGGCACTTCAATATTAAGGTTGAGGAGGGAGGTCAATTATATCTCAATTTAAAAAAAAAGGAAGAAAAGAAGATGGAAAGAGAAGGCTACACAGAAGGCAGTGAGGTAGAAACAAAAGAGAGTACGGTTTCTCAAAAATGAAGATTATTTTATCAAGGATGAAGAAGTGATAAACTGTCAATGCCTTGAGTAAAATGGAAACTGAAAACTGATCACTGGATTTAGTCACTGGTGGCTTTCAAAGCGTTAAGTACAAGGGCAACTGGGTGGCTCAATCAGTTGAGCCTGATTTCAGGCTCAGGTCATGGTCCCAGGCTTGTGGGATCAAGCTCCGTGTTGGGCTCGGCGCTGAGCATAGAGCCTGCTTAAGATACTCTTTCTACCACTCTCCCCTAGCTCGCACTCTCTTAAACAAAAAAAAAAAAATGTACAAGAGAATTAAAAGGAGAGAATGGGAAGAGGAGAGGCACTGTTGACAGTAAATACAGTCAACTCTTTTGAGAAGTTTTGCTGTAAACCGGAGCAAAAAACAGGGCAGTCGCTGGTGAAAGTAAGTATGATGTTTTTAAGATGGGGGAAATAAGATGGTAGCTTTCTTGTATATAAAGAACAACATTAGAGGTAATAAACATTATGGTTAGGAGTTCAAGTTCTGTAGTTCCTCTGCTAGGGTTCAAATCCTGGCTCCAAAACTTTCTAGTAGGGTGGCCTTTGTCAAGCTACCTAAAATCTCTCAGCCTCAGTTTCTTCTGCAAAGTAAGGTCATATCTAACATTAGCTACCACTTAGGATTAAGGATTAAATGAGATAATGTTCATAAAGCATTCAGCATAGAGACTGGCACAGTAGCTGATAGCAATAATTAATAATACTTGTACTTAAGCTGAGAACGTGTACAAAGATTTAAAAGAAAAAATATTCAGTCATGTGTAACATAAAAAATACTAAAAACAACCTAAATGTCTAACAGAACACTGTTCAAAGAAATTTATATAAATAATGTGTAAACACTAAAAACAAATATACACTGGCATATATATTAAAGATGTTCATTTTATTTTAAACAAAAAAGTAGGTTAAAGAAGTACGCACCATATAAAACCACTAAAAAAAATTATGAACAGCCTGAAATGATAAACACCAAAGTGTAAGTGGTAGTTATATCTGTGTGATAGAGATACGATGTTCTCTATGTTCTTTATGCTTATCTATGTTTTCTCATTTCCTACAAACTATAATGCATATACAATGAGAAAAAATATTTGTAGTAAGTTTATAATGAATATCTAAGTAGTACTAAATATGTTGGCAGGGTCCAGACAGAAAAGATTCTCTAAATCAACTGATTTATAAAATTCATTAGCAAACAATTCAAAGGTAGAATAAAAACTGGTGAGAAGACAGAAGGAAATAAGAAATGGAGACCAGACCACAAACCACTTACTTGTGCAGTTCAGCTATACAAATTTGTAAAGTAAAAAAAATATTTTCTCAATTCGAAGAGGTCTACAGGAAGCCAGGAAGAATAAATCAGAGTATACAGGAGATGGAAAGATATGTAGGTACAGTATTTCTTATACCTTAAAGTGGGAGAAATTTTAATACTGGATTAGTTTTAAGGGAGAGGTATCTTTACTCTGAAGAAGACTTAGAAAAAGAAATATATTGTGATGAAGAGGTTGAAGCAAGGAAGTTCACAATGACTTGATCATATCTTCTAATAAAGTAGTAACAGAATTTTTAAAAAGTGAAGGAATGCAACATCTGGTCAAGGGATAAAGTATAGCAATAGTTTGTCAAAATTAGTACAGATGTAATACTTACGCAAAGGATTTTGTCCTTCACTTGCATAATATTCATACATTCCACTTTTAACCAGTGTGTCATAGTGAGGTAGGAAATCAATTCGTTCTTTTGTAGCTGTAAGAAGTAACTGGTTGACCGACTGTAGCAGGTATAGAGTGACTCCATCTTTAACAGTGTCATCTGTAATTAAAAGGTAATAACTTAAGTGCTACACTAGCATCAGAAACACAATGAATTTATAATTCTGAATATGCAAATTAGATCTATTAGATATCTTTATGGATGGTACAGGCAAACCCTCAAACAATGGATCTATCTATAAATTCAGTTGTGTTTTATTACGGATAGTACAGTGGAATTGGCCCAAATATTTCCACTCATCTAAAACACTCAATTCTTAATAAGTTAAACTGTCACAGGAAATCAGATGAAAAACTACATTAGAGTGGTATTAACATGAATGGAAAAGTATGACTAAATTCAAAAGGAGTCAGGCATGAAAACTGGCAGATCCTGGAATCTAAATGGATTTTAAAAAAAAAGATAGTGGAAGAATCTATGTTGGTGAGAATTAACTTGAGGGCTCATGTAAAAGAAATGTGGCCAGGTATTACACAGGTTCATCTCCTGTAGCCGTAACTGATAACTATTTTTCTATAATCGCTTGAAAAATATGACCTCTACACAAACTGTGCACATATTATCAGTTTCCCCTCCACCCCAAAAAGTAACCAAAATTATCAATAATTTTAGATGCTTATCTGTGTAATGAAATAGTTACTGCCCTATAATGTCCTAGAACATACTAAATATAAAAGCATCAATTAAACACTGCTTACCAAAATTATCACAGGTAATTTCTTTCCTACTTGTTGTTGTAATAACAAATTTCTCTTCAGGTGAAATGCCAAGTGTCTATCCAAAATAACAGGAATAAAATCAATTATTACACAAAGGAAGTAAATACACCATTCAAGTTCATAAGAATATGAAAATATTGATAGTATATCATAAACTTGTAACAATTACTATATTTACCTAAGAAATATGTCTTGATACTTTAAAATTTTTCCTTTGTATAATTAAGGACAGCTCTATCTATTAATTACCTATTTGCTTAACAAGGTTGTTTTTTTTTCTGCTACCAGCACATAAAGCCACCTAGGAACATGACGATTAGATGGAATATTTCAAAAGAGTTTTAATATGAGCAGGGCCTCCTAGGCAAAAGGCATGGTATTTCATGTCAATACATAAGTAAACTTCTTTGGAGCAAAGCATTAACACTTATGTTCATATAGATTAAATATTTAAATACATGAAAATAAAAAGTACTAGAAAAAAGGAGAAGTTAGTATTTATAACACAGAGGTAAGGATAGCCATGCTATGCAGGATTTTCTGTATTGAAGAATCTCTTTAGTCTATTATAACCCCTTCCAAAAGAGTAACTTCAAAAAATTAAGGAAAACTATAAATTCTGAGAGGGAATTCCAACAGGAGACAAAGAGATAGCACCCTGAGGAAACAAAAAGCCTTCATAAAACAAGATGAAGATCAACATGAAGAACAAAAAGCCATGATCAAAAGGAGAAAATACAAATGAATGACCAATGAACACACAAAAAATAAAAATTTTACAACTGATCAGAAAATGAGGAAAAGAAAAATGAGTAAACATTTTCATTAAAATTTTACATATCTTTAAAATTAAAAGACACATGCTCTTTCTAAAATTAAACAATACAGGGGTGTCTGGGTGGCTCAGTCGGTTGAGCGTCCCACTTCAGCTCAGGTCATGGTCTCGCAGTTCATGAGTTCAAGCCCCGCATTGGGCTCTGTGCTAACAAACAGCTAGCTCAGAGCCGGAACCTGCTTCGGAGTCTGTATCTCCCTCTCTCTTTCCCCCTCCCCTGCTCATACTCTGACTCTCTCTGTCTCTCAAAAATAAATAAATGTTTAAAAAAATTTTTTTTTAATTAAACAATACAACAATGTATAGTTAAGTGAAAAGACTGACTTCTGCTTCAGGTAATGATGGACTAATCTTAGACCAACCTTGCCACTGAACTAAAAAAAAATCTAGATTAATGACACTCAAGTCTTCAACAGTGACACTAAACCCTTATCGGTTCCTACTGAAAGTAATTAAAGCACCAACTCCTTACTCTAAACACTGACTAATTAAAGGGAAAAAAATAAAGGGGGCCTAGGTAGCACAGCTGGTTGAGCACTCTAGATCTTGGCTCTGGTCATGATCTCACAGCTCATGAGTTCAAGCCCCACGTTGGGCTCTGTGTTGATGGCATGGAGCCTGCTTGGGATTCTGTTTCTCCTTCTCTCTGCCCCTCCCCCAGTTGTGTGCTCTCACGCTCTCAAAATAAACACACTTAAAAAGAATTTTTAAGGGAAAAAATACAGCATTTATCCCGCCTTTTGGGTACCAACTGCATTTAGGGGGTAAGCTCTTTGCTTACAAAGTTGTTCTTTAGAGAATTCCAGCTAATAAATACAGAAGGAATGGCAATCAGAATATCACCATTAATGAACCATCAGATCAAATTTTGTTATGGAGGGATCCAGCTGCCACCTGAATCCCACTAATATGATCTTAGCATTCCTAAGGGTGGGAGAAACATTCATTTATTACATTCCTCTCAATATGATGTAACATCAAGTGCCAGCACCACCTATGAAGTATTCTTTGCCTCCATACTTCAAATAAGTTGAACCTAAATTTCGCTTATAAACCTTTAAAAATAGCTTGTTTACAGAATATGTGCAGATAAAACAAGTTAAATTACACCATGAAGGTGCACAAATCCATAATGTGAGCTATTAAAGAAAAACGTGCTTGATTTCTTCAACAGGCCAATGTCAGGAAAAATTATGAGACTGAGGGAAGACAGTTTTGCTCAAATGCTCTAAATTTGAAAAGAATTAAGACACATAAAAACCAAATTCAACATGGAGACCCTGATGGAATCTTGATTTTAAAAAACCATCTATAAAAAGACATTTTGAAATAATCAGAGATACCTATATATGAACAAAGCTATTAGACAATACTTTAAGATGTTAATTTTTTTAAATTTTCTTTTTTTTTACATTTATTTATTTTTGAGAGACAGAGCATGAACAGGGGAGGGGCAGAGAGAGAGAGAGACACAGGATCTGAAGCAGGCTCCAGGCTCTGAGCTAGCCGTCAGCACAGAGCCCGATGCGGGGCTCGAACCCACGAACCATGAGATCATGACCTGAGCCGAAGTCGGACGCTCAACCGACTGAGCCACCCAGGCGCCCCTAAGATGTTAATTTTGATGGTGTGATCACAGAAATGCAAGTGAATATATAGGAGTAAAGTGAACCAAGAACTGGAATATGCTACAAAAGACAAAAATGATACTTGTGTGGTAAAATCCTTGGTAACCGTTGCATCTGGATGAGTTAATGTGGGCTCATTACACCATTCTCTCTTTATGTCTGAAGCTTTTTATAAGAGAAATGTGTAACATAAAATAAAATATACTATAATAGACCAGTGGAAGAGAACAGTGGACTCTGAAACAGACCCAAATATATATACATGGAAATAGGAGGTGACAATATAAATTGGTATGGAAAGAATAATTTCAATGAATGACACTGACAACTAGATAACTGCATAAAAATAGGTAAAATAAAGTCCCCATCATTATACAAAAAGATGAGAATTAAAGATGCTGCATATTAACACAAAATTTTAAAGAACACAGAGGAATAATTTTGAGAAAGGATTCCTGAAAATATACAAAAAGTGCAAGCCATATAGGAAAAAATTTAGAAAATATGAAGATATGCTCATCCTCACTAGTTAGTAGAGAAATTAAAACAACTTGATTATCATTCCCATGAGGTTGGCAAAAATTTTAAGTCCTGATAATATAAAGTACAGGCCTCCACACAGGGAAATTGGGTCTCATACACTGCTAGTAAGACTGATAATTAGGGGCACCTGAGTGGCTCAGTCGGTTGAGCATCCGACAGCTGAGGTCATGATCTCATGGTTTGTGGTTTCGAGCCCCACACTTGGCTTGCTGGGTCAACATAGATCCCACTTTGGATCCTCTGTCCCCCTCACTTTCCGCCTTTCCCCCACTCATGCTCTCTCAAAAATAAATAAATATTTATTTAAAAAAAAAAAAAAGACTGATAATCTATACAACTATATTGAAAAGCAATCTGGGGGTACCTGCCTGGCCCAGTCCAAAGAGCATGTGACTCTGGATCTCAGGGTCTTGACCTCGAGCCCTATGTTAGGTGCAGAGGTTACTTAAATAAACTTAAAAAAAAAAGGCAATCTGGTATACTTTACTAAAATTAAAGATAATCATATCCTATGTAATTCTATCCTATAGAAATGAAGTTATGGACATAAATTGATGGAGGGAATAAAATTGTACTTGTTTAACAAATAAAAATTGACTTTATAGACTTTTATTAGTTTTGTGTAATAAGTCTTTACTTTTTAGTTCAGTACTTTATTCTACAGTGCCCAATTGTTAGATCATGTGTTTATGCATCCTGTAGAATAAAATCTGTTCTTACAGTTACTGAAAACTATGCGTCAAGTTACATTTTTAAGATTTACGTACATATGAATAAATATATCTGATTATTCCATACACTCTCTCGATTAATCTGTTACTATTCAATATACTAAGCTATCTTTTTGTCTTCCTTACCTAGAATTCTGTATATAAAAATTATTTCTTGAAATCATAATTTTTCTCAATATTTTTAAATCTTTGATACTTGACAAATATCATTTGTCATTTATCAAAAGTACATTTTTTTACATTATTCATTATGCTTTTATTCAAGACGGCATATCCTTCTCTCCATATTTTTAGTCTAAATTCTATCTTATCAGACATAAACTAAAATCTTTCAAGTTTTGTATTAACCTGGCCTTGAATACAGATAAACTTCTTCTGCCTTTCCCTATACGAAAGCAGAATAGCATTCTATTGGGGCAAGAGACTTGATTAGGTTTTTTCATTTTTATAACACTTTGATCCCATCTTTTTCTGGGTTAATTGGTAAAGCAGACAGATCTGCCTTTAATGGGTAATAAAATTACCTGCCCTCCATCTCTTTAGGTCAGCTTCAAACTACCTGCTGTCCAACTTTTCTCAAAAGCCAATTTTAAGAATTATTTCTGAAGGGCTAACTAGAGTCCATAAAGTCTTCAAACACTTTAAATTTCATCCACGAATTAAGTCAGAAACTATATACTTCAATGCATTGTTCTGAAACTCTGCAAACTAGCCTTTAATGATGTGTCCTTTGACATTATACCCAATGTGCAGGTTTTGTCCCTGAATCACCCACAGACCAGGAACACCCATAATGCACGTGAGTGAGGGATTTCTTTTAAAAAAGAATCTGAGGAGCGCCTGGGTGGCTCATGTGGTCAAGTATCCAACTTTGGTTCAGGTCATGATCTCATGGTTCCTGAGTCCCATGTCGGGCTCCATGCTAACAGAGTGGAGCCTGCTTAGGATTCCCTCTCCCCGCCCCTCCTCCCTGACTCACACTTTCTCTCTCTCAAAAATAAGTAAACTTAAAAAAACTTAAAAAAATTTGAGTGGTTACTGGTTAATGCAGCTTGCATTACCCTAAATAACAGATACCCTACCTTGCATTAAAGGAAATAAGCAGCAGCCTTTCCTATCTTTAAGGATGTTGTCCATCTTATCAGGATTTGAAAGGAATCTAGGGAAAAATTTTTCTCAAATCAAAGTTTTGCTTCACTAGTAGATGGAATTTTTTTTTTATTTTATAGACACTGTAGTTTTTCTATCACTTGTTTTGACCTCTAAGAAACCCAAAGCTGATTTCATGGCTCAGCAATGGTGGAAGATATTATCAAAGTTTATTACCTCTCCTCAGGTTACTATTTTATTCCTTCCTATATCTACTTTTGCTTCTTCTTTTAATCTTCTGGAAAAAAAATTTCTTAAAATTTTAAGTAATTCCTACACCCAACTTGGGGCTCAAACCCACAACCCCAAGATTCAGAGTCACATGCTCCACCAAATGAGCCTGCCAGGCACCCCTCGTCTTCAGAATTTTTAATATGTGTACCCTATGTACAAAAAAAATTTTTAAAGGAAGAGTGATTCATTTAACAGCTATAAACCAACTATTAGTAAGGCTCCTGCCCTCAAGGAGCATACAGATTTTTTTAAGTATGATGACAGAGTAAATGCCATGGTAGAGTAACAAGGTATTGTGGAATCTGTGGAACCACACAAAGGAAAAAGCAAGCATTTCCTCAAAACTGGAGATGGAGGGGGAGGTTTGCATACTTGTAACTTAATGTCTGGGTATGTCTTAAGAGCTAGTCAAATGAATTATCTTCTATGATTCTGCAAGGCCACAAAGGCTCAGGTGAAGTCAATAGCTGCTTATCATAAGTCTAAGGGATTCTTCCAAATCCATTCCTCTTTTAAAAAAAACAAGAACCAAAAAAAAAATCCTTTCTTCTTCTTTCCTCTTGATTGCTCCCTTTTTCCACAAGGTGAACTTTCCCCAAAAAACAGTTTAGGATCCATAATACTTTCTAGCACTACAAACACTTATTAGTTCAAGTTTTAATGAAAAACTTTAACTTAGTACACTATTTTGCCTCCTCCCCAACAAAAAAAAATAAAGGCTTTAGTAAATAGCATGGGCACTGTGGAGGTTTTTTTAAATAAAAATACAAGCTTCAGAATCAAAGAGACCTAGATTTTAACCCGTTTCACTGCTTATTAACTTATAACCTTGGACTTAATTCAGAAATTTAATGCAGTTCTTCATGTAGTAATGGACACAAGGTTATGGAATTAGGTTACATAATCTAAGGATGCTTTAAAAATGTAAATTCTGCAAAAAAAAAAAGTTAGCCTTCCATTTTTTTTCTCACTAGTTCTTTCCTCTCACCTCTGATCAAATTTAACCTTTTCACTTCCAGGAGAAAAAAGTGGGAAGGAGGAGGAAAGAATTAGTCAAAAGAAATATTTTGTTTGGTTTTCAAATTAAAATACTGAAGGAATGGAATAAATATATTTATTTCCCATAACAACTTAATTTGAGGTACAATGGTATAACAGAAAAAATGTGGGTTCTGAGTTTGAATCCTAATTCAAGACTGAACTGTTTTGCTTAAGTGAGTCACCATCTCCAAAAGTGAGTTACCACTTCTGTAATAATACTTCCCTTATCTAACAGTTACTGAGACTTCTCACAGAGGAGAATTTATTTCTAGAGAGAGAGTAAATTAGTAGAACCCTAATGAAAACAAATCTGAAAATACCTATCAAGAGCGTAAAAATATTCCTGACCTTTGATACAGAAATTTCACTTCCAAGATTCTAAACTAAAGAAAAAGACATAAAACACTATGTATTCAAAGATGCTTATCATAGCACTTAAAATTCAATGTAATGTAAATGTTAACAAAAAGAAGAGATTTGGTTATGTAAACGGACGTACTAAACAAACCATTTCAAACTTTGATTATGAAGACTTGCACAAAAAGAGAAAAATACTGACAATATTAACTGAAAAAATAGACTACAAACGTGTATTACATCTATAAAAAAAAATGAGGGTAAGGATACAAATATCTCCAAGTGCTACCAGTAGTTATAAATTTTATAGTAACGAAAAGGTTTACTTTTTCCCCCAGTTCCATATTTTCTTTAATGTGCTGATATTTTTAATAAAAATAATGTACATGAAAAGTTTCCTTTTTGTGAAACGGTTTTGAAAACATTCATCAAAAAAAAAAAAAAAAGATGAGCATTCATTTGGTTTTCAAATACACGGGAATCTGCTATATTCAGGCACAGAATGAATGCAGTTTATAATTTCGGCATTTGCCATGTGCCAGGCACAGTTCTAGACACTGGGGATACAGATGTGAACAAACCAAAGTCCCTGCAAGATCTTAAGTCGCTCTTATTCTACCGGTGTTCATTTCAATTACTTCAGCAACTACACAGAGTTGTGTGTCTAGACCAGTACTAAATCACCAGCCTCATCAAATTAAAACAATGCTTCACACAAAGTTCTCTTGGAAGCTAAGCGTTCCTTGTAGCTTAAAAAGAACTTAAGGTGGTTAACACAGCACAAGGCTATATCCATCCCTTAAAGCTCAGGCACCGCCAACGCCACATATCTAGAAGATACTTTACAGTTTAAAGTAACTTTTCCTACACAATCATTACTTTTTAAAGCAAACTAACACAGTCGAGATACTTATACCACATATATATTCACACATACATGTATCTCACACATATACACACACGCAAACATACACACCCTTCTTCGATGTTTCACAACTACCCACAGACACCTTTCGAGTTAGTTCTAAAACTCTCAAGGGCTAGGGTTCAGAAAACCAGAAGGGCAGCTCCACCTGCGAGGCTAACTCGGACAAGTGTTTCCACCAGGGAAAGAAGGACCTTGACAGGACGACCCGGGAAATTACTGTATCATTTAATGAACCTGAGGTAAACCGACTCCAGGAATTTTAGAACTCCCAACCATCCCAATAGCCATAACAGAGCCACCGGGTTACAACTCTGCTCTCTTAAAAAAAAAAAAAAAAAAAAAAAAAAAAAAAAAAAAAAAAAAAAAAAAAAAAAAAAAAAAAAGTTCCACACGAAAGAGACACAAGTGGCTTTTCCCTCCTGGAAGATGGGTTTAGAGTACTAAGGGCTTAGAGTACTAAGGTCGCCAAGGGCCAATTAAACCCGAGGCTAAGAAACCCTGGGCAGCGAGGGCCACCCCGACCCCGTAAAAGGGCAGGGGGAGGCCCACGCAGTTGCTGGCTCTGCACTCCCAGGCCGAGACCGGGACCAGCCAGCCCAAGGCTTCCAGCCGCCCGGCCACGGGCATGGCGGGCACCCCAGAGAGAGAAGCCAAGGCCGCAGAACTAGGGGCCAGGTGACAGGTTTATTGCCCTTGGTGAGCAACTTGAGTGTCTCATCACCCTCTCAACCCAAACTCGACCCGCGCATCCCTCCTCGGACCCTTGGCGTACCTGACACACAGAGGCGCGGAACCTTGCGTAGTCCGAGCGCTCCTCGACCTGGAGCACCCGGTCCCCGAGCTCGGACTCCTTTTCGCGCCGGTCAAACAAGTACACCGTCCTGCAGCCGTCGCCTCCGCCGTCCTCTCCAGTCCCCACCGAGGGCCCGCCGCCGCCCGCCGCTGCCATATTGGGGGAAAGGAGAAAAAACAGCGCCGGCGTCTACCGCGGCCGCGCTCGGGGCCGAGGTACAGGCTCTGCACGGCGCCTTCAGCTCCAGCCCCCGGGGCGGCGCGAGGCCTCTAG
Source organism: Cryptoprocta ferox (assembly GCA_028646485.1). Taxonomy (NCBI): domain Eukaryota; kingdom Metazoa; phylum Chordata; class Mammalia; order Carnivora; family Eupleridae; genus Cryptoprocta; species Cryptoprocta ferox. Next base: position 37,099,137 of record CM053566.1, read on the forward strand.
CCCGGCGCGCTGCAGCTCCTCCCTTAGCCGCGGAGGCGGCGGCCGAGCCGCGGCAGGCGCGAGGATCACCCGGGAACCGATTCAAACAAGCTCCTGCTCCTGCACACGTCACTTCCGCGGCCCGTCGCTCCGGGGGAGAGGGGGCGCGCAGCGCGCTCTCCTTAGGCCCGGGACCCGCGCCCGCCGTCCTCCACGCGAGCTTCGCAGCGTAACCCGCGACGAAGACCGCCGCTCGGGACTGTGGCGCAGGAGGAAGAAGGGTCGACCGCAGCTCACAGGAGGCGGGGCGAATCCGGCAAGCTGCGCGGGCGAGGCGGGGCTTCAGCGCCTGCCGCCCTCGCCCCGCCCCTTTTGCCCTCTAGAAGTTGGGAGGGAAGCGCGGTTCCTTGTGGGCGCCTGCGCTCTGGGGGGCGACCCATACCCCTGGAGGGAAAGCTAGTACCGAGACCTGTGGCGGGGGTCTTTCGACTGGTTTTCTCCTGGCCGAGAATGTCCTGGAACGTTCCCGCCTCAGCGTGATCCCGACCAACTCTGCCTGGCCACGAGCTCCTGGCGCCGCGGCGATGGTGCCCAGGCCGGGGCTGCGTCCTCTGCGCCGTGGTCGCGTGAATGCGGCGGCGGGAAACGTCGGGCTGGCGGGCTTCGGGCGTCGCTGGGTGGGATTTCCTCCGTAGCGAGCACGTGTGTCCCCACGCGGAGAAAACAGACGCCCAGACACCTACGTCGCCTTTTCCACCTCATTTGTTTGTGATTCTATGTGGGCTCCAGTGTGGGCCGCTGAGACAAAGCTTGTCCCAGAGAACGTCCGAACCGAGATGCTGTGACGTCATTCTGGCCTTCCCTCAGGCGGCCTCTGAGGGTCCTGAAGTGTCTGGTTCTAAACCTTCCCACTGCGCTGGCCAGACCTTAACTACAGCGGTCATGTTGCCAAAAGTTGTGAATTAGAACACCTGCCTATGCCACAGGATTAAGTTAGGTAATTTTAGCAAAATGCTTACATATAGTATGCTTTCGTAAAAGCCTAATTGTCTTTCATTAAACATGCTTACCGCGGGCATATAGTGCTTAACTCAACAACAAATAAAAATGCCATTGTTGTGAGGACTCAGTTTAGTCATTTACAATCCAATTTTTTTTTAAGTTTGTTTCTTTGTTTTTTGAGAGAGAGAGAGCACAAGCAGGGAGGGGCAGAGGGAGAGAGGAGACCCAGAATCTCAAGCAGGCTCCAGGTCCGCACAGAGCCTGCTGGCTCGAACCCACACCACAGTGAGATCATAACCTGAGACCAAGGTGAACTTAACTGACTGAGCCACCCAGGCGCCCCTTCTCTCCAATTCATAAAAATGTTTAGTGAATATTTTGTACTTGAGAGTGACATTTAAATTCCCAAAGCCCAAGGTAGCGGACTGGAATTTTTCAATTCTCCCAAAAAGTTTGGGTAATTATTTAGTATATTTTCTGTTTAACTACGTTTGCAAAGACCTTCATGGTTAATTATATAGATAGAATCTTATCATTAGTGTATGTTATAAGATTACATTTGCTTGTTCCAGAATCTTGGGGGGAGGGGAGTGGCTAGACTTATATGATATTAAAGGAACAGAATAGGAACAAGAGTGTGAAGGCATGTATGTTTGGGAAACATAATTAGGACTGGAAGTGGAGAGAATGGAGCAGTAGATAATGAAAGATAAAATTGGCAAGAGGCAAGTTGTGACCAAATGCCATTAATGTTCCTGAAGGGAGAAGTAGGGAAAGGCAGACCAAAGTAACCTCCAACTCCTATGGAATTTCTTTGATGTCTCATATTTTACTTCACAAATTCATGTGAACGATTTCCTCCCATGATGTAATAGTCTTTGAGTTAAATGTCTCAAGAAAAATACAAATTGAATAAAATTCTTAGCTAATGGGTAAAATAAATTGTGTTACTCTTTCACCAAATTGAGATTAGGGCCAGTTCATCATCAGGGCAATTTCTCATTTCTTTGTATAGTATAGATATGTGGATACAAACAGAAACTCTGTTCATGTCTTTAGAAGAGATTTCAAGATAATTGCCAAGAGGAGAAATACAAAACAGAGAAGTGTACTATAATATTATGGGCAACTATTGATGGTAGTATTGATAGTTTCTTCTTCAAAGGTCAAGTGTGAATCAGCTTTATGTGCCAGTTTGGCAACCTGAATAGCCTGGGAACCATTTGCCAGTAACTTGGTCTCAGAAACTCTTCAAATAGCTTTTTCAGCAAAGAAAGATGACTTTGTTCTTTATTCAATTTGAAAAAAAGTTTGAAATGACCCAGTATCACAACTCATTCTCTTCAACTGACTCAATTTTTATTTTCATTAGCCATCTTATCATATAGAGTGTAAGTAAGTGTTCCTTTATCAGTTATCTATTGCTGTACAACAACCTACCCCAAAAACTAAGTAGTTTCTTGCACAGCTCTCCAGGGCCTTCCCTCCAGGACATGGCCCCCATAATCTGAAATGCCATAGACCCAAACTAAAGCTGCTGGAAGGCAGTGAATAGTATAACTCTTCAAGCCCACAATTAAAAATGGCCTCCAGTAAAACTACATTGCAAAAAATGGGAAAAGGGGGCGCCTGGGTGGCTCAGTCAGTTAAGCCTCAACTCTTGATTTTGGCTCAGGTCATAATTTCACGGTTGGAGCCCTGCCTTAGACTCTATGTGGAGCCCGTTTGGGATTCTTTCTCCCTCTCTCTGCCCCTACCCTGCTGGCCCTGTCTCTTTGAAAATAAATAAATAAACTTTTTAAAAATGGAAAAGAAACAAATGGAAGAAGTAAAAGAGGAGCGCCTGGGTGGCTCAGTTGGTTAAGTGTTCAACTCTTGAATTTGGCTCAAGTCATGATCCCAGGATCAAGGGTTGTGGGAGGGAGCCGTATGTCAGGATCCACACTGAGCATGGGGCCTACTTAAGTTCTCTCTATCTCTCTCTCTCTGCCCCTGTTCCCCCCCACTCACACGTGCTCTCTCTCTCTAAAATAACAAATAAAAAAAATAAAATTTAAGAAGGAAGAAGTAAAAGCGTTGAAGAGCCTAAAGATTTGGTGATGGAAAAAGTACAGTACCAATGTGTAGAGAATGGGAAGGTGGAGTATTTCTTTAAGTGGAAGGATTTACAGATTCTGACACTACTTGAAAACCTGAAGAAAATTTATGTTGTCCATAGTTAATCGAACTATTTTTTTAATTCTCAAAAGCCATTAAAGAAAAAGGACAAAGAAAATCTTTATCTGACAGGGAATCTGATGATAGCAAATTAAAGAAAAAAAGAGATGTTGCTGACTAACCAAGATGTTTTGCCAATGGTCTTGGTCCTGAATAAATACTTAGTGTCATAGACAACAGCAGAGAATTAATCTTTCTCATGAAATGGAGAGATGCAGATGAGACAGACATGGTGCTGGCAAAAGAGGCAAACATGAAGTGTCCTTAAATTGGACTTGCTTTTTATAAAGACAAACTTTGCATTCTTGTTCTGAAGATGCTCAATAATTGTTCATATATATATGCCTTTTTTAAATATTTTTTTTGAGAGAGAGAGAGCAGGGGAGGGTCAGAGAGAGAGGGGGAGAGAAAGATTCCCAAGCATACTCTGCACCATTAGCACAGAGCCTGACACGGGGCTCAAACCCACGAACCAAGAGATCATGACATGAGCCAAAACCAAGAGTTGATCGTTTAACCAACTGAGCCATTTTAATTCTAAGGAAAATCAAATTTAATCTGTTCATTTTGAGTAGTATTGAGGGAATTGTTGGGTTATTTTTGGTTTTTGCATCAATAGCACTGGTTACTTTGGACAAATAAAAGCTTACTGTGGTTGCTTCATTTATCAGAAAAGAACATGTGATACTGTTGTATATTATTCTATCAGTATTAGAGAATAGTTTTTCTAAATGTTAAAAAAGTGCCCATAATCATCACTCAATCAGAACTTATGTTTAACCTATAATGGCTAAGGACCATTTTGGGTTTTTTAAGTGTTTTTGTGTGTATACATAAATACAGGTGTAAATGGTGTTGATGGGGTTTTGGGGTTTTGTGGGTTTTTTGTTTGTTTGTTTGTTTTTTACATTCACCAACACAAAAATGGCATTTTACAACCATGAGTAAGTCCACGTTGTTTCTGGGATGCCATCATTCTGAGAAACCCAAGAAATAGATTATCTCAAGTTAAATTGAAAATTTTCCTGAAGCCAGAAACTCTCCAGCAAACATGATTCTATAATTAATTGGACAATTTAAGGCGGACTTATGACAATTCCTACTTTATCTATAATTATATAAATGCAACAGTTTATTTGCAAAACTCCCTGAAAGGAAAAATTTTATCACTACCAACAACCTAACCGCTCAGGGGGAAAAAACTAAACAAATAATGGTGTTTTTTAATAAGCCGAATAAGGCTTAGTTAAGTGGGCAAAGTTCCTCTTAGAGAACCATTCCTTGACAAAAGGTTGAAATCTTTGTGCTGTATTGATTAAAAGATCATAATTCATGGAAAGTGTTCATGAAATTAATCAGATAATTAGAAATGTTGCTGTTTTGGACCTGCTGCATAAATGAGAAAACAAACTTTTGTAATTTAAACTATTGATTTACATATTTTTTCTTTACCCAATCTATTCCTTACATGTGTGTTCAGTCTTTTCAGTATTTGTGTTACTGGTCCAGCAGAAGTCAGGAAAAACAGTAACTCTATAGTAATCAGAATGTCATTCAACTATGTATTGCTTACTTGATTGTAAATATTGGTGAACAGTAGTCAGTAAACAGTTTTACATTTTAAAAAACTTAGGGGGCACCTGGATGGTTCAGTTAGGCTCCAACTCTTGGTTCTGGCTCAGGTCATGATCTCGTGGTTTTGTGGGTTCAAACCCTGCGTTGGGCTCTGCGCAGGCAGCACAGAGCCTGCTTGGGATTCTCTCTCTCTTCCTCCCTCTCTGCCTCTTCTCCACTTGCACTGTCTCTGTCTCTCTCAAAATAAATAAATAAGCATTAAAAAAAATAATAATTAAAAAAAAAAACCTTAGTGGTTTCAAACAGGAGCCATGTATTTGCCCATGATTCTGAAATTTGGGCTGAATGTCACTGGGCAGTTCTGCTGGTCTCACTTGAGATCACATCTACAGCAGAAGTTACCTAGCAGCTTGACTGGGGCTCAGTGGTCCATGATGGTCTCATTCACTTGGCTGGCAGCTGATACTATTAGGAACTGAAGCTCAGTTCTCTGAGCTAGAACTCTAGACATGTCTAATGAGCTTTGTTTTCTTACTTGGCTGTCACAGAATTTCAAAAGGAAAAGCTCTAATGTGCAAGTGCCTGTCAAAGCTCTGCTTGCATTGCATTTGCTGATGTCATTGGTCAAATCTAGTCACATAGCCCAACTCCTGAGTGGTCCCCTCCCACAATAGAGGGAAGCTTACAAAAGTCCCTGCTAATTCTTGATTAGTGCTGTTACCTGTGTACTGTGATGAGACCAGTTTGATAAAATATTACAGATCTAGGATAGTTGGCAGAAAGAAGGGGGGAAATTACAATCTTGCTGGGATTGGCTGATCAAGTTAAATTCTCCTGAAATAAAAATACCTAGAAAATAAAAAGCAAGGAAAGTGAGTTTTTGAATACTCCTATCTTCTCAACAAAATTTTCTTGTAAGTTTATTTTGAGAGAGAGAGAAATCGTGAACTCATGTGAGTGTGAGAGGGGCAGAAAGAAGGAGGGGCAGAGAGAATCCCTCCCTGACAGCATGGAGCCCGACATGAGGCTTGAACTCACGAACTGTAAGACCATGACCTGAGCCAAGATCAAGTCAGAGGCTTAACCGACTGAGCCACCCAGGTGGCCCTCCAAAAAAATTTTTCTTAAGATGCTTCTTAAGGTAAGGGAAGATAAAGACAGTTTCGGTGATTCAGACTGAGTTCAGACATTGCCATCTGAAATTGTTTATGATTCTGAGCCCCAATCTACCAGGTTGGTAGAAAACATTTTGAGGTTCCCTCTTTCTAGTTTTAACAAGTTCCAAGTTCCGAGTAGTGGGGAGAGAAGCTCACCTTTGTCAACATGGCCTCTTTAGATCTGATGGCTTCCTGTTGCTTTTGTGCCACCTGGGACATGGGAACCACTTGCAAGGCTTCTTTTGATCTCATCTCTTCAGGTGTACTATTTATAGCTACCGAGGAGAGTTGGGAGTACCCTCTCTTCTTACCAGCCCAGAGGGAATCTTTTTTTTTTTTTACTTTAATTTTTTTAAATGTTTATTTATTGGGGCACCTGGGTGGCTCAGGTCATGATATCACAGTTTGTGGGCTCAAGCTTCACATTGGGCTCTGTGCCAACAGCTCAGAGCCCAGAGCCTGCTTCAGATTCTGTTTCACTCTTTCTCTCTTTGCCCTTCCCCTGCTTGTGCTCTATCTCTCTCTCTCTCTCAAAATAAATAAATAAATAAATAAATAAATAAATAAATAAACAAACAAACATTTTTTTTAAAAAATGTTTATTTTGAGAGAGAGAGAGAGAGAGAGAGAATCCCAAGCAGATTGTCAGCACAGAGCCCAACACAGGGCTCAATCCCATGAACTGTGAAATCATGACCTGAGCTGAAATCAAGACTCAGATGCTTAACCTACTGAGCCACCCAGGTGCCCCCTTTAATTTTAATTTTAATCCATCTCTCTTCATCTTTCTTCAAGGTACTCATCAATGCCTAGAAGTCCTTCACTCATTTTCATCCCCTCTCCGAAACCCTCTGCATTCCTCTAAGAGCTTAGGTTTTTAGAAAAAGTAGTTCCCAGGAGGGAAGCATCTTTTCTTCTCTGCACCTTGTTTCAGTTATATATTGCTGTATAACCGATAACCTTAAAACCTATTGGCTTAAAACAATAATCTTTTTCTTTCTTTATTTTTTTAAGTTTATTTATTTATTTTGAGAGAGAGAGTGTGTGAGCAAGTGGGGGGAGGGACAGAGAGAGAGAGAATCCCAAGCAGGCTCCGCAGTGCCTGTGCAGGGCTCAAACTCATGAACCCTGAGATCGTGACCTGAGCCGAAACCAAGAGTCGGATGCTTAACCAACTGAGCCACCCAGATGCCCCCAAAACAACAATCTTTTTGTTTATTTGCTCATGGTTCTGCAATTTTGGCAGGGCTTGGTGGAACCAGACATCTCTGCTCCTGGTAGTATCAGCTTGGGCACTTCTTAGAGGAGTCACATCTAAGATGCCTTGCTCATATAGCTGATAAGTTGGTGCTGCTTGTTGGCTGGGAGCTCTGCTGGGGTTTTTGGCCAGGGGCCTCAGATCTCGTTCTCAACTTTTCCTCATGGCTAAAATTGGGATTTTCATAGTGGTGGTCTCAGTGTAGGCAGACTGGTGGCTGACTCCTCCTAGAGCACAAAAGTGAAAGCTTGCCGAATTTAAAGGTTTAGGACTGGAACAGCATTACTTCTGCCACACTCCATTGGTTATAAAGCAGGTCATAGGTCCAGCCTAGATTAAAGGGAAGGGACAACACCATAGACAAGAATATGGGAGAAATGAATTGTTAGGGGTCACCAAAGTAATAGTCTGTGACAAAGTTCTCCTGGGGCAAGAAAGCACACAGTCTATTTCCTTGAATTAGGGTAGGGCGTTGGTGAGGTTGGTTATGGGAAAATCAAAGAAGGAAAAATGTGTTAAAATAAGCTAATATCTCAGAATATATCTCTAGCCATCTAAGCCTTTCCCAACTTTCTCCTGATATATTAGCTTTAATTTCCATGTCCCTTAAAAAACCAACTTTGAATAAAATATCTTAAAATCTTTAAATTAACTGTTTTTTCACCTTTTGGTAATAAAACACTGATTATTATTACCTTCAAAAAAATCTATGAAGTTGCCAGGACCACAGGGCCAGCTATGCCCTGGCCTGGGCCTCCAAGCCTCATAACCCTGGTCACACCCCATCCAGCCTATTGCCTGGTGGGCTCTGCTGGTGTGAAGGGGACACCATGTCTGGAGAGGTCTTAAAACTGGAAGAATTAATCCAGCAGGAAAAGATATGTCCCTGAAGAAGCAAAGAAGGTCCCCAGACATTAGACTGCCAGCACTGCAGCAATTTAAAGACCCAGGATTGTTTGAAGCAGAATAAACGTTTTCAGACTTTGCCCAGGATAAGTTAGCAGCTGAAGAAACAAACAAACAAACAAACAGGGACGCCTGAGTGGTTCAGTCGGTTAAGCGTCTGATTCCAGTTCAGGTCAAGATCTCACGGTTTGTAGGTTCAAGCCCCACATCGGGTTCTGTGCTGACAGCTCAGAGCCTGCAGCCTGCTTCTGATTCTGCCCCTCCCCTGCTTGCGCTCTGTTTCTTTCTCACCCTCTCAAAAATAAATAAACATTAAAAAAAAAAAAAAAACAGCAGTGAAGAAGAGATACAAGAACACATGCAGACTTGGGAGTGCTCCAGTGAATGAGGACACAGATTCGGAAGGACTCATTCATTCATTCATTCATTCCTCAAGTATTTATCGCTGTTCCTTTCATATTTTTCAGGGACAAAACAGACATGTTTTGTATGTCCTCAGTACAGCAATGGGCTTTACATAAACTATCTTATTTAAGTGTCACACCACCCCAGAAAGGCCATTTTACAAATTAACAACTTGGAACTCAAAGAGGTTAGTAAATATGTCTAAAACTCATACTCAGACTGGGCCAAAAGCTCTGCTACTTGTTCTTCCAAATATTCTTTAACTAAAGGAGATGGTGTACCTTTGCTACCAATAGGAAATTCCCCATGTCTATCATCAATACTAGTCAGCTTCTGTTGCTATAACAAACATTCGAAAAATATCAATGATTTTTTTAAGAGAACACTTTTCATATTGATGTATAATTAACAGTGTTATGTTGTTTCATGTGTACAATATAATAATTCAACAGTTCTATGCATTTTTCAGTGCTCACACGATAAGTATACTCTTAATCTCCTTCACCTATTTCTCCCATCTCCTCACCCACCCATTGCAAGAGTCTGTTCTCTGCATTTGACTCTGCCTTTTTGTTTGTCTCTTTTTCCTTCATTCATTTGTTTTGTTTCTTATATTCCATATATAACAATATATATAGCCTACGTGTCTGTTAAAGACATTTGTAGCCACCACTCAACTTAAGAAAAAGAGTATTCCTAATATTTTGAAGGCCCCATACGCCCCTCCCAAAATAGCACCTCTTTAGTACTAAGGTACTTTCTATTTTAAAATGTGTAGGTATTTTTTATTTTTGTTTATAATAGATTATTTGGTTTTCAAAAGTTTTTGAATTTTATGTAGTATAAAGGAAAAGCAACACATCCTTGCTGTGTTTCTCCTCTACTTTCAATATTCTACTACAACACTACTTCACTTCTGACACTAGATGTGTGTTTCCCACATATCAAGCAATTCTGCAACATCAGGAGGGCACCCTATGGTTTAATTAGATCCCATACTTTAAGGGTTCTGTCCTACAGGACTGCTCCTTTCTGCTCTTCAGATGCTCAATCACAAGTCCATGTTGTCACCTGTGCTTCTGACCCAATGGCTATTAGTTTGAGGTTTCCACCACCCCATCCTTGGGTTCAATTAATTGGTTAGAGCAGCTCACAGATCTCAGGAAAACATTTACTTACCAGATTATAGGTTTATCATAAAAGGATGTAACTCAGAAGAGATGCCTAGGGCAAGGTATGGGGAAAGGGACATGGAACTTCCATACTTGCTCTCTCTCTCTCTCTCTCTCTCTCTCTCTGGGCTCTCCACTGTCCCAGAACCTCTGTGCCTTCATCCACGCAGAAGCTCTCCAAATTCCATCCTTCTGGGTTTTTGTGGAGGCTTCCTTACACAGGCATGATTGATTAAATTGTCAGCCATTGGTGAATGATTCAACCCCCAGTTACTCTCCTTTTCTAGGAGGTGGGTGGTGGGGTGGGTGGTCTAAAAGTTCCTCTAATCCTGGTTGTTTCCATTGGCAAACAATGCCCATCTTCAGGGCTTTCTAAGAATCCCCTCATTAACATAAACTCAGAAATAGTTGAAAGGGGATTGTTATGAATCACTCTTATCACTTAAGAAATTCCAAGGGTTTTAGGGCTATGTGTTAGGAACAGCAAGATCAAATATACATTTCATATTATAAATCACAGTTATCACATATACTTTTATATATTCTTCTGCAACTACTTTTTTTGCTCAAATATTTGTGAGATTCATTCATGTTGATGCATGTAGCTGTAGTTCATTCTTCTTTTACTGCTATATGGTATTTCTTGATATAAATATAACACATTTTTCCATCTATCAATGGACATTTTATTTATTGTTATTATTATTATTATGTTGGAGACCCATTTAATGTGGTGGCCTGGGCAGAGTGGGGAGTGGCCAGGAATTGGCCAGGTGGGTGGATGGCAGGCCCACACCTGACCCCAGAAGGGGATGCCAGGTGGAGGGGGCTTACCCAGGCACACCAAGGGGAAGACCAGACAACCTGTAGGTCAGCCCTTGAGAAGGTATCTAAACCAGGTGATTAATGCCCAGGCCAGAGCCTAGCCCAGGGAGGTAAGGATGGGGTTGGTTAGGGACTCCCAGAGCCTAGAGGCTGGCATCAGTAGGAGCCTCCCCCATCTGCTGCTGGAACCCAAGGTGGAGCTCAACTATCAAGTCGGACTCAAGCAGCTCTTGGAGGCAGGGATGGAGGTGCTCATTTTTCTCCAGATGGTCCAGACAGGAATTGATCTAGTCCAACATGGAACTGATGGCAGCATATCCTGCTTCCCTGAAGCTGTCATCCCCATTTACAGATGTTTACAACAGGTAAACATCTGTTGTGTTTACCGCCAAGGGATACCCAGATCTCCACTGAGGCCAACTTTGTGGGCTCTGGAGCCCTTGAAGCCACACAGCGCTGAAGGAACAAAGGTGACCATTATGCCACCAGCCACTGCTGGGAGGAAGATGGATTCACTAGACATTTTAATTATTTCTAGGATTTGGGTTTCTTGTTTGTTTCTGCTTTTTAAAAATCAGGCTTCTATGAATATTTGTGTGTTACATTCTGATGTTCTTATGCACTGGATATATTGCATAGAATATATAGAGAGTATTACAGAGTATGTGTACTTATAAATTTACCAGATAATGCCAAAATTTTAACCAACACTATAGAAGAGTTACTGCCACTCCATTTCCTTGTCAACACTTAGGAGAGTTTTTTACTTAAAATTTTTTTTGTCCATCTGGTGAATGTGAAATACTATCTCATTGTGGTTATAATTTGCATTTCCCTCCTTATAAATGAGATTGAGCATCTTTCCATATGTGTATTCCCTAGTTGTGTTTCCCCTTCTGTGAAATGCCTCTTCATGTTGTGTGCCCATTTTCTATAGGTTTATTTACTGTTTTCTATTGATTTTTAGTTCTCTCTATATAGTGACTACTAAACCATGGCTGGTTATATGTCTTGTTGACATCTTTCCCCAGTTTGTGGCTTATATTGTTCCTTTTTTGGGAGATCTTTTAGTGAACAATAATTCTTGATCTTAATATAATTGAATTTATCCATTTTTTCCATTAGGGTTAGTGCTTTCTGGTCTCCTTTTAAATATCCCCTCCTTCCAGGGGTACCTAGATGGCTCACTAAGCTAGGCATGCAACTCTTGGTTTTGGTTGGGTCATGGTTTCACGGTTCATGGGTTTGAGCCCTGTGTCAGGCTCCACACTGGCAGTACAGAGCGTATTTGGGATTTTTTCTCTCTCTCCCTCTCTCTGTCAAAATAAATAAATAAACTTTAAAAAAAATAGGGGGTACCTAGGTAGCTCAGTTGGTTAAGTGTTCAACTTCACCTCAGGTCATTATCTTGCAGTCTGTGAGTTTGAGCCCCATGTCAGGCTCTGTGCTGACAGCTCAGAGCCTTGAGGCTGCTTCAGATTCTGTGTCTCCCTCTCTCTCTCAAAAATATATATACATTAAAAAAATGAAAACTCCTCTACTTCCAATGTTTTCTCAAATTTTATTCTTAAAGTTTAAAATTTTTTTCCATTTAAAAATTTTTTTCTTTAATTTCAATGGAATTGATTTGTATCATACTTGACAAAGGAACCAATCTCATTTTTTAAATGAATAATTAATTGTTGAGCATCATTTATTGAATAGTCAGCCTATCTTTTCTCTGCTATATCCTGTATAATTGCATTCTTCTGTTCCCAGGTTTTCTAGTGTGTTGTTTTGGTTAATCTTTTTTTTTCCTCTCTGGTAATATTGCACTGCTTTAATAATCTAATTTTATTGTGCTTTGATTTCATATAGAGCAAACCACCTCACATTATTCTTTGGGGGTGTCATGTGGTTGTTTTTTAAGTGTCACTGAAAGAGTGATGATCTCTTCCTCTTTTTGCCTAGTGTTTTCTCACATAAGAGACACTTGAGATTGTGGTAGGTTGCCATTTCTACAGTAGCAAAACCCATAGTTTAATAAGAAACTAAGTATAGTATAAGCTTTTAAAATTGACTGGTATTACTTATGACTACAGACTTAGTTGTGCTTGGAAAGCTGTTATTTGCCTCCACATCAAGCTCATTATGAGATTCCCCCAAACCCTTTTTCATATCATTCTTAACTACCCTGTAAATTTTAATTCAATTACAGGACTCACATACAAGGTTCCTAACAACACAGAAGGAATAAATTTTCTAATCACTCACTACTTATATCATTTTTTTCCTTCCTGGATTTTCATGATTTTGCCCAACTGAACCAAATGGAAAAACTTGATTCTATTTTTATATAAACATGCATGTGGAAAACTTTTTAAGAGGAATAAAATTGGAAACTTTCTCAGGGAGCTTGGGTGGTTCAGCCTGTTGAGAGACTGACTCTTGGTTTCGGCTCAGGTCATGATCTTGTGTTTCGTGGGATTTGGCCCTGTGTTCAGCTCTGTACTGGCAGTATAGAGCCTGCTTGGGGTTCTCTCTCTCTCTCTCTCTCTCTCTGTCCCTTCCCCACTTATGCATGCTCTCTCTCAAAATTAATAAATAAATTTAAGAAATAATTGGAAATTTTTCTGTCAAATTTTAAAAGTAAAATTGACCCTCTGGACTAGAATGACGTATCACTTTATCCTATGACTTTTCCATCCTCTCATACTCTAAATTGAGAAGCACACTTATCAGCAGTCAGAAGCAAGAAAAATATTGTATATGTGTTAGTGGCATAATAAGATCTGTCCTAAAAACATAACTGGCAAAAGTGTAAAGAAAGAATGTCATTTTGTGCTGACACTATTTTGTACAGCTAGTACAGTAAATAGGGTACCTTATAATACCTTATTTAGAGGATAAATAAAGTGATTATTAAAGAGATGTTATCATTCATTCATTCATCAGATACTTCTTGTGTGCCAACTTAGACATTGAGGATACAAATCAAAGTTTCTATCTTCATTGTGCTCATATTCAATAGGGTAAGACAGAAACAATTTAACAATGAAATATACAGAATGTCAGATGATGATTAATGCACTATGGAGAAAAATTTTAAAGGAGGGGAGTCATAGGGGCCACAGGGTCACAATTTATACAATGGTCAGAGAACATTTTCTGATAAGATGATATTTGAGAAGAAAGTTGAAGGAAGTAAAGGAGCAAGTTGTAAAGATCAATGAGACTGATGTTCCTGGCAGAGGGAAAAAATAAGTGCAAAGATCCTGAGTTTTGACTGCAGTTAGTGTTGTGATAGAGAAATAGAGGGTGAGAATAAAAATAATAGAGAGAGAAATGGGGGAGAGAAGGATGAATGGAAAAGGGCTTGTCACTGTGATAAATAGACTGTAAGAAGCTGAATGACTAGAGGCTGACTCAATAACCCAGATAAGAGGTAATAAGGGCTTGATCTAGGCTGGTAGTGGTGGAGCTGAGGTGCAGTGGTCAGGTTCTCAATATATTTTGAAGGTGAGGCTGACAGACTTGCTAATGGATTGGGCATGGAGAATGGGGAAAAGAGAGGAGTCAAAGCAATCTCCAAAATTTGTGGCTCCCTGAGAAGTATAGTGCTTACGTGTGTATTTTTGGCTACCCAGACACTCAATCTCTTCCTATGTTTGAAGGATTCCCATCATATAAATTTAGGTGCCAGACAGAGCACATCTCTGACTCAATGTGTGGCTATAAATTGCAGAAACTCCTTATCCTAGACTCCCAGGTCTCTGAGATGCACTCACATGACTAATCAGACATTAATGGAACAGCGACCATATCCAGCCAGTGAAGGCAACAGAGGTACCTTTAGCCCAGGGTAGAGTGATGTCCACTATGCAAGGGGCAGCAGGCAATGGTGTTCTCATGGAAGCAGTTCTTGATTTTAGTTATACTTTTGGCTATGTAGCTGTCAAGTCAGGTTTGCCAATCTCCCAGGAAATCCACAAGCTACACAGATTCCTGTCAAAAACAATGTTTCTTCTTTCTTTCTTTCTTTCTTTCTTTCTTTCTTTCTTTCTTTATCTATTTATTTATTTATATTTTTAATTAATGGAGATTCATTTCTTTTTAATTTTTTAAATGTTTATTTATTTTTGAGAGAGAGAGAGAGAGAGAGACAGAGTGTGAGCAGGGGAGAGGCAGAGAGACACAGAATCTGAAGCAGGCTCTAGGCTCCGAGCTGTCAACACAGAGCCTGACGCAGGGCTTGAACTGACGAACCGTGAGATCATGACCTGAGCTGAAGTCAAATGCTCAACCGACTGAGCCACCCAGGCGCCCCAATAATGTTTCTTTTAAAAGAGCCAGAGATAATTTTTTTTCCTTGCAGCTAAAAACCTTGATTGATATATAGCAGATTGATAGTCCTACTGTGAATGTAGTCATAATTATAACTGCCATTATTGAGTAATTGAGGCACTTATTTCAATTAATTCTGCTTGATAGATATTATTTCTATATTGTAAGTGAGGAAACTGAAACATAAAGGAAAATCATTTGCCCAAGGTCATATGGCTAATAATTGACAGAGCTGGACAAAAATCCAAATTTTCTTGACTCTGAAGCCTGAACTGTAGATAAATTTATTTGGGATCCATTTAATATTGTGAACTGAACCATTTTTCCATTAATTTAGTTCTCTATATAACCTCTATGTATATTCACACCAAGTATCAAATTTTCTTGTAATCCTCTAAATCTGTAGAACTTAGGGTTAAAATATTAAGGTGTGTCATTGTTTTGAAAATGTAGCAAGTGTAATGTAGCGAACGGGATGTAGAAACTGAGGCCAGATATGGAAGTAAAAAAGCCTTTATTGGGAGTGCTCTTGGGCGAGGTTCCCTGGTCCCTACAGAAAGGGGCCAGGGAAGTTGCACCCAGAGTGGGGTAGTGCCTTTTTATGGCGTTGGCTGGCGTGGGGTATGAAGTTTTGACATATTTATGTAAGGTAATTTGTCGGTAGCTGTTTCTTGTTCCAGGGAGGACGTGTCCGTTGTTTAGGGCGGAAAGGTTTGATGAATGGTTCCCTTGAAGGTCTCCAGGTGGGGGAATGTTGAGATAGTGAGTGGTTTCTTGTTATCTGGGCGCCTAGAAGGTCATACCTGCCTCCGAGGCCAAACAGCAAGAATCATAAATCTAATTCAAAATAAATTCTAATATTTGTTAGTATTGTTTAAAATTTAGGCAAAATCAGTTGCTTTTTCTGAAAGTTTCAGTCTTAGTAGACTTTGTTTTGATCAAGTAGAAGTTGGAGGCAAAGTGCTATACTGGCAAATACACCAAGCTCTTCTTCAGATGACCTCTATTACCATTAAGATGGTAGTGTACCATGGCAGACATTATGTACCAAGGCAGATTCAAAAGCACACACGTATTGTGCTCTTTTAAATACATTTTTAAAACATCCATAGTTACCTAAAATACAAGGGTTTGAATATTTGAAATTCACAGCTTCAGAAAAATGTTGCTTACGCATAAGAGGTGTAGCCAAGAAGAAATGAAACTATCAGAAAAGAAACTGTGGTTTGTAAGTTTCTGAGAGGCTCTGAGAAGTCTCAGAGGAAAGTATTTTTCTTGTATAGCACTCAAGAGTCGGCATGGTGGTAGGGACAAGAGAACTGAGCTACGAGTAAGAACACGAAGAACACGTGCTCCCAAGTGCCAAACTTAGCCTCTATCTCACTATTCAACTAAGGACAATACAACAAATACTGCATGTAAAATTAGTGAGTTGGAGATGAATAAAACAGGCACAAAAATATAAATAACTGTGATGCCTTATTAGAAGTATTTATCCATGGGGCACCTTGATGGCTCAGTCGGTTAAGCGTTTGCCTCTTGATATCAGCTCAGGTCATGATCTCGCAGTTTGTGAGATCGAGCTCCCCACAGGCTCTGTGCTGACAGCTTGGGATCTTCTCCCTCCCTCTGTCCCCCTCCCCTGTTCTCTCTCTCTCTCTCTCTCTCTCTCTCTCTCTCAAAATAAAGAAATATTAAAAAAAAACAATGATTAACAATAAAGAAGTATTCATTTGTTAATCCATTCAGCACTTGCGGCTAATCCTATGCCTATTTTATGCCAAGCACTGGGGTTTCAAAGATGAACAAAAAAAACACTCTCCATCCCACCCACAGGGTATAATGATCAGCCTCCCTGCACTGACATTCCATTCCCCCTCCAATAGGCTCTTCTCCCATTTCTGTGGCCCTTCCCAGCTCTTTCTTCCTCTACCAACCACCTCCCTACATGGTTAGTTTAACTAACTAGGCTCACGTTAGACTTTATTCCACCAAGTAAGACTTTCATGCCCTAGGCTGCATAAACCACACCCCAGGCTAGAAAGATCTTTGGAAACCTCAGACTCTGAAAATGTGATTGTGTCTCCCACTCAATAAATAAAAGTACAAACATCATGAAACTATAAAATGAGTAAAACTATATATAATTAATCTGTTCTTCCAGATATTCTAAACCTTAGAAAATCTAATGCCATTTATTATCTTTTCTCCAGGAGAGGAGAACATATCTAAGTACATATCAACTGTTGCAAACACATTCATGGGGTTATCAATTTTCTGAGGTCCCCTATGGGCCCCAGATAATTCTAAAATACTATTTATCCCTGAATTAAGAAAAGGGTTAGTTCTTGAAGGCCCTGGAGTCAACTTAAAGGTTTTGTACTCTACTAGGACAACATTGGGAGTAAGGAATTATTGAAGGTTGGGTTTTTTTTTAAGTTTATTTATTTATTTTGGGGGGGGGGAGTGGGGAAGGGGCAGAGAGGGAGGAAGAGAGGGAGAATCCCAGGCAGGCTCAGTGTGATCAGTGAGCAGAGCCTGACGTGGGGCTTGAACTCACAAACTGTGAGAGCATGACCTGAGTCAAGATCAAGAGTAGGACGCTTAAGCAACTGAGCCTCCCAGGCACCCCAAGGAACTATTGAAGGTTTTTAATCTAGGATAAGGTGCATTTAGATTTGCACTTTAGAAAATTCTGACTGTAGTATGAAGAATGGATTGCAAGGGCTTAAACTAAGCCCTTGTGGGAACCTAAGTGAGAGATTACAGTTAACTGCTAAAGGGTGCTGATTTCTTTCTGGGGTGATAAAAATGTCTAAGATTAGACTGTGATTGCACAACTCTGTGAATATACATACAACCACTGAGCTGTACATGTTAAATGCGTGAATTT
The DNA here is from genome assembly GCA_028646485.1 of Cryptoprocta ferox. Lineage (NCBI taxonomy): Eukaryota > Metazoa > Chordata > Mammalia > Carnivora > Eupleridae > Cryptoprocta > Cryptoprocta ferox. The sequence goes on from CM053566.1 coordinate 37,116,849, forward strand.
TATGGTATGTGAATTATATCTCAATAATGATGTCTTCAAAAAAGCAACAGATTAAAACATAAAAACTCTCACACTTAAACAAACAAATAAATAAATAAGTCATGGTTGTGTTATGAACTTGTATTAAAGACTTTTAAGATATAAGAGAAGGGAGTCGGGGTAGGTAGGAGTCAAGGATGACTACCAGGTTTTAGGTTCAGGCCACTGAACCTAGATAATGATACTGTTATGGTGATGGGAAGAAATATAAGTGATCTTAGTAAAATTCAAGGGATTCTGGAGGGCACAATACAAAGGGTTGGAAGGGAGCACCAAAGGAATACTCAGGAGACTGACACATTTACTAAAGGATGGACAAACTTTCCTAAATGTGTCATCAGTGCAAAGGTGTCAGACTTCTTTTTGTGGACTACAGAAAGACCGACTCACCAAATTCAAAACACACTTAAAGGGAAAGAAAGGCAAAATTATCAAGGGTACCAACTTCACATTAGTCTATTAACAGTGGGAAAAAACACCTAACTTTTTTTAGGGAATCCAGGTTTGCAGGAAATTTTCCAGGATTTATTATCCTGGAGACCAGAACAAGACAGAAATTCCCTACTATTTTGAGTTTACCTAATAGTGCAAAGTGGTTTAATTTTGCTTCTAACTGTAGTATGTGATATACTTAATCATCCTGGGAGCAGGACGAAGTGTTTGTTTTGCTTTTACATATTAGTACTGGAATAACTCCTACAGAGGGAAGGAAAGGAGGCAGGAAGGCCAGTGCTAACAATGTGTAAACATATAGTGGGTGGGCATGGCAGGCAAGTGAGGGAGGGAGAAAAGATTAAAGGAGAAAGTATTCACTGTTACTGAGGTTCCCAACAGTCCTGTGTGAGCATTCGGTACACCGGAGGTCCTGTGAGGCCTCACAGAAGCCAGGGCATTAGTTTCCAACCTTTGACTTTGGCTCCAAATAAAATGTTGGTGAGGAGTCATTCTAGTACATAGAGAAGATAGAACTGAACACCCAAGAGAGATCCTACTCAGATGGTTGCAGAAAGACATTGACTGGCTCGACGAAAACCACCTTCTTAAGGACTTAACAGCAGCCCAACTTGGAAGTTTCAGGCTTCCTCTGGTGGCAAATCATAGATAAGGTATTTACAGGCTTCTCTAGAAAGAAAGAGTCAAAGTCGACAGGAAATTACCATCTCCTGCAATAACAAACTAAAGTCTTCTCAATTGGCAATAGAAGGTGAATTTACACACAGGCTCTATAAAACAGCTAGATATTGAAGCTCCAATCTTGCACTTGGGAATCTCCTTATGTTGCTTTCACCACCATCCCTCTTTAACACTCTATCATTGTCACAAACACAGATCTTCTCCTTAATTCCTGGCAGCACAGCTGAGATCCTCCTGGGGCAATCAGACTGAAATATGCATAAGAAAAACATGTAAGGGGTGTTTAACATATAGATTCTTAGGTTCCACGCCCAGATATTTTAAATCGGTCAAGTACAGGCATACCTCATTTCATTATGATTCACGTTATTGCGTTTCACAGGCACTGTGTTTTTTACACATTGAAGATTTGTGGCTACCCTGCATTGAACAAGTCTGTTGGTGCCATTTTTCCAACAGCATTTGCTCACTTTGTGTCTCTGTGTCACATTTAGGTAATTCTTGAAGTATTTCAAACTTTTTCACTATTATCATATTTGTCATGGTGATCTCTTTTTTTAATGTTTATTTATTTTCGAGAGAGAGAGACAGAGACAGAGCACGAGTGGGAGAGGAGCAGAGAGAGAAGGAGGCACAGAATCCAAAGCAGGCTCCAGGCTCTGAGCTGTCAGCACAAAGTCCGATGTCAGGTTCGAACTCAACGATCTGCGAGATCATGACCTGAGCCGAAGCAGGATGCTTAACCAACTGAGCCACCAAGGCGCCCCTGTTACAGTGATCTTTGATGTTACTATTGTATTTTGGGGCACCATGAACTGTGCATATATAAAATGACAAACTTATTTGATAAATGTGTGTTCTAACTGCTATAACCACCAGCTTGTCCCCTGTCGCTCTCCCTTTCCTTAGGCCTCCCTATTCCCCGAGACACAGTGAAATTAAAATTAGACCAATTTGTTACCCTACAATGGCCTCTAAGTGTTCAAAGGAAAGGAAGAGTCTCACATCTCTCACTTGAAATCAAAAGCTAGAAACAATTAAGTTTAGTGTGGAAGGCGTGTTGAAAGCTGAGACAGGCCAAAAGCTAGGCCTCTTACACCAGTTAGCCAAGTTGTGAACGCAAAGCAAAAGTTCTTGAAGGAAATGAAAAGTGCTAACCCAGTGAACACGTGATTGATAAGAAAGCTAAGTTAGTCTTATTGCTGATATGGAGAAAGCCTTCGTGGTAGGGATGCAACATTCCTGTAAATCAAAGCCTAATCCAGAGCAAAGCCCTAACTTTTTTCAATTCTGTGAAGGCTGAGAGAGGTGAGGAAGCTGCAGAAGAAAAGTCTAAAGCTAGCAGTGATTGGATCATGAGGTTTAAGGAAAGATACCATCTCCATAGCATTAAAGTGCAAGGTGAAGCAGCAAGTGCTGATGTAGAAGCTGCAGCAAGTTATCCAGGAGATCTAGCTAACATCATTAATGAGGGGGGTTACACTAAACAACAGATTTTCAGTGTAGACAAAATAGCCTTCAACTGGAAGAAGATGCCATCTAGGAGTTTCATAGCTAGAGAGGAGAAGTCAATGCCTTGCTTCAAAGCTTCAAAGGACAGGCTGACTCTCTTGTTAGGGGCTAGTGCAGCTGGTGACTTTAAGCTGAAGCCAATGCTCATTTACCATTCTGAAAATTCTAGGGCCCTTACGAATTATGCTAAATTTACTCTGCGTGTGCTCTCTAAGTGGAGCAAAGTCTGATGACAGCACATCTGTTTACAACATGGCTTACTGAATCTTTTAAACCCACTGTTGAGACCTACTGCCCAGAAAAAAAAATTCTTTTTTAAATAGGACTTATTAATAATGTGCCTTGTCACCCAAGAACTCTGATGGAGATGTACAATCAGATGAATGTTTTTTCATGCCTGCTAACACAACATCCGTTTGGCAGCTCATGGATCAAAGAGTAATTTTGACTTTCAAGTCTTATTGAAGAAATACACTTCACAGGGCTATAGCTTCTACAGACAGTGATTCCTCTAATAGATTTGGATGACCTTTTTATTTATTTTGGGAGAGAGAGAGAGGGAGTGTGTGTGTGTGTGTGTGTGTGTGTGTGTGTATGTGAGCAGGAAAGGGGCAGAGAGAGAGGGAGAGAGAGAATCCCAAGGAGACTCTGTTCTCAACATGGAGCCCAATGCAGGACTCCATCTCAGGGACCATGAGGTCATGACCTGAGTTGAAGACAAGAGTCAGATGCTTAACCAATTGAGACACCCCGGTGCCCTGGATTTGGATGACTTTGAGGGGCTCCAGACTTCAGTGGAGGAAGTAACTGCAGATGTAGTGGAAATAGCAGGAGAACTAGAATTAGAAATGGAGCCTGAAGATGTAACCAAATTTCTGCAATCTCATGATAGAATTTTAAAGGATGAGGGGTTGTTTCTGATGGGTAAGGGGTTCCTTCTGATGGATGAGCAAAGAAAGTAGTTCCTTCAAGTGGAAGCTGCTCCTGGTGAAAATGCTGTGAACATTGCTGACGTGACAATAAAGGCTTTAGAATATTCTATAAACTTAGCTGGTAAAACAGCAGTAGGATTTGAGAAGATTGACTCCAATTTGAAAAGAAGTTCCACCGTGGGTAAAATGCTATCAAACAGTATTCGTGCTACAGAGAAATTGTTCATGAAAGGAAGAGTGAATTGATGTGGCAAATTTCATTGTTGTCTTCTTTTAAGAAATTACCATAGCTACCTTAGCCTTCCTCAAGCACCACCCTAATGAGTCAACAGCCATCAACATGCAGGCAAGACCCTCCACTTGCAAAAAGATTATGATTCACTGAAAGCTCAGGTGATGGTTAGCTTTTATTTTTTTAAGCAATGAAGTATTTTTATTTATTTTTATTATTTTTTAAAGTTTATTTGTTTATTTTGGGAGAGAGAGAGAGAGAGAGAACAGGGGGAGGGGCAGAGAGATAGGAGAGAGAGAGAATCCTAAGCAGGCTGACAGTGCAGAGCCCTATGCAGGGCTCCATCTGATGAATGATGAGATCATGATCTGAGCCAAAATCAAGAGTTGGCTGCTTAACCACCTGAGCCACCTAGGTGCCCCTACAATAAACTATTTTTAAATTATGGTATGTACATTGTTTTTAGATATAATGCTATTACACACTTAATAGACTACAGTATAGTATAAACATAACTTTTATATGCACTGAAAAACCAAAACATTCATTTGACTCACTTTATTGAAATAATCACTCTATTGTGGTGGCTGGAACAGAATCCACAATATCTCCTTCAGGTGATTGTAATGGAGGTAGTCCGAATACCATATTTTGAGAAAGACTGGACCAAAGGGGACAAAAAGGTGATGGGTAAAGAAAAGAATATATAGTCTGATTTATAAAATACTGGTGAATCTTTTGCAACTTACAGCCCTTGCCTTCAGATGGGCAGAGGTGGTCTGCCTCTATCAGTAGTCTCTCAAAAATATAGTTCATTCCCAAACAAAGCTCAGAGAGAAACATAAATTTCCTCCTGGACTAAGTTTCCATTTCCTATCTAGGTTTCACTTTCTTGAAAAAGAAGCTCTTTCCTGACAACTGGATATTACTAATTCTTCCCTTACAAGGCAGCTGACTTGTCATAAAGGTAGGAATTGGCATCCCCATCAGAGAGACACAAGTAGTTCATTTACTTTTACATAAACACATCTATTATGAAAAACAAGGACAACTTGTATTTTTCACATTCCTCAATGTCTTTATTTTTTAATTCTAAATACTCTCATCAGTGATTTCATGTTGACCTCAGCCAAACTCAGGCCTGTTTCTCTTTATAGACTCTCCTTTAGCATGAGGTGAGTATCACTCCTGTGATTAATTGCCTTCCTGCTGTCTATGGGGTTTAGCTCCTATATTGCTTCTGGAATGTGATCTAGAAAAGAAATACTCTCCAAAGGAAAACATAAGTTTGCAAAGATAAAATGCCTAAATCATGTTGGATACATTACACAAACAGAACCAAGCATTCCCATTGCCCATCATATGTAGATGAGATGTGGACTTTTTCAAGAAAATTGGTTGGAACAAAATATGCACAAACACTCTCAATTTTCATGTTTTTGTTCTTCAGGTTTCGAGTAGATGTTTCCTGCTTCTACAGCTGTTGGGTGTGTCCCTCCTCCTGTTTCTGTGATCTAAACCTAAAAAAAGGCTTCTCAAAAAAGAAGAAGTTGAGTAGAGTCACAAGTACTATCTCTCTTTCTCTCTCTCTCTCTCTCTCTCTCTCTCTCTCTCTCTCTCTCTCACACACACACACACACACGATACTTTATAGGATCCCATGAACATTTTAGATTTTTAGATTCACAGTATCTCAACCCTTTCCATTTTAGAGAACATTCTTGCCTTACAGCCTTACGTTATGAAGCTAAATCTGTCCAACCCTGTAGTTTTTTCAGAACAAACAGAAATTTATAGTAAATAGTGTATTGTCTCCAATTTTGCTTGCCTAAGAAAAAGACTGCTTACAACTCAAAACCAAATTCCTCAAGGTACGTTCTAGCTCAAAGCCAATGACAACAGGAAGAGGAAGTACATGGTATCTTATACTTAATATGATTTTGTTATTCTCTCCCAATGTGCTGAAATCTCCTCCAGAGATTATCCATGGAAGTTCAGGAAACAGTGAGTATCTGAGGTAAGGCTCACCTTAGATATTTCAATTACTGCTAAGCAGCCTCCTGCCTCTACACAGCCATATTTCCAATTGGTCTGCTTTTGTGGAATTTTTATTTGAGTGCTCCCCTAGAGCTACAATGCAGCTGAGGCTTTTCCATGGCCTTCTACTCAGCCAACTTACATTCTCCAACTGGGACCTTTAATCTAATATCAGCCTGAGAAAGTGCAGCACAACTTTGCTAGTGGGCAGACGGTGATAAATAATGTTTTCAATAGGATTCAGGCCAACAGAAAAATGTTTCTAATGAAACGCACTGAAGACTATAGTGTAGTTGCAAACATGACCAACAACCCACCCCTTCTCAGAATCCACAAGCACAAGCACAAACTCTATTCTATCTTACTAAGACATCCCATGACCAGTTCTTCCTAACTTATAGCAAGTTCAATAAACCCAACTTTTAAAAACAGGTACGGCTTGGTGGTCTTTTCTTTGGTTGATGGGCTTTAACTGGCTTTTGTTAGTTCTGGATGACTTCTTTAATTCCCAGAGTGACTGTCCTATTGAATTGAAGTCTCCTTATTTTCCTTTTCCCTAGAAGCCACAATATCCCACTCACTTAATGAAGCTCCCCAAGTTCCCTTTCTTTGTCCCAGGATAGAGTTTCCCTAAGAAAAGACACCAGAATATATGCTGTGCTCAGTTGCCAGTTATCCAATTACTTACCTTCTCTTCACCCACGGTTTGGGCATCTCTACCACAGGGTGATGTGAGATTTGCTGCCTTCCATACCTACTGCTTGCCCATCACCTTCCTCCAGAGGCTTCCTGCTGGATGTGTGAGAGCCACTTTAGCCTTTCTCCCTCCTCCATGGCCAACTTCATTTCTGGTTTGATTTAATTCCACATTTCTCTTGGTTGCCTGAGAATGGACAATTTCAAATAACCAGCTGTTTTACTTCTCCATATTTCTCTTCCAGAATGTGAGCCATGAGGTATAGGTATGAGAGAAGATCTGGAATTCCTTTTCCAAGGTCCAAATAATTTGGACCTGACCCTTCTGGTGGCTAAGAAAAAGCCTCTCAAACAGACCTACTTTCATCTTCCCCATTCCAAAACTGTCAGATACCTAGGGAATCAGTTTTACAACCATTCCGTTTCTCTCCTAGCACATTGGTGGAGTTTTGCATTGTCCATCCTTGTGAATAAGGACCTAAAGGCCTTCTTTTATAAGCTTGGGCAACTAATTTGTAGAGAACAGATATTCTTTTTACTTCTGAGGCTGAAAGATAAGCAGGGAGTAATTTTTGTTTGTAACTATACTGCTCTGTTTGTGTCCTCTTTTAGACATAATACCAAAGCATTTCCCTAAGGTGAGCTCATCTCTGCTAGTGAACAAACTAGCTTCCTCAGTACCGACATCTTTTTCCTTTCTTAGGAGTTGAAAGTTTTGCCAGTGGAGAGTTACTCATTAGCCTATCCTCCACCACAATGGAGTCTGGTCACCTCCTTTTCACAGGCAAACATCTTGGGGGCCTTCCCCATTTGTATCTTAACCCAGCAATTGTCTGGTAGGTGGAGTCTCATGCCTGAGAACTCATATCTTCCTTCCCAGTCAGAGGTTGGGAAGTCTGTAAAGGATGACTATCTCACTATCATAACCCTCTTACAGATCGTTGGTGGAACTTGTCCCCCACTCCCTCTGTTGCTTGATATTAGCCATTTACCATCCCAAATTTAACGCCATCTCCCCTGCCCCACCACACTGCAACCTTGCTAAGTATGTCACACCCTTGGCAACTTCACTGACGAAACTCCATAGGAGTTTGTGAAGCAATCATTTTTATTGATTTCAAGATGTTCCCGGGAGAAAGACACCAGAATATATGCTGTGCTCAGTTTCAAGATCTCTCTTCCTCCTTCTGAATGGTTTGACATCCCAGTGATACCACACAGAGAAAAATCTGATGAACGCCCCTGAAAGTCAGCATGGTATAATAGTTAGGAGTGGAAGTCCTGAAGTCAAACTGCTTGAATTCAGTTTTGCTATTCACTAAAGAACAGTACCATTTACTAATGAGAACATGGTAAAATTACTTAATCTTTGTTTCTCAATCTATGAGTGATCAAGTAAAAAAAACAAGTAAATTATGAAAACTTTAGTTATATAGTTGGTAAGGTATATCCAATTGATAATATATTACATTAAATATCCTTAGAAAGGGAATACACTTCTCTCTCAATTGCCCATGAATACTCACAAAATCTTTTAGGCCACAAAGAAAAACATCAGCAAAGTCCAAACAGGAAACAGTAAAGACTGTCTTCTCTGATTGTAATGCAATATAACTAGAAATTAATAAAAATCAGGGGGACAAAACTTCTTCTATGTGGAAATATAAAACAATTTTAAACAATGCCTAGAGCAGAGAGAAGTCACCAGCTGAAACCATAGACAATAATAACATGGCATACAAAAACTTGGGATGCCACTTGCTGTAGCCAGCCTGTATTACACGTGCTCTTGTGGCTCAGCCTCCTGGCTCCTCTCCTCCCAGCTCTCATGGATTGCAATACAAGAAGAAATCATCACACTACTAATTGACAGTGGCTTTGGTATGTGTAAAGTTGGCTTTAATGGAGATGATGACCACCAGATGTATTCCCCTTTATTGTTGGGCACCCAACACCAGGGTGTCATGGTGGGCATGGGGCAGAAGGACAGCAACCTAGGTGACAAGATCCAGAGCAATTGCTGCAGCCTGACCTTGAAGTATCACCTGGAGCACAGCATGATCACCAATTGTGATGAACTGGGGAAAACCTGGCTCCACACCTTCTATAATGAGCTACATGTGGCTCTGGAGGAGCACCTGGTCCTGTTGACTGAGGCACTCCTAAACCCCAAGCCCAGCAGACAGAAGATGACTATGATCATGTTTAAGACCTTCAACACGTAGGCATGTACATGGCCATGCTGTCCCTTTACGCCTCTGGTCACACCACTGGTACTGTCATGAACTCTAGGAATGGGGTCACCCACACAGTGCCCATCCACTAGGGCTACACTCATCCCTAATCACTGGCTCTGGATCCGCTGGATGGGACCTGGCTAACTACCTCATGAAGATTCTCATGGAGCATGGCTACAGCTTCACCTACATTGCTGAGCAAAAAATTGTACATGACATCAAGAAGAACTCTGCTATATTGCCCTGGACTTGCATCAGGAGATGGCTATCATCTTGTTCTCCTCCTACCAGAAGAATTATGGGCTGCCTGGCAGTCAGGTGACCACATTAACAATGAGGGGTTCCTCTGTCCAGAGGAGCTCTTCCATCTCTCCTTTCTGGGTATTGAGTCCTTTGAGACCACATCCATGAGACTATCTTTGACTCCATCATGAAGTGTGATGTTTACATTCAGGAGGACCTATATGTCAACACGGTATGTATGGTGGGATCATCATGTACTCTGACATTGCCATAAGATGCAGAAATAGATCACTGCCTTGGCCCACAGCACATGGAGGTCAAGATCATCACTCCTCCTCAAAGTAAGTACTTAATGTGGACCAGGGACTCCATCCTGGCCTCACTGTCTACCTTCCAGCAGATGTGGACCAGTAAGCAGGAGAAAAACAAGTTGGGCTTCTCCATCATCCACTGCAAGTGTTTCTAAACAGACTGCAAGAAGATGCACAGCATTTGCTGTATGGGGTGATTCAGAAGTATACATTTGCCTCCCTCATGCTGGCCTCATGAAACTGGAATAAGCCTTTGAAAAGAATTTTATCCTTGAAACTTGTATCTGATATTAGCACTGGATTGTAGAATTTGCTGATTTTGATGTTGTATTCAAGTTAACTCTTTCCTTGATATATGTTTAAAACCTTGCATGTATCTTTGATTTAAACCATTAGTATATATGGCTTAGTCATTTTATAACAGAGGTGAGAGAACATGTTTATGGAAGAGAAATCCTTTGGCTTGGTGAGAATTTGTGAGATCATCAGTTTCTTAATACGTGCAGAGTATTAATGCGTAAGAATGAACTATTCCAAGATTGCTCTAGAAGCTGGCAAGAATTCTTGGGCCAGTTGTTATTTCTGTCTTTCTAGTCTAACAGCATTGGCAAAATCCAAGCCTTCCCACTCAGTTTCCTTTCTTACCTGATATTTTCCCTGCCAGAAATAGTGGGTCATTACTTGTCTTGGATTGGAAAACTGTTTGCATTTATACCTGTTTATTCATCCTTTTAATTCATGTAAAGTTTTTGTACACAGGTCTCAATTATTTAAGAGATGACAACAAATTTTGGTTTTCCACTGTCAGGTGAGAACATTAGGTGCCAGCAACATATCATTGTGTAATAAAAATAAAGTGTTGCATTAAATTGGAAAAAACCCCCCAAAAAACAAAGAAACAAAACCTGTGTAATACAACTAAGGTAGAATTCAGGGGGAAAATTCATAGTCTTAAACACTTATATTAAAAAAAGAATTAAGATAAATTCATTAAGAATCTAATTCAAAAAGTTAGGGAAAAGCACCTGGGTGGCTCAGTTGGTTGAGCATCCAACTCTTGATTTTGGTTCAGGTCATGATCCCAGGGTTGTGGGATCAAGTCCTACACTGGGCTCTGCATTGAGCGTGGAGCCTGCTTAAGATATTTTCTCTCTCTTTCTCTCTCACTCTCTATCTTCCCCTCTGCCCCTCTACCCCCCTCCCCTGCTTGCACACACACTCTCTCTCTAAAAAGAAATCTTTTTTAAAAAGTTAGAAAGAAAATAAAAAACCAAAATAAGTGGAATGAAAAAGCAGGAGTTATCTATTAAGGAAAAAAGTAAAAATTAATAAGAGAACAGAAAGACAGAAGGTTTAATAAAACTAATTCAATGAAGAAACCATTAACTATTTGATTCTAGGGAAAAAGAGTGAGAACAAATATGTAAGAATATAATATAGGACAAGTAATCATAACAGAAAATGAAAAGAATTCCAATAGATTGCTTTGTTCAGTTCTATGCAAATCACTTTCAAAAACTGGATTAACTAAAAAATGTCTAAGATAATATAATTTACCAAAACTATAGAAGAGATTAAAAACAAAGACTTAAAACTGATTTTTGTAGAAGAAAAAGGTAAAGTGGTCAAAGAACTGCACCCACAAAAAGCCCATCAGATGGGGAATTCTACCAAATTTTAAAGGCATAGAGGTCTGCCTGGGTCGCTTAGTCAGTTGAGTGTCTGACTCTTTATTTTGGCTTGGGCTGTGATCCCAGAGTTGTGGGATTGAGCCCCTCGTTGTCTCCATGCTGAGCATAGAGCCTGCTTGGGACTTTCTCTCTCTCTCTCTTCCTCTGCTCCCCCCCTTGCTTGCCCTTGCACTCCTCTCTTTCAAATATAAAAAAATAAAAAATAGTTTGATATCAGTTCCAGAGAAATTTTTAAAAGAAGGAAAATGTCTAATTTCTTTTTATAGAATTTTTTGTTTATTTATTTTGAGAGACAGAGTGAAAGAGCATGAGCATGGGACGGGCAGAGGAGGGAGAGAGAATACCAAGCACTCTCTGCACTGTCAGTGTGGAGCCTGACATGGAGCTTGAACTCATGAACTGTGAGATCATGACGTGGGCTGAAATCAAGAGTTGGTTTCTTAACTGGCTAAGCCACCCAGGTGCCCCTCTCTAATTTCTTTCTTTGAAGTGAATATGACATTGATACCAAAACCTAACATAAATTAAAAAAATATATATCAGACCACCAATCTCACTTATGAATATCAATGTAATAATAAAATCTTAAATATTAACAAACAGAATCCAATAGCACACACAGAAAGAACAAAAGAAAGAATGATCAAAAAAAGAAAGAAAGAGAGAAGGAGGAAGGAAGGAAGGAAGGAAGGAAGGAAGGAAGAAAGAAAGAAAGAGAAAGAAAGAAAGAAAGAGAAAGAAAGAAAAGAAAGAAAGAAAGAAAAGAAAGACATCATGACCAAGACCAAGCAGGATTTATTCTAGGGATGTTACCCATACTATATGTGGTAAGGATGTGGAGCAACTGGAAGTCCCATATACTGTAGGTAGGAACATATGGTAACATCACTTTAGAAAACATTTTATGAATTTCATAAAAGTCAAATATTCCCCTACCTGTATAACTAGCCATTCCACTCCTATGTGTTTACCCAAGAGAAATGAAAGCATATGTCCATTCAAACACTTATACATGATTGCTCATGACTTTATTTGTAAGTCAAAAACTGTAAAGAACCCAAATATCCATCAACAGGTGAATGGATAAACAAACTCGATATATTCATTTAATGGAACACTAGTCAGCAGAGAGGAATGAACTACTGATATCCAATGCAGTCTGGACCCTCAAAATAACCACAGATCTCAAAATATTCTGAAAGAAGCAATGCAAGCATATATACTATATTATTATACTAAACTATAGTAATAGAAAGGAGAGCAGTGCTTGCCAGGGGATATGAGTGGGGCAGGTGTCAGGGGCAAGAGAAAAGATTGCAAAGGGCCACAAGGAAACTTTTAGTGGTGATGGATATAGTCATTAGTTTATGATGATTTTACAGGTGTATATGGATGTCAAAACTTACAAATATTTAAATATGTATAGTTTATGTCAATATACTATAAAAGATTCAGATTTTGATTCAGTAGGTTTAGGTGGGGTCAAGAGTCTTTGTTTTTAGCTGAAACACTAATGCCCAGGTGATGCTAAAGCTGCAGTTTCCATACACATTTGAGTGGCAAAGCTCTTGTCTTTGTCATAAACAGATGTGTCATTTGAATGCACAGTAGATACATATGGCTGGTGCCATACTGGACAGTGCAGATAAAGTATTTCCATCATTGAAGACAGTCCTGCTGCACATTAAGAGTCAAGATTCTTGAATACATTGCTATGAATCACATCCTATTATCTCCCAACTATGACCTTTGTTCATCCCACTCTCTCAGGATGCATGACCTCCTTTCATAAAGTTTTGCTGGAATTCCATTCTGGGTTCTTATAATATATTGCTTATGTTTCATTTTAACATGTTCTTCCTTCTGACTTGCATTAGAGTTGTAATAAAGTTTGAATAGAAAGTTCATCTGGGGACAGATGTCAATTCAATTTGAGAAGCTTCCTAACAATTTAGACCTCTAAAAAAATCTTACTTTCTAACACAACTTCCTCACCATCCAGAACATGCATATTTCACAGCTCCTGTGGTTGGCTGTAGTCAGGATTGTGTAATGTGTAAGTTCCTGTGTGGCTTCTACCACTACTAAGGGGTGTGATCAGAAGTAAATGAGAACTTCTCTAGAAATGAATTCTCAACTCTAAAATGAGGGGATTGAACTAGATTATTTTTTTCTTCTGATTCTCAGATTCCATATTCTTTTGCTCATTTCAGAATAATGGTGACATGAAACTAGAAAGATTCTTGGCTCTGAATAAGGAGTTGGATCACTTCTTTGAGGTAAAGAGTAACGACATTTGTGTAGTTCATACCAGGGATCGGCAAACTTTGTGTATAGAGCCAGATGGTACACATTTTTGGCTCTGCAGGCCATATGGTCTCTGTCTCCTATAATAAACATTGTCATTATAGTATGAAAACAGTCAGATATGTCAATGACGAGGTGTGACCACATGTAGCCCAGTGTGCTGATTCCTGGTTTAGATCAGAGTAACTATCTCTTGACCATCTGAAGTTAGGTTGAAAAATCAGGTAAAAACATACTTTGTTGATATTATTTATTAACTCTGGGTACATAATACAACTAGTCTTTCACATCTAAAGACAACAATCCAACAAGTTACCATAATTTCAGGTTATACATACTTTAAATTAATAAACTAGGTTTACAAAAGATATAAAAATATTTCACAGGCTTGGGAAGATATGGTCATGAGACTTCATTGTAAGGAGGGGTATAGGATACGTTAGAGATTTTTTGAACCCACAAAGGACATTTAAAAATCTACACTGTTAATAAAAGTCTTGCTTAATTTTATCTTCATTCATCAGAAGCCTTAAGTAGAGCAGCTTTCTTTTTATACTTGTCTCCTATCTCTCTAATATTTTCCAAGAGATCTTCAGACATGTATTCTTCGTATTCTCTTTCAACTTTAGCAATCTGTTCTTCAAGATGTTTCTAGTGGAAACAATAAACAATTGTTAATATACAAATATTAATTTCTTTTAAAGAATTTGTCAAGTGTACAAACAAACATGTAACAACTGTTAAGGGCAGGAATAAAAGGGATGCTCTTGAATCTCCTTTTGTGCCCTTTCCAAATCATTTTCCCAGAGCCAAACACTCTCCTCAACAGTGCTTTGCTATTCTTTATACTTGTACCCCACGCCCCACACAGATATGTATGTATGTATCTCTAAACAATATACTAGTTTAGTGGTACCTGGTTTTAACCTTCATATTTACTGACTTGTATTATTCATTGGTGTTAATGCATATAGTTTCAGTTTATTTATGTACTGCTATATAGTTTCTACTGCATGAATATATCAACACTTAGCCATTTTACTACTAATGAATTTTTGTTTGTTCCCAGGTATGGTAGGCTGAATAACAGCCTCCTCAAAGATGTCCATGGCCTAATCCCTAGAACCTGTGAATATGTCTTTACACAGCAAAGGAACTTTACAGATGTGATTACATTAAGGATATTGAGAAAAGATCATTCTACATTGTCCTGGTGGGTCCTTACAAGGATCCTGGTAAGAGGTAATCAGCAGTGTGAGAGTCCGAGAGAGAAAATATAAGGACAGAAGAGAGGTCAGAGGGGATAGAAGATGCTGTGCTGTTGGTTTTGATGATGAAGAGGGCACAAGCCAAGGAGTGTAGTTGGCTCTAGAAAATGCAAAAACCAAACAGATTTCCCCCTAGAGTCTCTAGACAGATGGTAGCCTGGGAGCCCCATTTTATGTTCCTGATCTCCAGAAATATAAGGAAATAAGTCTGGGTTGCTTTAAGCCATTAAGTTGGTGGTAATTTGTTATAGCAGCAATAGGAAACTAATATACCGGGTTGTTTTTCACTATTTCAACTATACTGCAACAAATTACAATATACTAGGTGGCATAAAACAACAGGAACTTATTTTCTCATAGTTTTGGAGGCTTAAAGTCCAAAATCAAGATGTTGACATGGCTACTCTGTCTGAAGACTCTAGCGAAGAATCCTTTGCCTCTTACCAGGTTCTAGTTCTGAGTAATCCTTACCTTGCAGTTGTGTCACTCTAATTTCTGCCTCCATATTCACATGGACTATTATAAAAGCATCAGTCCCTAGATTGAGGGCCTATTCTAATCTAGTATGACCTCATCTTAACTAATTACATCCACAAAGACTTTATTTTCAAATAAGGTCATGTTACGAGATTCTGGATAGACATGAATTTTGGGGGAATACTATCCAACCTAGTACAGTACCCCAGCACACAGTGTATAAATTTAATTAAATACCTAGAATGGAACTGCACTGTTTTATTGCCAAATTGTTTTCGAAAATTGTTAACATCAATTTACAACCCGAGCAGTATAAATAAAAACTTGCAATTCTCCATATTCTTGCTGGCATTTAGTATTCTCAAACATTATTATTATTTTTTTGCCAATTTCTTGAGGGTGGGAAGTGGTGTATCTTTTCATGTTTATTGGCCATGTTAACTCTCTGTGAAATTCCCATTTAAGTCTTTTGACCACTTTCTGCACTTATTTTCTGGAGGTCATTATGTATCTGAATGTTAATGCTTTATTAGTTGTTTTTTCCCCCTTTGAGAGAGAGGGAGGGAGAGAAGAGTGAGCATGTGTACACTAGCAGGGGAGAGGCAGAAAGAGAGGAGGATAGAGGATCCTAAGCAGGCTCCTCACTGTCAGCGCAGAGCCCAACACAGGGTGCGAATCCATGAACTGGAGCCAAAATCAAGATGTGGGATACAACCTACTGAGCCACCCAGGTCCCCCCCCCGCCTTTATTAGTTGTTTTAAAAAATATCACCTACTGTTTTGTGGCTTATCTTTCCACTCTTTATGTTCTGATGTAGAGATCTTAATTTTTACAAAGCTGAATTTATAAATAATTTTTGTGGTTTGTACTCCTTTTGTCTAATTTAAGAACTCCTTTACAACTCCTGAGATGTAAGTATAGTGCCTGTAATTCTTCTAAAAGTTAAAAATCTAGCCTCACGTTAATTTCTTAATCCATCTTGAAGTGATTTCTGTCTAGGATTTAAGGTAGAAATCCCAACTCCATTAATTGAACAATTCATTTCACCCCACTGGTTTGCAATAGTACCTCTCTCATAAATCAGTTTGTCTATGGTCATCATCTATTTCTGTACTCTGAATCAGAAAGATTGGTTTATATGCATCAATACTACAATGGATTAGTTATTATATATTTAAAATCATTTTTGAACATCTAAACAGATATAAAGATTTTGTGCCCCTCAAGAAGAGAGGAGTCTACAACAGGAGTCAGCAACCTTTTTCTGTAAGGGGCCAAATAATAACTATTTTAGGTTTCACGAGCCAGATGGCTTTTGTTTTAACTGTTCAACGCTGCCATTGTAGTGGGAAGGCAACCATAAATAGTAATGGAAGTGAATGAAGCATCTGTGTTCCAACAAAACTTTACTTACAAATAGGCTGTGGGCACAATTTGGCTTGTGGACTGTAGTTTGCTGTTTCCTAGTCTAGAATACCAAGCCATATGAGGACCTACATGGGGCTCCAACCAGGAACTGCTCAAAGAAACGCTTTGCCCCAGAGGAAAAATATCCCATCTAAAGATACCATTAGATCCAAACTCCTCTGTTTTCTTCAGTCAAATTTCATTACTTATAAAATTTCCCCATATTAGGTTTTAAAGATGATTGGTAGACTTATGTGCTCCTTCCATACTTTACTGGCCAATTGTGTGCCAATCATTGTATGTTGTGAATGACTTTTTCTCTATGTATCTATTATACATCATTCTTGGGAGAATGAAAAATTAATTACTCAAATAATTTTCTGGTCTGCGGTTCAAATTTAACAAATTAACTGGTAGAAAAAGAATCCATGAAAGGTTATAGAGCAACTAAATGGCTGAATTAGAAAGAAGTGGGTAGAATCCAGGTTTTGTGATATAGCATCCAGCATGTTTTTCTTAGTTCTTAGTGCCAAGCAGTGAAGAACACTGGCAAACAAGAAAATGCAGGTCAATGTTCTTTTAGGAGAAAGGAGAAGAAGTAGGATATTGAGAAGGAAAGCTAGCAAGAGCAGATAAAAAAGGGGCCAGCCAGATGTTCAAGGCCAGATCCTCCCCTTGCATACTTTTGGCTTCTGTAATCTTGCTTGCCTCTTGTATCAGCCAACTGTCCGCATAGCACAACAGATAGTGCCCTCTCTGTGCAGTCAACAGAATGTTTCCAAGTACCCAGAAGCCAGCCAGGCATAAAAGAAGGCCAGCACCAGCACTCGGGGCTGAGCCTTTGGAGGTGACTCTGCTGGGCTGGCACTGGTGCAAGACAGTCTTTTCTGATTCCCCGAGTACGTGTCACTTGTCTCTTCCTGGGTGCCACGTATTTGCTTTAATACCATATGTTCTGTTTTTAATAAATAGAATCCTATCAGTGTGATATATGTGTTTTTTTCCTCTTAATCCATTTAAAATTGGAAATGTATTGTCATTTAAAAAACTACCCAGTAATTTTCAAGTTTAGCAATTTATCTTGGCTTTTGGGCTCTGTACAGCAGATTGGAGGAAGAGCATTACTGTTGAACTTTCAAGCTATGCTTCATGTTTCCTAAGTACTCTATTCTATATTTTATGAGCACTTTACGAATTAACAGAGAGGAAAAATATCTGTCATTAACACATGCTTTTTCATCTTAATGGATTCTTAAGTGTGTTGATATATTTTCAATATGCAGAATATGGCTTGGCACATCATTATATATTGTTGACATAATAAATACCATTATATGCAGTTTATGTGAAAAACAAAACAAAACCCAAACAGATTACTTTATGAAATGTACAGGTATGTCCCCTTACCATACCACTAAAGATTCTTCTGATAACTTTTCACTAGAACATATTTTCCATAGAAATAAAATTTATCATTTGTATCTGTAGAAACAAAACAGAAATATCGTTTTAAAAAGCTTTCTTAGAATGTCGAAGAGACCTTCATACACTTACCTCTACAGACCCTACATGTGTAGCAACCATCTCTAAAAGACGCTGCAAGTTATTTCCCACTTTTCGTCTTTCTTCAGTTGTGGTCTGCACAACTAGTTGGTATCTGTAGAATAAAAACTCTTGTTTGAGTTGTCTAGGAAAAAACTTAATGTATCAGTTCTAGTTAGCTTACTTCTCCTTTTCATATTCAGTAAGACCAGGCTGTGATTAGTATCTGTGCTGTTTGCTTCTCAACCATTCAAACAGAAAAATATTTTCAAAGATCCTTTGCAAGCAACAAAACAAAATAGCACCAAAACCTCCTACTTTAACATATAAAACCTGGGAGCAAATGGTCTTAATTGAATCTCCAAAAGGACTGTAAACTTAAATGCTTTCAGGGGCAAGGCATTAAATACATTTGAATGGGGGAGTGGGAATCTAACCTTTAGGCATGCAAATTCAAATTAAAAATAAAAACTATAAGTCAAAAAACTCTTCAGCTGAGTTTTTTATCCCTAAACTAAAAATAAGCAAATGAAGAGGCATAATTTTATGAAGGGCTGTACTTCTAAAAGTGATATTTTTTTTAGTTGAGGGCCATTTTATTGAAACTTTAGAAAAAAGAGCATATGGATTAACTATTCAGTATGTTGATTTTATATAGGTTGCACAAGAGAATTATATACACAAAGGCAGAAAGTTCTTTCAAAAACGGATGTCACTATTTTAGTTACTGTTAATAAATAACGTGGCTAAAACTTTTCCTATGTAAGTTTTAAAATAATAAGGGAAACCAAGAGGGAAAACTTGACAATGTGTAATTTGATAATGAAGAACTTCTAAGAAATTTAACATAATATACAGTTCTGCTGCTTGTTTGGAAATATGTATTTGTTCCAACTGGACTATTTATTATGTAGCAATTTGAGCATAATGCAAAATTTATATTTGCTTACGCCATTTCTTTCCTTTTTTTTTAAGTTTGTTTTTTTTAGTACTCTCTAACCCAACGTGGGCCTCGAACTCACAACCCTGAGATTAAGAGTCACATGCTCTTCCAACTGAGCCAGCCAGAAATCCCTATAAACCTTTTCCTTCTTGAGAAACACTAAGTGAACGTAGAAAGCTGCATTCAGCTGAATCCAGATGCAAAGGAATACACAAAACACATCAGCACACAAATTTGTGTGTGTACCAGCTGTCAGTTTATTGTATTGTGTGATGAGCCACATGCATCCACATCTGGTGTTAAATCTTTCCATCTGAGAGTACCTGGGTGGATGAGTTGGTTAAGTGTCAGACTTCAGCTCAGGTCATGGTTTGTGAGTTCGAACCCCACACTGGGGCTGTCAGTGCAGAGCCCGCTTTGGATCCTCTGTCCACCTCTCTCTCTACCCATCCCCAGCTTGTACTCACACACTCTCTCTCTTTCTCTCAAAAATGAATAAAAACAGTAAAAAAAATCTTTCCATCTAATTTTAGGTAATCCTCCTTCTACCCCATCTCAGTAATTTACAAGCTGCAACCCTCTGAACGCTCATCCCCCTAAGCAAACTTCAGGTCTTTTTAAGATAAAGATATTTATCATAGCATTTATGTATTTCTTAACCATTTACAATGTGTGTAATTGTGCTAACATTTTTGTTAGGTTCCTATCTTTTGTTTATGTGTGTTGGTGACAGAGATTTTGAGTGTTGTGCCCCAATCCCAATTTTCCTCTAAGTCCTGATTTTTATTGCATGATTTTGCAATGTGGTGCCTATTATGAGGGCGCAAGTTGTGTTAAAGAATGATTGTATGATTTATAGGATATAGTTTACTATACAATACGCAGGATTTCTAGAAAGTGTAACTATCTTAAAAATACTAACAAATAACCAAAGTATTTTAACTGATTTAAAATTTTATGTTGTTTTCAGGGTTTAAAAGTCATTTATTAATTAGATCTAAAAATGAATGATTCCTGGGGTGTGTGGATCTCAGTCTGTTAAGCATTTGACTCCTGGTTTCGGCTCAGATCATGATCTCACTGTTCATAGGATGGAATCCTGCGTCGGGCTCTGTGCCGCCAGTATGGAGCCTGCTTGGGATTCTCTCTGCCTCTCTCTTTGCCCCTCCCCTGCTTGCACACACATGTTCTCTCAAAATAAATACTTAAAAACATTTAAAGAGGAATGATTTCTTATAATAGTTGCACATATATTTGTGGAGGGACAGTATCTCAAGTTATAAGCTGTTTTTTATGTAAGTACTGTTCATTACTCCCTTTCCCCCAAATAGCTCTATAATATAAATTAAAGCAAATAAACAAAGATCTAGTTTTAAGGAAAAGTTAAATAATTAATCTGAAAATACAAGTCTTAGTGACACAAACTTACTCTCGCTGAATAACATCTAATTCATTCATAGCTTCGCTGAGGCCATCGTTAACAGCGCTCTCCAGCAGGTGCTTGTGTTTCTCCAAGGACTCCAGCTCATTCGCACATTTTTTGTCCTCTTCTTCAGCTTCCTATCAAGATAAAAGCATCCTTATGGTTTTTGATATTCATGTTCTATACACTCCATATACTATGTATATTCGACGTACCATATATATGTAAAGCATTGGAAAAAAATCAGGTTGCATCATCATTTGTATTTTCAGAATGTGTACTATTTTACATGTAAGAGACTTTAAAATGCTCCGTTGGGAATTTTATACTGTCAACCTAAATGTGACCTTCTCAACAGGCGTGTATAGAATTCATTCAGTGGTATTTTCAAGTATCTACTATAGGAAATTTTATGATACTGATTTGAATTTTTCCTATGATCATCAAAAAGGCCTTTATATATAGGCAAAAGTGTGGATCACTTTCCTACTACTTTTATTTCACAAGTGTATTAATTATGCACAGTCAAAGGAGACCAGAGTCATCAATTCTAGGTTTCTCAGGATGAAATATGATAGCCTTTCACTGAAGTGCTTTAACAGAATAAACTGAAGTACTATCATGGAGAATATATGAAAAAATAAAAATGATTATCAACTGGTTCATATTTCACACGTAGATCATATTACTGTGGCGTATTTTCTAAAAACTTCACACTGCCTGACAAAATGTATAGGCCCTAAATACAATATAGTACAAGGCCAAGAGATAAGTTTTCAACTCCTGCTACTTTTTTGGTGTAACCAAGTAAATAATATTGGTACGACTAAAATTTTCACCTAAACTGGACCGGTGGTAATGAACAGTCATATGAATGCTTCCCTAAGTAAAATGCTCGCCAGAAGGGGGATGAATTAGAGGTGGTGGGAAATGAACCCACATTCTAGATTTCATACAAATGGTCTTTGAAATTTGGCCAAGATAGTTTGCAAGGACTATCACACATACACAAGGCCTTACTGGAGGTTTATGCTTTAGGAGTACTTAACACTAAATCTCTATAAAAGGTAAAAGAGATTATTTTTAAAACGTTTTGGTTTTACAAGCATGTAGAATCTTATAAGCAAGTCTAAAATATTAATTGAACAGTAAATATGTTCTAGGATATAACAGCCAATTCCAGAAAAAAATCCTTTAAAAAACAAAATAACTCCTTAAAATAAACTTTAGAAGATGAGACTAAAATATAAGTTATAGGGATATAGCTTAGAGATTCAGTTAGATGTCAGAATACGTGAATATTATGACAGTTTGGCTCACCTATATAAACTATGACAAAGTTCTTACCTTAACTTTTAGTTGGTAAAGATCATCCAGCTTTTGAACTTCTTCTTTCAGAGTTCTTACACCTCTCCTGCTTTCTGTTATCATTGTATTTAACTTGGGGAATAAAAGTTTGGTTGAGAAATCATAACCATACATCAAAAATATTCTAATAAGTTATAGAACTTTCATATTATCACGTCAACTAATTGAACCATGTTATTCTCACCTATCATTTTTACCCAAATTTACTATTCCCCAAAGAGGAATTTCAAACAACAACAACAAACTTATGTTTTTTAAAGTATAATACTTAAAGGCAGAGTGGCATTGGTTACGAATAAAAAATGTGGCTTAATTCTCAGTAAAATAAAGATACCAATAACTTCTTCCACTATTAGCTGTGGGAATGTTTTAAGCTCTATATTAAACAATATTACATATATTACATATACTCTTAACATTTTAATATTAATTAGTACATATAAGTTGTTTCTGTCTTCTAGTTTTGAAGTTTAGCTTTACTTACACTTGATCTATTTTGTTAGCTATCTAGCTTTCCATCTGTGTGTTTACTTTCTAGGATGTTAAAGAGAAGTATAGTGATTTCATTGGTGTTTGCTGTTTATTAGTGCTTTCTTCCAGAAAGTAATAAAGTATAACCACATTTAGTCTTATTAAACTTTGAGCTTTAAGATCTGTTGAAACCAAAACTAAAGAAAAAAAGTGTTTCCAAAGTTCAATTCTTGTCAACAAGTGCTAATACCAGTTGATACCAGTAATTAATACGGAATGTTTTCCAGCTAGACCAAGAAAGTGTTTCTTGCAGGAAACAGAATATAGAAAAATGTATAAATAAGCTGGATCCAGGATTCAACATATATATGAAGTTATAAAAAATTATACATATATATGGGAAAAATTTAATGAAGCAATTGTTATTTGGTAAAAGATAGGGTAAAATGACTACATATTTATTAAAAAAACTTACATATACTTCACATTCAATTATCAAAGTCCATTGGTAAGGAATATTCCTTTCCTCTTTTATAAATGAGAAGAGTTGACTAGAATGAATGCTATTCACTTAGGATCATGCACATTAGATAGCGATCTGATTAATATTTGTAGTTGCTGATCACTCTCTCCTGAAATTCCCTTCCTTGGTTTCTCTGACCATGGAAGCTCCCAGTTTTCTCTTTAAGTCTTGGGAGGTCCTTCTAATTCTTCCTTACAGATTTCTCTTTCTCTGCTTGTACCTTGGATGTGGATGTTCTCCCAGGATTCAGAGCTCTCTTTCTCTTTCTGTTTCTCTTTCATTTTCACACCTGGAAGATCTCCTGATTTTAATTAACTACAAGCTAAGAAACACCTATTTACAACTATGTCCGAACTTCAACTTCCTACAGGACATTCTGCACTCTGATGTCCTAGAGACCTGAAACTCAGCATATCCCAGCCTCGAATTCTTCTATACCCTTCTCTTGCATTCTTTATCAAGGTTCTAGAATATCACCATTGAAAGATTCTCTCCTTGACCAAACCATTCACGCTCTTCTGAACTTTTTTCTTTTTTTAAATCTTTATTTATTTTTGAGAGAGACAGAGCGTGAGTGGGGGGAGGGGGGAGGGAGGGAGGGAGAGAGAGAGAAAGAGAGAGAGAGAGATGTAGACAAATCTGAAGCAGGCTTCAGGTTCTGAGCTGTCAGCACAGAGCCTGACAGGGGGCTCGAACCCATAAACCACGAGATCATGACCTGAGCTAAAGTCGGACACCTAACCAACTGAACCATCCAGGTGCCCTTGACCTCTCTTTTCCAAGAGGTCAATCTCATACCTTCTGTGTTTGTCTCTGTATTGTTTAGATTTAGCAAGATCATCCTAAAACAGTTTAATCGGAATCCCTAATCTCAATATCTAATCAGTTCCCTCATCCTCCAACATCCCTAGTTGATATCTGATCACCTTAACCCGCCTTCAAAGAAAAAACCCTATTAGGTTGGTTTAGACCGAATCCTCCCTTACTCCTAGCATTTCCCTCAGTAATTTTTTATCCACTGATCTGCACCCTGCTCCTTGGTTATAATTTCCCAGTTCTTCTTTCAGTTGTACTTGTGTTAACAAGTGTCATGGCTAAGTTTTCTTTTCCTGAAAAATCATATACCAAAGGCAGACACCTGAACATTCTTAATTTCTCTCTTCCTTAACCTTCACATCCAAACAGACCACTAAATTACATTGTTTCAATCCTTATATATTTTTTCTATTGTCACTGCAATAGCCTTGGTTTGAGTCTTTACTATCTATCACTAGGATACTGTTAGGTCTCTTTAACTGTGTGCCTCTAGTTTCATGTACCCTAACTTAAGTCTTCAAAATGCCAGCACTGTGGGTTTACTAAAATACACAGGTGTTGGGGCGCTTGGGTGGCTCAGTTGGTTAAGTGTCCGACTTTGGCTCAGGCCATGATTTCATGGTTCATGCATTTGAGCCCCGCTTTGGGCTCTTTGCTGACAGCTCAGAGCCTGGAGCTTGCTTCTGATTCTGTGTCTCCCTCTCTCTCTGACCTTCGCCCACTCATGCTCCATCTCGGTCTCTTTCTCAAAAATAAAATAAAAGTTAAAAAAAAAAAACGTACACAGGTGTTATGCCTTCCCTTAAAAATCTTCAATGGTCCCTGGTGCCTATACAATAAGAATACAATCAGTAATCAAGAATAGCAAGCTCTGGAGCATCTGGGTGGCTCAGTAGGTTAAATGTCCAATGCTTGGTTTTGGCTTAGATCATGAGCTCGAGGTTCGTGGGATCGAACCCTGAGTCAGGCTCCGTGCTCACAGCAGGGAGCTTGTGTGGGATTCTCTCTCTGCCCCTCCCCCACTTGTATGCTCTCTCTCTCTCTCTCTCTCTCTCTCTCTCTCAAAATAAATTTAAAAAGGAAAAAAATAAAGAACAGACAAGTTCCTTCATAACTATGTTTTTGTTTCTCCAGATTAGTCATGGTAATTTGTTAATATGCCATAATCTTTGTTCTCTGAGCCTTTGGAGGTTTGTGTATCCTTCTGGTACCCACTAGTCAATTCCTACTTGTTAGTCATAACTCAGCTCGGCTACCACTTCCTTCTGAATCTTGTGCTTATCTCAGGTGTATTATGAGAATCCACAACATTTTGTATTTACACTAAAAAAATGTTATGATGAAAGTAATTGTATCCATGTCCACCTTCCCACTTGAAATAGAGTTCATAAAGGAAGATACTGTATCACCAACATCTATTACAGAACCAGGCAAATATCAGGTTCTTAAAAAAATATTTGCTGAATAAATTATAGTTGCTAACATTTAATTTTTAATTTTGTATTTACCCTCATAAGTGGACTAGTTTAATTTTCTTCTTTTGTGATATCTTTATCAGATTGTGGAAGGTGGGTTACACGACCCTTGAAATTTTTTAGAGATGGATTTTTATTTTGACTGTATTACTTCATAATTCAAATAAATTCCCTCCATCTTTATAGGGTATCCATTTCTCATTTTGTATTTCCCAGCTTTTTCTTGAATGGCTTGGCAATTATTTTAAAGTAATTTTCAGGTAGGGGCACCTGGGTGGCTCAGTCGATTGAGGGTCTGACTTTGGCTCAGGTTATGATCTTATGGTTCGTGAGTTTGAGCCCCACACTGGGCTTGCTGCTGTCAGTGCAGATCCTGCTTTGGATCCTCTGTCCCCCTCTCTGCCCCTCCCATGCTTGTGCTGTCTTTCTCAAAAATAAATAAAGATAAAAAAATAATTTTCAGGTAGATTACTGTTAAAAAGAAAATTAAAGGCTCAAAATCAGTTGCATGTGGTAGGTCCATGTTACCAAGCTAGGGCTTAATAACTAATCTTATTGCAGTTTCAACCTTCCCCAGGGATGTAATCTTAACAGGTCAAGTCTGTTAAGCACCACTAGTTAGCACCACTGAGGTAATCCGCCTAATAAGACCCTTTTGTTCCTCAAGGGAAGGTGACTTTGCCTGAAATAATCTTCTTCTTTGGTTTATGATGTCTTTGTCCTGCCTTTAAAAACTTTCCCTTTCTGTAGCCCTTTGGAGCTCTTTTCTGTTTGCTAAATGGGATGCTACCTGATTCATGAATTGTTGAACAAAGCCAATTAGATCTTTAAATTTACTGACTTCTTTATAAAACTAGAAATGCAGTTCTACAGGCAATTCAAAATTCATCTATTTCTTTTTACCAATCCCCAAATCTCCCCTATTTATCTTAAAAGACTTGTAACTTATATTCTTTCCTGGTGACTTTGAGATGTACATGTTAAAGTACAACTTCAGGAAGGTAATTCTGATCAGGAAAAAAAAAGAAAAACAGAAGCTATAAGGTCTCTGTTTACATGTTTATATGTGTCTATTAAATGTGTGTTGTAGATGTGTGGTATTTCCTACCTCTGGATGATATTACTAAAATTAGTCTGTAAAAAAGCTCTATTTAACTGACTTAAGTGCTTAACGTATTTATAAAAATTGTTTAAAATGTAATAGAAATTAACCCAAATGCTTTTTAAAAAAATTTTTTAAAGTTTTTTATTTTAAGAGACAGAGAAAGCAGAGGAGGGGCAAAGAGAGAGTGAGAGAGAGAATCTCAGACAGGCTTGGTGCTGTCAGCACGGAGTCTGACGCGGGGCTGCAACTCATGAACCGTGAGATCATGACCTAAGCCGAAACCAAGAGTCAGGTGCTTACCCAACTGTGCCACCCAGGCACCCCTAACCCAAATGCTTTTTGAATGTATATCACTTAAGTGGTTAAGTTAGCTTAAGCTTGTTGATTTAATTAAAATAAACCTTCCTTTAGAGTTATCAACATTGAATAAAATGTATATATACAAGTCTTATTCCACCAGGGTTTATCAATAAAATGAGTTAGTTATCTGTTATAAAATTTGTCAGCAAGAAAAATTAGCTTGGGATGATGGCTGACTTTGTTTAACGAAGTTTTGGTGGGTAATTTAAACATAGTAAAGGGGCATCTAGGTGGCTCAGTCAGTTAAGTGTCTGACTCTTGATCTCAGCTCAGGTCATGATCTCTTGGTTTGTGAGTTAGAGCCGAGTTGGGCTCTGCAGTGACAACACAGAGCCTGCTTAGCTATCTCTCACTTTCTCTGTCTCTCTCTCTCAAAAATAAATAAATAAACTTAAAAAAGTGTTAAAAAAATAAACATAGTAAAGAACAGTATATTAAATGGATATAAATAAGATAAAAAGTTTTTTGGTGAACTTTTAAATAGATTTCCCAAAACTTTTTGTTAACCTGGAACCTTAAAGTTTTTCTAGGTTAAGTTAAATGACGAGTTACATTAAATTCATTCACTATTCATATTATTTCCAAATAAGATAAAGTACTGAAACATTAATTACTGAATATTGGTTTATCCACTTTTTACTTTCTTTTACAGAGGAACTATAAAGGCATGTGGATCTACTAGTAAACGTGTTATGCTGCTCTGACAAATTTTCTGTGAGAAAGCACATGTTTCTTGAAGTCATAAAAAAGTATTAGTCTGCTAATTCATAGAATGGTAATGTCAAAGACAGTTTATAATTTCTTACTTCTTAGATTTCACTAGAAATTAAAAGTTTGAGGGTTAACAATTCTAATATGTGTAACTGAAACTGCTAGAAATAATAAGGGAAAGACATTCTATGTGTGTTCGGAGTTGGCTAACATTAGAATGAATTTAGGGAAACCTGTGTGGCTCAGTTGGTTAAGCGTCCAAATCTTGATTTCAGCTCAGGTCATGATCTCTTGATTTGTGAGTTTGAGCCCCAGATCAGGGACTTGGGATTCTCTCTCTCCCTCTATCTCTGCCCTTCCCCTGCTCTCTCTCTCAAAATAAACATTAAAAAAAGAAAGAATAAATTTAATTAAATAAGAGTTTTAATATAAAAATAAGCTAGTATAAACTTAGAATTTGGTTTTCTTTCTGCTAATAGAGCAAAGTTTTCTTAGACTATTGGTCTACTCTTATTAAGAAATTTATACAAAGTTTTTTCTTAACTTTTTAAGTAATCTGCCTAGAAAGCAAAAATTTTGCTTTAAAATAATTTCCTGTGTTGTTTTTATCAGGTCTTAGATTACTTAAGAAATCTGAGAATTTTCTATTAGAAGAGCTAAGTTTTACTTATAACTAACTTTCTGTATTTGCCTGTGAAGTCTTTGTCACTATAGTTAAATGGATAACTAAGTATTATTTCACAGTGACCTATGATCTTATTTGACAAAGTATTTTAAAACCTCTTGATATTCCTACAAACTTCTCCAAAGCAAACTAACTTTATGACCTCAAACTAACTTTGAGAATTTCTGGAGGGCTCCTGGAACCTCCCAAAAGACTTGTTATCCTTGCAGAAAAAGAAGAGATGCTAAACTAATTAGGCTTATTTGTTATGTTAAATTATGTGGGAAATATTGTCAAGTGAGAAGACTAAGCTTTCTATTGTATTTGTATAAGTATATAAGTGTTCTAGAAATTGTATGAAATTCCCAAAGTCCTGGTATAATGTTATCCTGGTATATAATGGTATCCTGGTATAATGTTATCAGTCATAATTTCACTTACTATCTTAAAATGTTCCATGTTACTGAAATAACCAACTTTCCTTGTCAATTCCATTACAATGAACTTTCATCAGATCTCAACAATGGACATTTTTACAAGTCTTTTGTCATTTACAGACTGTTACTGTTTTACCCTGATACTCTGCAATAGTTTCCTGTAAAAATACTTCATCTTCAAGGAGATGTAAGGAAAGGGCTTTTGACAAGTACAGATTTCTGATAACTTTATGATCATAAAACTTAACTGGGTAAGAATTTCCAAAACTAATGGTAAACTGGATTCAAATACAATAACAATTAGTAACACGAAACTGAATGAACTGAGGAGGAGGATTATAACTTTTTATTCGTTGTTTGAAATGGTGGTTGTCTAATGTTTTGCTTTTCCAGATTTAAGGAAATTTTTCTTTTAAGTTATCTAGGATTTACAGCAATTGGTATATATTTTACAGTTTGTGAATGGGGGGGGGGGAAGAGAGAGAGAGAGAGAGAGAGAGAGAGAGAGAGAGAGAGAGAGAGAGAGAATCCCAAGTAGGCTCAGCACTGTCAGCACAGAGCCCAAAGCAGGGCTTCATTCCACGAACTGTGAGATCATGACTTAAGCTAAGATCATGACCTCAGCCAATATCAAGAGTTGGATGTTTAACCAAGACTGAGTCACCCAGGTACCCCTGAAGTATATCTTTACTTTTTCTACCTGGTCCAGATTTTGGAAACTCTTTTGAGTATTCTTTTCATGATAATACAGTTAGTTATTTGTATAAGGGATATTAAGGGGTGCTTGGCTGGATTAGTTGGAAGAGCATGTGATTCTTGATCTTGGGGTCATGAGTTTGAGGCCTACACTGGGTGTGAGATTACTTGAATAAAAATAAGACTTAAAAAAAAAGGGATATTATCTCAAGTTGAAGGAGGCAATTCTCGATTTAAAATCAAGGGAAATTTATTCAGTTTCATATCACTTCATCATCAATGATACGTAAAGCCTAGGATGTTTAAGTTATTTAAAAAATTACTTCAAAGGTTTCTAAGTCAAGGGTATACCCAATTCTCATTTTCCATAATTAAAAATTCATTCCTTAACAATTAGAAACTACAAATCACATTTAAGTGTTAAATATCTTATTTTTGCTTTTAATAACTGTTTTGTTACTTACTTGTTCTAAAGTATCCTCTAAACTCATTTTTTTATTTAAAGCTTTATTAATTTCTTCTTCAGTTTGGTTCAACAGCTCCTTGAGTGGTACCTACAAAATACATAGGAGTAAGAGTTCCATATGATATATGTAATTTTAAAAGTTCTTGAGGCATCTACACATTGCAATAGTAGGAGCCAGTTTTGGAGGAAAAAAAAGTGAAGCCATGGTATTTTTAAACTAAATTTATACATCAGAAATAAGACAATAAAAGTAATTTTCAATCTAATTTCTCTAACTGTAGAATGCAACTTGCTTTTGGTTTTGAATACTTGGAAAATTTTAGATTTCCTTATCGATTCTGGCAATACACTATTATTTAAACATTTTATAAGTATGCGTATTTTCATGCAGTATCTTTTTTGAAAATAATGTTTTTCTCTCAACCCTTTTCAACTGCTTAGTCTTACAATTATCTGCTTGTATTTCTTCTTTTTGCTATTCATTGGAACTCCACTGTAATAGCAAAAGACTTGAAACGCAGCAAATGTCTGCCAGTAGGGACTGATTGAATAAGCTACACAATGGAGGACTCTGAGGCTGCAAAAAGAATCAGAGATCTTGAAATACCACCGTAGAGAGATAACCAGGGTGGGTTGTTCGGTGAATGAAGCAAAGTGGGTGTCCGGAATAAGCAAACGTTTACCAGTTTATATAATTAATGATGAAAGTAAGGAAGAGCCAGATGGAAGAGATGTGGAGGGCAAGGTCCTAGGGAAGGGATGCACAGCTTCCATGCCCTCTGGGCGAGCCCCTCTCTCTGCCATCTCCACATGTTCACCAATCTTGAAGCTCTTAATCAGCCTGTATTCCTTGTTTGTCCTCTCTTCTAATAGTTTCCCATTATTATTTTTTAATTGAGGTCAAACTCACTTTAAAATGATTAAACTGAAATAATTAAGTTAAAATGAATTTACTATAAAATTACCTCTTTTAAAGTGTATAGTTCAGTGGCATTTAATACATTTACAATGTTGTGTAACCACCACCTTTTGTTCCAAATCATCTTCATCACCAAAAGAAAATCTTGTGTCTTACTATGTTCTTAGTAGGTCTTTTGAAGTTATTTATTGCTGAGTTTTAATTCTGGCTGCTCTTTTTTTTGAAAGATGCAATGCCTCTTTAAGAACTTTTCTCCAAATATTATTTGTGACAGTTCGATTGTACCTTCTGAATGCTATTTCTATTTTTATCACTCTATTATTATGTAAAACTGTTTCCACAGATCAGAGAAAAACTTTTCCCTCTTTTCTGAGAATATGCATTCTTTTTGTATGGGGTAATCCTTTCTATACTGATTTGATGCAGGTTTTTTTTTTTCTTGCACCAGTGTCTATATGCCTACTGGATGGATTTTTTCTATTGAAAATGAGTCTGACTTTATTTAGACAAAGTCTGTTCACCAAATAAACTGTGGTCACTAGGAAAGTAGAAACTGTATCTTTCTGGGTGTTTCATCTATAGCACCTAGCTGGTATGGAACATAACGTGTACTCAAATAAACAATTTATTGAATGAATGATTCTCAAGGGAAAAATGAATAGCTTTATACTCTGATAGGACATTTTTGTGGGGCCACCAAAGAAGCTGCAATATAATGATTTAAAATTTTCTTCTCCAAATTACATCATTGGCCATATTTAAAAATTAGGTGCAGACTTTTCATTTTTCATTGCTGGTGTTACTTAATGCCCTCTTATATTTCGTGCCTTCATGTGTGTCCTTGTAACACTTGAAACGTTTTCCCACCAATCATCCCAATAAATACCTCATCTTTCAAGACTTCATTCCAGGTTCACCATCTCTGTAGGAACTTTTCTTTCCCCTTAATTCTGACAAGAATTGATCAATACTGTATCTTGTAAACATTTCTAATAAAGTATATATATACCAATTATTTATATCTTTCTCTGACTGGACAAGTAGCAATTTAAGATTAAGGGTCATGTAATTTTTCTCTTTATAATCCTGGTGTGTATTTTAAATGTAATCAAAGTTTCTATCGGATAGTTGAGTAGATAAAGTAGGTAGAGAGGAAGAAAAGGCTTTGTAATTCAAAGAGGAAGGTATAAGAGAGAGATTTCTAACTACCCAAAAGATGGAAGATAAAAAGTTTCAGAGTTTTATTTATATGCTCTGACCTCAGTTATGAACATGCTGATGTTTAAACTATTAGTTACAAATAAACGAACAAGACATCAATCATATCATTTAAAAATCTTTCGAAGATTAATTAATCTCATGATTACTTACATAAACTTGAGCTCTGTATTTAACAAGGCAGTTGGCACCAGCTTCAGGATTAAACTTAATTTCAAAGTCATAACCTTTGGAATTTTCAGCACCCTTCGGAATAAGTTTTAATTTTCTGGCCAACTTGTGATACTCAGATAATTGTGTTTCAATCTGTAAGAAGAGAACACCAAAATAAATGTTAAAGTAAACCAAGTAGCCCCATTCCATATGGTTTTCAATTGGCATTTCTGCAATTTTACACAAAAATTATATGTATTTCTTGCAGTTTTGTAATTTGGTATATAAGAATGAAAGATATTATTCACACTCAATCTGTTGGATAATTTAAAAATTATAATTAGTGAGCACTATACTACTGTTCTTTCATTTGCTAATGTTCTTCGCATTTCCAAATAGCTACGAACAAGAATCCATATTTAGGTATAAACTAAAATTTACTTTTTAAAGTGCCAGGCAGAGAAATCATGAAAACAAAACAAACTTTAGATTCATCAATTTAAAAAATAAAACATTTCCCAACAAACACATGAAACGATGCTCAGCATCACTCATCATCAGGGAAATACAAATCAAAACCACTCTGAGATACCACCTCACGCCAGTCAGAGTGGCTAAAATGAACAACTCAAGAGACTATAGATGCTGGCGAGGATGTGG
>CM053566.1:37149822-37218406 GCA_028646485.1 Cryptoprocta ferox
AGGGGAAGGGGAAAAGGTAAAGTGGGGTGATGGTCTTGGTGGAGGTCACTTGTGGGGAAGAGCACTGGGTGTTATATGGAAACCAACCTGACAATAAACTATAAAGTTTAAAAAAAATAAAAATAAAAATAAAAAATAAAAAATAAAACATTTCATTTATCCAAAATAAGTGAAATGTAATCATTTAAGTCTTAAATGTTATTTTAACAAAAATAAAAACTTTTTTTAAATGTTTATTTGTTTTGAGAGAGAGACAGAGGGAGAGGGGGAAAAGGAAGAGGAAGAGGAAGAGGAAGAGAGAGAGAGAGAGAGAGAGAGAGAGAGAGAGAGAAAATGAATGGGGGAGGGGAAGAGAGAGAGAATCCCAAGCAGGCTCTGTGCTGACAGCAGGGCTCAATCCCATGAACTCTGAAATCATGACCTGAGCTGAAATCCAGAGTCAGATGCTTAACTGACTGAGCCACCTAGGCAACCCTTAACAAAAATATTTTAGTAACACAATTACATATTACCTGGTCTCCTCTTCCTTCAGGGCTCTGTTCAAATTATATCATCAGAAAGGCTTTTGCTCTAATCTAGCCCCCCGAATTTCTTAATCCTCTTACTTTATTTTTATTCATAGCACTTATTACTACCTGACATATTTGTTTATTTACTTTCATTGTAAGCTCCATGAAAGCAGCTGCATCCTCTCAGGACCTAGAACAGTACTTGGCATTTAGCAGATATATATTACACTGAAGATTTCTTACTAATGGAATAGGAAATAATTTCAACTACTCCAATTTGTAATACAGTAGCTCTCTAGAGAGTACTAAGATATGTAGCTTTATTTGTCCTTATACTAAATGGTTTTAGAGGTAGTTGCTTCTGTTCTTCACCAGCATTTTATTTATCTAAATGGAATAAAAATTAGTCCAGAAAAAAAAAAAGATGATGGATAAAGGTTTATATTGAAATGTTGCATTCTATCATTCTTTAACTTCTCTCTCACCTAGTAACCCTAAGGTTTTCTGGTCTATGGCCTACTCTTGGCTCTCATTAGGTCACTGTTTACCTATTTCCTAAATAATATTCTTCTTTTAGCCTGATCCTCCAATAAACAGTATTTATACAGCTAATTCTAAGAGCTCACCTAGTCCAGAGATTCATAACTTCCCCTTTCCCACAGAGCGCTTGAGAGATAAAATATATTCATTAATGTATGTTGAAGGAACTCATTTCAGATTCACTGATGTAGCCGAACCACACCTCACTTTTTTAATAAGGAAACTAAGGCTATGAGAGGTTAGATAACAGGTTGAGGTCATACAGGTATGCAATGGCAAATCCA
This sequence comes from Cryptoprocta ferox, assembly GCA_028646485.1. NCBI lineage: Eukaryota > Metazoa > Chordata > Mammalia > Carnivora > Eupleridae > Cryptoprocta > Cryptoprocta ferox. Next base: position 37,151,156 of record CM053566.1, read on the forward strand.
GGGTTAAATGATAGGTTTACCAAATTCTAGGTTCAAAGACTTTTGGGATCACCACTATAGTCTACTCATATAAATGTCTGTTTCTCCTTGATACACAGGGACAGAGATTCCCTAGAGGGTCAGGAGGCTGAGAGAGTACAGATAGTCAGGGCAAAGCAAAAATATGGTGAAATAGGGCTAAAAAAGGAGACAATGTTTATTGCTCATGCTGAACTGTCCATTTTATAGTAAGAATTACATATGTAGGTGTATAAAATACAGATTTTTAAAAATGCAAAACAGTTAAAACCTAAGAAACTATTTGTATTATGCCTATAATGATAACGTACTTTACAAGGTGACCAGGATTAAAAACCAGTATTGTCTTCTTGGGCAAAAACAGCTGCTTTCTTTTTAACTATTTTTATTATTTTAACAATAGTGGTAAATATATATAAGAAATAATGTTCTAAGGAAAGTGCTTGAAGTAGTAGGATAGAAAACCTCATCACCTTTGGAGCAAAACAGATTAAATATTTCTCAGTGAAGTATAAATTTTAGTACTATACCTACTGATGAACAAATACTAGGGTAGACAACTTAAAACCAAAATTTAATTTTGAAACTCTGTTGTCTGTTCTTGTCCATTAAAAGAGAGAGAGAGAGAGAGAGAGAGAGAGAGAGGTGCCTGGGTGGCTAGGTCAGTTAAGTGTCTGACTCTTCATTCTGGTGTAGGTCATGATCTCGAGGTTAATGAGTTCGAGCCCCGTGTTGGGCTCTGTGCTGACAGAACAGAGCCTGCTTAGGATTCTCTCTCTCTCCCTCTCACTGGGTCCCTTCCCAGCTTGTACTTCTCTTTCCCAAAATAAATAAACTTAAAAAAAAAAAAGAGAGAGTCCTTTGAAAGACATGTTTTACTACCTTTTCTTAAAAGAGAGTCTTATCTTACATATTCCTTTTTTTAGGAATGTAATAGTGTACATAGAAAAAATCACTTTGGAATTATTTGATAGGAAAACATTTGGTCCCTAGGCAACCTGTTAACTTATTGTTCTAGAATACAGAAGTGTCATGTCCATAATTATGCTGAATCATTAAGAAAAAGTTCATGTCTATTGAGAGCTACGTTAAAAAGTAAGAGAAAAATAGTGCATAGCTAAGCAAGGCAGAAGCATGGAATATTTATAAGGGACTGCCAACAAACATAAGGATAGACTTTAATTATCTAGAAATTCATATGGTCAATGAGCCCACTTTCTCAACAATGTTGGCTAAAAGGATAATGTACTACCTATAAAATTGAAATAAAGTCAAATAATTTGGTTTTGGTAAAGATCACAGGTGACTGCTATTACTAAATCTGACAGAATGTTTAAATCCTATTATTGCATTTGACAATGTTAATTCCTTCCTGACTCTTCCTTTCTCAGCTTCTATCTTCTTGACCTCTCTGGCTAGTTGTCAGTCTCTTTTAGGCTTCTCTTTAAGGGACCTTCGTCCACTTCAAGATGCTGGTGCTCCCTTCCTCCTATGCATTTTTCCTTGGTGAATTCATCTACCCTTATGGGCTTCAAGTACAATACATACTGATTTTTACTTAATCTACGTTGCAAACCTATGTTATTTTATGCTAAGATTCAGACTTATAATAGATTATTAGATATTTTCACTTGGACACCCCATGGACACAACAGGTCAGCATACCCTCCCCATTCCTAACTGGCAATTTCTATTCCAGAGTGAGTGGTACTACTGCTTGCTGCATTGCTCAAGCCAGACACTGTGAATGCATCCCTTTTCTTTCATCAAGTCTTATTCATTCTACCTAAGTAGTCAGAATCCACCCACTTCTTTGAATCGCCACTAGCGCTATCTAAATTCAGCTCATAACTTCTCACCACATTGCTGCCAAAGATCCTTATCTATTTTGCTCCCTTCCAATCCATTTTTCACATGACCAAAAATGAGATCTTTCTGAAATATAATATCTGTTTAAAAATCTTAAGGGCTTCTTGGAGCTCCCAGGAGTAAGTCCAAACTTTTCATAAAGATATGAAAAGAATCTTTATCATCTGGTCCATACTTTTTCTCTGGAGTCTTTACCTTTTGCTATGTGTCCCTATCCCTTGCTATTAAGCTCAAGCCATATGAAAAGATTCTTATGCAGAGGGCATCATGCTATTTTCTCTCTAAGCTTTCCCTTATACTTCTGTTTGCTGACTCCCCTACCCTTGCCAAGATAACTCTTACTCACACTTCCCAATTCAGGTTAGGTATTCTCTCCAGCAGAGAGCCCGACACGGGGTTTGAACTCATGAAGCGTGAGATCATGACTTGAGTTGAAGTCAGATGCTTAACTGACTGAGCCACCCAGGCACCCCTCAAGGAAGCCTTCTAAAATCACCTCATACATCTCCCCACATAACACACACTACATCTGGATTAAGTATACTAACTATATGCTTCCTCAGTATCCTGTGCAAACATCTTTTGGATGGCTGATCTCATGGTGGAAAAATACCAACTAGATTGGAAGTTTCTTGAGGGGAGAGTCGAGTCTGTCTTCTTCTAAGCCCAGCATGGGAAGTGACATACAGCAGGTGTTAAATAAATGTTTGAATAGTAAATAAGTAAAGGAAGAATTGACTCACATCATCTTCTACAATAAAAAGCACAAGGTTTATGAAAATTGTTTTCATGGCCTTAGAGACTTTTTGCTTATTTCTTGGTCACTGCTAAAAAATCCAGGTTACCTTAAATCTGACTGAGAGAAATTGGGATGTTACTGAGTTGACTGGGATGAATGGGTTTTAGTAAAATGTCAATGCTAAAAAGTTTTACCTTTTTAGCCAATCTATTCTACCCACTCAGTTTTTCTTAACAGGGATAGGCCTTTACAAATGTCAGCTCTGAGTTGCCACTCTGAAAATGGTATGACATACCGCCTCTTTGCCTCTGGCATATTTTAGCTCTTCATTCCACAATTGTTGTTGTTCAGCTTCCAGGTCTTTGGTTAATTTATTAATGGTCTGCTGCAATTCATTTCTTTCATGATTTATTCTCTCAATGTCTGCAACTGAGTACTTCTGATTATCAACAATATTCTGTAGGCGAGTATTCTCCTGTTTCATTGTTTCATATTCTAGTTCTTCATTGAAAAAAAAAATTTGTTAAGAGCTTTCAATTCCTACAAAGAAACTGATACCATTATTTAATAGAGTTAAGATGTCTAAATTTCCAAGTTATGTACATCTATATTTTTCTCTTATTTTGTGGGGGGGATAATTCTCTTCGATTCCACATTCCTGAAAGATGATACAATTAAAGTTTTATGTTAGAAACTTATTTCCCTATTGCCTTGCTATGATTTTCAGAAAGTGCTATATGAAAAAAATATGGCCCCACACATAATGATTAGGAATGAGAATTACTACACTTAAGAGGGATAGTCTGCCAATATTCAATTCAATGCTTTTAATACTCCAGTATGATTCTCTTCAATAAGTCAGGAAACCCACAAGTTTTTCACAAACAAAAATATATATTCAAATACATCACTTTATTCTTTATTTCACTGACATTTTCAGTAGCTTGATCAGATATTAAGTACTTATAGTCGTTAAGTTCTTGCTTTGTCTATTTACCAAAATTTGCAATAAAAACTAACTATATTGTACTAAGGCAAAATGGGACTTACAAAACAGGAAATGATCATGCAAAGAGAAAGAGAAGTTATCAAACTTAAAATATTTGGGGTTATATAGAATAGTGTTTTCCAACCTTTTGTTATTCATAACTTACAAACAATATGATAGTACTTTTAAGCAGGCTGGAATAGATAAATGAGAATGTTCATGACCAAAGGGGCCAAGAGAATCATCCCAAGGGCTGACAGGATCAAGATCCTGGCTTTGTTACAATTCAGTTGTAGTACTGTACTTGGAAAGCTCCAACTTGAGCTCAAAATAAATTAATAGTTGGTTTAAGTAAAATTTTTTACATTTATCACAGGAATCTGCACAAAAAATCCACAATGTACATTATCCATATAGTTTAAATAGGTCTCTTTCATTCTTGGCCACAAATGACTTTAAATAATCAAGAAAGTTAAAATACTCAGAATGAAAACATTTTATGTTATCAAATTATTATCTCAAACTAAGTCAATCTGGAATGGTAAATGATTGCTAAAGTATCTCTCTCACCTCTTCAGCTTGCAATTATTGGAAAAAAATTCTCATAAGAAAAGTAGAAAGTATGAAAATTGTCTTGATTAAATACCAATGAGGAAGACAGTGTATAGTATTTTAAATTATTGATTTAATTACAAATATTGCTGTAATAAAAAATTAGTCTATGGCTTCTTGTCATCATGGAGAACAAACATTAGGGACCAAGTGTAAATTATTTAGAGTTGGTTTAGAGCAAATCTAATATATATAATCAGAGTTTGGAAAAAAATAAACTGAATTAGCAAAGACCCCAGATATATATTATCCTTGACTTGACAGATGGTCAATATTCCATAGACAAAGAATTAAATCAAATACGCTAAGGACTATCTACACGAATCCTACGTGGGACAGATACAGGCTGTAAAATCCTACAATAATAAAACCGAAGCAGGCAAACACCTGGGAAAATAGCACAGTAGGTCCACAGAGTTATTCATTTGGTAAAGTGCCAACCAATGGCTCTGCCATTTATGGATACCTTCCTTTGCTCTCTTTCTGGCACTATTGAACTATCAATCAATTCATGTGCCACAGTATTTTTAAAGTTTTATGACTGATATGTGCTTATGAAAACAAGGCTAAAAACACACAAGGATATAAAGAAACTTTCTTTAGTTGGGCTTTTGCTTATAGAGAATTGTAGTACTTCCATCTTTGCACCTTACTTTTCAATCAGCTTAAGTTGCCAAGTAGCCTAGGAGGCAGAATTGGAAGATAAGACAATTGTAGCAGACTGAAGCCAGCAAGGATTAAAGAATTTGGTTTACAATTACAAGGTGGAATAGAATAAATATTTATATCAGGCAGCATATGTTCTTAAGTGAGGTCCCTCTTTGCTTCAAAAATATCAGACACCCGAAAACACGTTAGAACGTATCGAAGTTGACTAATTAATGGCCATCCAAAGATATGTAGTTCAAATTCCTGGAATTGGTAAACATTACCTTATTTGGAAAAGGGTTTTTTGCAGGTGTAATTACATTAAGTATTTTGAGATGAGATTACCCTGGATTATCTAGTGGGTTCTAAATGCCATCATAAATGTCCCTAAAAGATAGAGGCTGAGAGAAATTAACATAAACAGAAGAGAAGAGACGGATGCACAGAAGAGGCAATGTGAGGATGAAGGCAGAGACTGGAGTGACATGGTGAAAAGTTCAGGAATGCCATCAATAACAGAAGCTGGAAGAGTCCCCTAGACACCTTGGAGGAAGCTTAGCCATGCTAAATTTTGGACTTTTAGCCTTCAGAACTGTGAACAAACAAATTTCTATTGTTCTAATCCACCAAATTTGTGGTTATTTTTTTTTTTACAGCAGCCTCGGAAAACTAATATATGTAGAAGGCATTGAAAACTTGGTAGCCTGCTATACCCATTCACCATTAAAGGAGAAAAGATATGGATGACAAAGTTCTCTCTGTATGTGATAAACCCCAGGCAGGTCCACATTCTAGTCTGAATGTCTTCTTTTACCATTGGTTGTTCTTACCTACTCTAGAAATTTCTTCATCAAGACCATTCAATTTCTGGTCAAGAATGGCTGAATGAGACTCCAAATTGCTCATGTATGCCTGATATTTTTGAACATCTGCTTGTAAAGAAGTTTTCAGTTTTCTCAATGACTCTAGACGATTCTTTAAAAGAAAGAACATATTATCGATAACTTCCATACTTTACTTAAAAGTGACACAATATTATTTAAATTCATCTTAAAATATATTACATTTTCCTTTCACTTTTAGAGGAAGTCAAAAGAACTAAAAGGAAACTTTGGCATTACTACTTAATTAAGATATACTTTTCAGGAAGTCAGTTTGGGATACAAAAAGTCAAGGGCTAGAATCAAAAAGTGTGGCACAAACATTTAAAATCTGATATTTTACAGAACAGTCTAGATAGTTCAGTAATATAATAACACAAAATAAAATTAGATATCTGGATTATTATCATTTAGCTTTCAGAAAGCCTTAAGAATATATTATATAAACCCACTTATCACCATTCCCTTTTCATTAGCTACATAACTCAGGGCTTCTTGTAAATAGTGTTCCCTAGAGGTATGTAACATGGGGACCTTGTTCAAAAGATCTTTTTGGTCTTATGTAAGTAGGTTAGACTCTTTCATCATTAGTACAAGACTGATAGATCACAAGGGAAAAACAAAGCTCTAGAGATACCAAGCATGTTTTCATGGGAGTTCTGTCCTCTGTAAAAAAAAATTAACTTTTAAGAAGCTTATTTTGTTATTTGTTTTTTTGGGAAAGAAATAGCTGGTATTTTCTAAGTAGATCCAAAAGTCCAAAAGAGCTAAATATATAAGCCTATTGATTAGAAGCATGTTTACTAACCGGTTCTTTTTCTCTTTCTTGTTCCAATCTTGCAATCTGTTCATTCAATGCTTTGTTTTTTGCTGCTAATGATTCCAGTTTCGAAGCATCTACATTAAATAAATCCTCTGGAGAGAAAACCCCAAAACTTAGTGAGATCTCAATTCTGCCTAGGAACATTTCCCCCCAGGTTTTCACCATTACTTTCTCCCTCACTTCCTTCTGGTCTGCTCAAAACACTACCAATGAAGGATATAGTACCCTCTAAAATAGCAAACCTTTCCCTTCACTACACTGTCTATCCCCCTACCTTGCTTTATTTTTCTTCATAGCACTTACCACCCTTTGGTTATAGTTATTTGATTATTGTCTCTATTAGAGGTAACCTCACAGAGCAGGGACTTTTCTGCTTCTTATTCATTACCGTATCCTCAGTGCCTAAATGGTGGCTTGCTCACTGTAGGCATACAATAAATAGTTTGAATAAATGAATACTATTAATTGGCTTAACTAATTATAAAAAGAAATACCAAAGAATTCACTAAATGCTTATTATATCACTGTGAATTTTCTTCTTTTAAAACGAAACATCATTTACCTTGCTCCCTTTCTTATGTTGGACATGCTGAAATTGTCCTGTTACTTCAACAAGATACATCCCATAGAAACATAAAGGAAATGCTTTCATATTTTCTGCCAGTAGTGGCAAGGTGATACTCTCCTGTTTGGATTGATTCCATTGGAGAAATAGCTTCACATATCTTAAATTTATCTATTTTACTCATCACTCTATTTTATATACAAGACTATGTCAATGAAAGGAAAAAAATGTAAAATAATAACCTCTGGAACATTTTAGAATTAACTAGTAAATACTGAATGTCACTAGATTATCGCAAAGTGGATAAATAAAGAATTTCTTTCTTTGGAAATATAATGGCCCATTAATTTTAATTTCTCAAATACTAAAGCAAGAATATTATAGGGATATCACAGGAATAACATTTGGTGTTATTCTGTGTTCCTGGCAGTGTGTTTGATACTTTATGTATATGGCCACCTAATCTTGTAAAACTTTGTTAGAGAGGTTAGTTAATTTGTTAAGATCACATAGCCAGGAAGAGGTTTTGCCTCAGGACTGACTCTAATATCAGCATTCTTTCTGCTTAGCTCTCACTTCTCTCCATCAAAGAAACAATGAAGACAAAAATCAGTAGGCATCCAAACAAATTTAGAGCAGTTCATATAAACAATGGGTGTGGTAAAATAAAACAGCTCCATGAACAGAGTTTAATACATGACTAAAAGCATGCATACTGGGAATGAGAACACTTACTCAGCTTTGACTGCAACTCTGTATTCATCTCTTCAAAGCTGTCGGCACCAGTCATGAAACTCTCATAGCATTTTATGGTGTAATCCAAAAACAACTGATTGGGTTAAGCAGATTTAAAAACAAAGCCATTATTCTCTATTTAGTGTGTTTCGTTTTTCTAAGTGGCAATTTATAATTGAATTAAAAAAATAAAAATCAAGAATACTAAGTAGTTATATGAACTCATATAAATGAAACACAAACCTAGGATATATAATTATGTTGCAAAGACTTGCTCAGTCTGCTGTTTCTAATGTGAATGAGAAAAAGAATACTGGATAATATTATCTTATATTTGGATAATAGTGATATTTAGTAAACAGTAAAGAAACCATACCTTCAGAATTTTGAGGTCAAATGAGGAAGCTTATTAATAAACATAATTTAGGGAGCCTGGGTGGCTCAGTTGGTTAAGCGTCCGACTTTGACTCAGGTCATGATCTCATGGTTCGTGGGTTAGAGCCCTGAGTCAGGCTCTGTGCTGATAGCTCAGAGCCTGGACCCTGCTTCGGATACTGTGTCTCACTGTCTCTCTTCCCCTTCCCCGCTCATGTTCTGTCTCTCTCTCAATAAATAAATAAATATTAAAAAACACAATTCAACATAAAATACACATTCATCTTTAGGGACAGATCATCCCTATGAATGAACCTTATGAAAAACTTAATTGATGATCATGTAAGTCCAATTAAACTGACAGTCTAGCTGTGAAAACCAGAATGAAGGCTATAATTACATTGTTACTTCAGTCTCAGAAGTGGCATGGTTAGTAGAGATCTAAACAGTAGAATACTAGCATTCTTAATATTTATCCAAGAGAAAGTAACACTACAGTTTGTGGTTGTGTAGTGTTTTGATCACTTTGAAGATGCATACTTTGTTAGAAGGTGAGGATGGCTGATCAGAATTTTCCAAACCCTAGATGAAAGAAATCTCCCTCAAGACAAACCAATTCCCTTTGTGCTAATTCTCTGCTAACTAAGCAACCTTCATATTACTTGGATGATACGGAAAGGACACCCTGAAGAGGCAGTATGAGCATTCTTCTGACTGGAAAGGTATATCACTGATGATAAATTAATAAATTTTCCTTCTATTTCAGATCAGTCTCTTGTGAATTTGGTGACAATGAATCAGTTTCTTTAAGCCTGATCAATTTTGATTTTGCAGATTAAAACAACAAAGTGAATTTCTGCAGTCAAATGCTCTGCCAGGAACAAACCGAGTTTCTGGATCTACAAAGCTGAGGCGAAGAATCTGGTGAAACTGGTTATTCTGATAACCCTCTTTAATTAAAAACAGCTCTTTATAATCTCCAAGTGCTGCTCTGTATATTGTCATCTGAAATAATAGCTAAAATAGCAAGAATAACTTTTACTGGTTTAACCTTTAGGATAAATGTAAAAAAAAGTTAGTATTTAATAAATGTTATAATTATATTTGGCTTGAAAACTGAGGTACAAACAAATCTAGTCCAGTACACATATTGCAACACAGAAGAAGGAAAATTCTCTCAAGAGTAGGACCAAAGGCTTTCTAACTGCTTCACCAGCAGGGGTCATTGCTGAAGTAGTCAAAGGCATGGTTACTTTCTGTTTATAAAAACCCAAAAACAAAAACTCTATGATACCTCTTTGAACTATTTCCCAGGTAGAGATATAAGATGAAACTGAAGTTCTTGCCACTTTCTTTTCAAGTCAAATGCTCGAAAGAGTGTAGATTAGAATTAGAAACAGAAAACTAAAAAGGCCAAAACAAAACAAACAAAAAACCTACAATGTAATATTTTAAGTCTCAAAGATTATGCTTTGTATTGACAAAGAATTACATTAGACTTATGTTGTCAGTATTGATATCTTCATTCTAAAAGACAGAGGAAGAAATATTACATCTATACATAAAATAATGTTATGATTTAATTCCAATTTCCTTGCATTTTCAACTTAGTTAACATTTCAAATTTCTTTTTTTTTTTTTAGTGTTTATTTGTTTTTGAGAGAGAGTGAGAGAGAGTGAGTATGAGCCAGGAAGGGGCAGAAAGAGGGAGACAGAGGATCCAAAGGAGGCTCTGTGCTGACAGCCCCAACGTGGTGCTTGAACTCACACACCGGGAGATCATGACTGGAGCCAAAGTCTGATGCTTAACGGACTCAGCCACCCAGGCGCCCCAACATTTGAAATTTCTTTGCCTACTTAATTTTAAGAAATTACAATGTGCTTTCAAGGGTAAATCTATTAATATTTGTTTGCTTATTTATTATTTATTTATAAATGTTTATTTTTGAGAGAGAGTACTTAAGCAAGGGAGGGCCAGGGAGAGGGAGACAGAGGATCCAAAGCGGGCTCTGCAGGGATCCAATGTGGGGCTCAAACTCATAAACCGTGAGATCATGACCTAAGCCTAAGTTGGATGCTTAACTGACTGAGCCACCCAGGCACCCCTCTATTACTATTAACATTAAAAAAAAAAAAAATCAATTTTAGAAGTTTTTCAGGAAACAAAAATACAATCTGATTGTACAAAAGACTACATTAATTTCAATAGTGATACAGTTAATAATACCAAGATAATTCTCATGTTTGTGGTACCTTATTATGCATAATTCCATCTTCAGTTTCTTCTCCCCAAGACTGTCCATCATCAAATAACGGTGAGCTTTCTTTCATGGCAGTATGTAACTAGTAAGTACACAGCAACATATTTAAGTTGATAAAGTTTATGAGAGAAACACATAGCTTTCAGGTTTTGACAAATTTTAGTGTCATTTTTAGAAGGATTTAAATTACTGCATGAGTGAAAGTCTCGAGATGTTATTTTATTGCGCCTTAAAATATAATCCTTTTGGTATTTTAGTAACTAAATCTATTAGGATTAAAAAAGGATAGATTCCATATTTAGTTCTATAAAATATGCTGATCTTTATGCTGCTATTAATCCATTGAAAGCATATACATACATTTTAATGCAACTCTGAGAATCTAAAAAAAAAACCTGCCACATAAAAGGTGAACCAGAAAGATTATGAATTCAAGTTTGGCACTTAAATATCATCGATAGACTCCATTATGTATAAATATGAACTTCAGATTGATTATAAAATCTTCAGAAACACAATTGTTTAAGCTTGAAAGTGATAAAAGATAATACATTATAGCAAAACATTCAGATATTTATAATTGATAAGCTAAAAGGAAAAAGGCTAAAGGTTTTTAAGGCAAAGAAATTCCATTTTGGAACACTGTTTTTTATAAACTTTTTTTTTTCTTTTGAGAGCGAGTGAGCAAACGAGCACGAAGAGGTAGAGGGAGAGAGAATCTTAAGCAGGCTCCATGCCCAGTGCAGAGCTCAATGCGGGGCTGGATACCATGACCCTGAGATCATTACCTGAGCTAAAATAAAGAGCCGGACACTTAACTGACTGAGCCATCCAGGTGCCACTATAAATTGTTTTAAAAATATAACCTTCCAAACATGAAAAATACTCTAGAAAACATAAGTGAAACTACTATAAAATATATAATGCACACTAAGCATCTAAGAAAAGGACTATACATTAGAAATGTAAAGAATGTGGTTTCTGCTAAAAAGATTTCATTAATTTTTATCCTAGGACTTAACATACCAGGTTTCTGAGCGAGAATATTGTTCTTAGCCTAGAGCTGCTGGCCATATCTACTCCTTTCCTATTCCAAAGGCACTCATAAGACTTTTTGTATATCTAAGGTGGATGCAGGCGAGCTCTATCAACTCATCCTTTACTTCTTCGAAAAGGTCTCAAGTTACAATCAGATTTAACTAAACCTGCAAAACATGTAGGGCAGAGCCCAAGATTAAGAATAGAATCTTCTACCTTGTCATCAGAGTATATAAAGACAGTGTTACCATGTCAAAGGTCCATGTGAATATTTCTGATACTCTGCAAAGTTCAAAAAGACCCTCATACAGGCACAAACGACTCTGCCCACACAGGGGAGTTAATCTGTAGCCCCAATCACTGCTCAGTGTAGCTCCTAGCCCCATCTGACCAGAAAGCCTAGCTGGAATACCTGAAAAGCTGCTTAGCTCAGAAACACTAGAACTAAGAGCCTGGAAGGCAGAACTGATCATCCACAAAGGAAGCTGGTGACCTCATTTAGACAGGAAACTTGGGGCATGGGTTGGCCTAAGTGAACACCACAAAGAACTTTTGGGGTCTGTTCTGCTCTGCCTAGGCAGGGGAACTTATTCACAACCCACCACTGCTAGTGTAGCTTCTGGCCCTGGCCAAACTGAAAGCCTAGCTGGAACACCTAGATAACTGCCTAGCTCAGGAGCATGTAAAGAGAGCTTGGCTGGGGCTTTGTTCATCTGCAGAGCCAAGCCAGCAACCTAGTATGGTCAGAGTTTGGTGCAAAGGTTTGCCTGATTAGCTCCCCAAGAAGAATCCTGCCAGCCCTAGGGTCTGTTCTGCCTTCTACTCTGGTAGGGAATCTAATCCACAGCCCTGCCCAATGATGACTACAGCTTCCAACCCTGCTAACCAGAGCTCATGGGAATCTCAGTAGCCTACCCACTAGCCCAAATTATAGCAGGAACTGAGTGGAGAACCTGCCCGGTGGCCCTATTATTTGAGGACTGACCATGCAATGTTTTCTGATTTGAGTCCCAAAAAGACTTGCCAGCCATAAGGCCTGGCCTGAAGTCCCAGTGGGACAGGGAAGATGATTTATAGTGCTGTCTAAAGCTGAATACAGCCTCCAGTTCCACTTGACTAGAAAACCTAACCAGAGCACCGAGGAGTATGTGTAGCTCACTTTATAACTCTGATTACAGTGGCACTGGAGTAGAGAATCTGGCTGGTGGCCCTACCACCTGCAGGGCTGGGATGGGGGCCTGTTAGGCCAGGAAGCTTGGAGCATACTTCTGCCTAGTTTGATCCCCAAACAAGATTGGGGCCCCAATCTTTCCAATTTTGGGCCATGTATGGGGGCCCCCTCTTAGGCATGGAATCTAAGTTGCAGTCTTGCCCAATGCTTTTTACAATCTTCAGCCCACCTGACCAGAGAACCTAACTAGAGGATATGCGAGGCTGTGTAGCCCATTCTATAGTCCTACTGACTGTGACACTTGAAGAGAAGGCATAGCTCATGGCCTTCCTTGTATGTAGAGCAAAATTGATGGTGGCCTCTTCTGTCCAGGTAGTTCAACACATACACATTGGTTTCAGATCCCAAACAAACTATGGAGGCTTTGGGGCTATTCTACTGCCCCGCCAGGGCAGGAAAGCTAATTTATAGCACTGCCTACTGCTGAGTACAGTAGCTAGTCCCAACTACCTAGGAGGCCTGACCACTGAATCCAGGAAATTGTTCTCAGACAGCAGCACGCCCCTCTCCCCTAACCTCAGAGCTTGGACAGTGACCTTTTCGAAAAAAAGACCTTGATAAAAGCCCAATGTGCCCAAGTACATTACCAGCAGACACATCTGAAAACCCAATCTGAGCTGATTGGTGAAGAAATGTCTCTGCCAAAAGATCCTCTCAAGTGTGGAAGAAGAGACCACTTACTCAAACATGCAAGTACCATCACAAAGAATCAAGGATCATAAAAAATAAGGTAAACATGGCACTACCAAAGGAAACAAATAAAACTCTAACAACTGATTCTATAGAAATGGAGACCTATGAACTAATTCAGAATAATCCTCTGAAAGTGGATTAGTAAACTATCACAATACACAGCCAAGTAAACAAAATTAGAAAAAATGATGCAAGAGGGGCACCTGGGTGGCTCAGTCGGTTAAGCTCTTGGTTTTGCCTTGGATCATGATCTTGTGGTTCATGGGTTTGAACTCTGTGTTGGGCTCTGCCCTGACAGCACAGAACCTGATTAAGATTCTCTCTTTCTTTCTCTCTGCCCCTTCCCTGCACACTCTCTCTCAAAATAAGTAAACATTTTTTAAAAAAGAAAAACAATGAAGAACAAAGCAAGAAATTCAACAAAGAAACAAAAACTATAAAAACAATCAAATAAATTATAGCTGAATAAAAACTGATCTAAAGAATTAAATAGAGTTTCAAAATCAGAGTTGACCACGCAGAAGAAAGAATCAGTGGGCCAGGAGACAGGACATTTGAAATGATCCAGTAAGAGAAGCAGAGAGAAAAAAGGATGAAAATAAAAGTGAAGAAAGACTATGGGACTTATGGGTCATCATCAAAAGATACAATATCTTCATTATGGGAATGGAATCTCAAAAGGAGAAGAGAAAGAGAAAGGGACAGAAAGTATATTTATTTTGATTTATTTAAAAAATTGTTTTTAAAGTTTATTTATTTTCAGAGAGACAGAGACAGCGTGACTGGGGGAGGGGCAGCGAGAGAGGGAGAAAGAGAGAGAATCCCAAGCAGGCTCCGTGCTGCCAGCACAGAGCCCAATGTGGGGCTTGAACTCATGAACTGTGAGATCATGACCTGAGTGAAATCAAGAATTGGACATTATTGGACTAAGCCACCCAGAAGCCCCATCAAAAAGTATATTTAAAGTAATAAAAAATGAAAACTTCTCAAACCTAGGAAGAGAAATGGACATCCAGATCCATGAAGTTCAAAGGACCCCAAACAGGCTGAACCCAATTTGTGCTATGTTGAGATATATAACTACGTTGTCAAAAATCAAGACAAAGAATTTTGAAAGTAGTAGCAAAAAAAGGAGAAGTTACATACAAGGAAAACTCCATAAGACTATTGATAGAATTCTCAATAGAAATTTTTTAGGCTAGGAAAGAATAGGATGGCATATTCAAAATTTTTAAGGAAAAAAACTGTCAACCCCAAATACTATATTTGACAAAACTGTCCTTCAGAAATGAAGGAGAGATATAGACTTTCCAAATAAAAGCTGAGGGAGTTCACCACAAGATCTGCCTTACAAGAAATGCTAAAGGGAGTTCTTTGAGTAGAAGCAAAAAGATGCTAATTAATATTGTAAAAACATATGAAGGTAGTTATACAAAGTCTGGTTTTCTACTATGGTAGTGTGTAATTCACTTACAACTCTAATTTAATAGTTAAAAAACAAATGTGTTAAAAAGAACCATAACTAAAATAATCTGTTATTGGAAACACAATATAAAAAGTATGTAAACCATAACATCAATAATTACCTAAAATGTAAAATGAGAAGTCAAAGTGTAGAGTTAATGAAGTTATTGAAATTATCATTTTAAAATAGAATGATATAGTTTTAAAGATACTTCATGTAAGTCTTATGATAACCACATGCAAAAAACACAAAGGAGATACATAAAAAATGATAAAGTCAAAGTATGCTGATACCAAAGATCATCAAGTTGCAAAAGAAGATAGAATAAAGACCAAACAGAACAACAGACTTATAAAACAGTGAGAAAACAATTAAAAAAATGGCAATAGGTCCTTACCCACCAATAATTACTTAAATATTTATTTTATTTTTAATATTTATTTTTGAGAGAGAGAGACAGAGTGTGAGGAGGGGAGGGTCAGAGGGAGAGAGGGAGACACAGAATCTGAAGCAGGCTCCAAGCTCTGAGCTGTCAGCACAGAGCCTGATGTGGGGCTTGAACTCACAGACCATGAGATCATGACTTGAGCCGAAGTTGGATGCTCAGATTGACTGAGCCACCCAGGCACCACTGACCAATAATTACTTTAAATGTAAATGGATTAAATTTTCCAACCAAAATACATAGAATGACTGAATGGACAAAAAATAAGATTAAAAAACATGCTGCCTACAAGAGACTCAGTTTAGTTTTAGAGACACAGACTGAAAGTGAAGGGATGAAAAAAGATGTACCAGACAAAATAGACTTTAAAGTAAAACTGGTAAAAAGAGACAGTGAAGGTCATTAAATAATGACAAAAAGGTCAATTCATTAAGAAGATAAAACACTGGCTGGGATGCCTAGGTGGCTCAGTTGGTTAAGCACCCAACTCTGATTTTAGCACAGGACCTGATCTCATGGTTCATAAGATCAAGCCCTCTGGTGGGCTAACAGTGTGGACCCTGCTTGGGATTCTCTTCTTTCCTCCCTCTCTGCACCCACCCCAATTTGTGCACTCCCTTTCTCTCTCTCAAAATAAATAAATCATTATAAAAAAGATAAAACATTTGTAAATATTTATGCAAACAACATTGGAGCACCTAAATACATAAAGCAAATACTAACAGAACTAAAAGGAGAAATAACAGCAATACAGTAGTTGGAGACTTTAATACTACACTCTTAGCAATGGAGAGATGATTCAGACAGAGAATAAATAAATAGCAATTTGAAAACCCTACAGACCAAATGGGATTCAACAGACACATACAAAACATTCTATCCAACAATAGCAAAATATACATTCATCTCATGAGTACAAGGAAAATTTTCTAGGAGAGAATATGTTAGGTTACAAAACAAGTCTTAGTATGATCAGGTATCATACCAAGTATCTTCCCTAAGTACAAAACTAGAAATCAACAACAGGAGAAAAACTGGAAAAGTCACGAGTACATGGAAGTTAAACATCACTCTCCTGAACGACCAATATTTCAAAGAAGAAATTAAAGGAGAAATGAAAAAAATATCTTGAGACAAATGAAAATGGAAACACAACATACCAAACATGGGATGTAGCAAAAGCAATTTTAAGAGGGAAATTTATACCTATATATGCATATATCAAGAAAACAGATGCCAAATAAAAAACCTAACTTTATATACCTCAAGGAACTAGAAAGAGAACAAATGAAATTCAAAGTTAGTAGAAGAAAAGAAACAATAAAGATTAGAGTAGAAACAAAGAAAATCGAGAACAAGAAAACAATAGAAAAGATTAATAATACTGAGTTGTTTCTTTGAAAAGATAAACAAAATCAACAAACCTTTAAGCTAGACTAACCAAAGAAAAAAGAGAGGAATACCCAAATCAACAAAATTATAAACAAAAGAGGAGACATTAATATTGGTACCACAGAAATACAATGGATCATAAAAGGCTACTATAAACAACCGTATGCCAACAAAGTCTTATAATCTTACAACCTACCAAGACTGAATCAGAAAATGTAATATCGGAACAGGAAAACAGATCAATTATTAGAATGAATCAGTAACCTAAAATCTCCCAATGAAGAAAAGTCTAAGTCCAGATGAATTCACTGGTGAAATTTACCAAACATTTAAAGAATTAATACTAATCCTTAGAATCTTTCGAATGATAGGGTACAATCCCAAACTTATTTTATAAGGTCAGCATAACCCTGATACCAAAGCCAGATGAGGACAGTATAAGACAACAGGCCAATATCCCTGTTGAATATAGATGCAAAATTCTCAATAAAACAATAATGAACCAAATTTAGCAGTACATTAAAAGGATCTCACCATCATCAAGTGGGATTTATTGTAGGATGCAAGGATGGTTCAACATATACAAATCAATAAATGTGATACATCTCATTAATAGAAGGAATGAAAAAAAAATCATATAATCTTAGCAAATGGAGAGACCGTATTTGACAAAATTTAACATCTGTTCATGATAAAACTCAACAAATTAGTTATAGAAGAATTGTACCTCAACATAATAAAGGGCATATATGAAAAGCCCACAGCTAATATCATACTCAATGGTAAAAGGTTCAAAGTTTTCCTCTAGGGTCAGAAATAAGACAAATGTGCCCACTGTCAACCACTTCTATTCAACTTAGTACTAGAAGTTCTAGCCAAGAAAATGAAACAATAAAAGGCTTTAGAATTGAAAAGGAGTAAGTAAAATTATCTCTGTTTGTAGATGACATGATTTTATATATGGAAAATCCTAAAGACTCCATAAAGAACTGTTAGACCTAATCAATGAATTCAGTAATGTTGCAGGACATAGTATTAAAATACAAAACTCAGTAGCAGTTCTATACATTAACGACAAATTATCTGAAAAAAAAAAAGAACTACACCATTTATAGTAGCATCAGAGCAATGAAATAATTAGGAATAAATTTAAATAACAAGGTGAAAGATCTCTGTGCTGAAAACTATAGGACACTGATGAAAGAAATTGAAGACAGAAATAAAAGGAAAGATAATCCTGTGTTCATGGACTGGAAAAATTAATATTGCTAAAATGTCCATACTACCCAAAGCTATCTATAATCTACAGATCAATGCAATCCCTTTAAATATTCCAATGACATTTTTTTTACTGGGGTAGAGAAACAACTCTAAAATTTATATAGAATCACAGAAGACGATTCTGTGAAATCCTAAGCAATCCTGAGAAAGAACAATGTGGGAGGCATTACACTTCCCAATTTCAAGCTATCTTATCAAGATATTTATTTAAATACAATACAAAGAAATTATAAAAGCAGAGAAAAAAAGTATAATTTTTTTTTTTTTTTTTTTAAATCAGAGACTAAAGGAGGCCATCCAAGTCTGGCTAAAATTCTTAACTGGGAAAGAGAATTAGAACAAGAGGCCTATGATCACTTGTTAGTTAACAATGTTAGCCAGTAACATTGTTATAGTGTTCAAATCTACCACCTCAAGCAAATCGATAGGAAGGAGGGGATTTCAACCTATATAACACACTTGGAGGCATCTCAAGAGGTCTCTCCCCAACAGAAGCCAATGCAGGTACTCCATGAGCTCCTGCATCACTGTGAAAATGCTATCTCCCACCGACATAAGAGTGACATAAGCTGCTTAGTCAAACAAGGGTAAAGTGTTCTATTGACAATACAAGTATTTCATGGTGGGAACAGAGAGGTAGTTATCCACTGCCCATGGATATCACTGAGAATAGACAAACTGAATGCACAAATGTTATATAAAGTTCAATAAAATGTGAGTTGTATTAATAGGCTATAGTATTAGATTTCTACTCCTATCTTGACGATGGTGGTGCTGAAAGTACTGAGATGTCTTCTGGGTCAAAATCCATCCATATAGTGCCTGTCTATATTTTGTTAAGGGATTGCCGATAGCCAAGAAAATGCCAGGGGGACAGTATTAGTTTTAAGGATTCCAAGCACTAAAAAGTACAGAAAACTCAGGAACTATAAAAGGAAGAGACTGAATCGGATTAGATAAAAATTTATTTTTCTCAACAGTCAAAATACAGCAAATAAATCAAAAGAAAAAAGGGAAATAATATTTGCACCATATCCACAAGAGCTGATTTCCCCAATTTGACTGTTTTTGATGTACAAAATGGTGCTCCTACAAATCAATAAGAGAAAAATGGCAAAAGACACAAATAGGCAGTTGTAATAAATGTGAAAAATGTTCAAGTTGAAAACAAAAATTGCAAATATGAAAAGATGGTGTTTTTGCTTGTCATGTGTTCGTTAAAAATATTGATAAGCTAATACATAATGAGTTTTATAAAGGTTCAAATTAATAGCAAAAGCAAAAGAAAATGAAATATAAAATAGGCCAAGAAAGCACACACAAGAAATATCAATGAGAAACCATACAAAAATATAATTGCGTTAATAATATATATTAAACAAGCTTTTTTTTCACCTCTCAAATGAGAAAGAGCAAGAACAATGCTCTTGGTAAAGATTTTAAAATAATGATGTGGACGGTGTGGGAAAATGCATGTGCTCACACATGGTTGAGTTTTTAACTGGTGCAAGTTTTCTGGAGGGAAATTTGCCAATATATATCAAAAGTTAAAAAAAAAAACCATGTAAGTTGTGCAGCAAAAATCCATCTTTAAAACTACAGCCCAACGAAATTTTTAAATTGTTGTCTCTGAGTTGTGGGGATTATGGGCACATCACTTTCGGTGTATGCTTTTTTGTATTTTCCAATGAATTTTTTGCCATGAATATGGATTTCAATTTAAAAAAAAGAAAAACCAAATTATGTATGTAACGGGGAAAATAATTGCCTACTAACTTTTAAAAAAAAGCTTTAAAACCTGTGAAAACAATCTTCTTGCCAATGTGGTACTTCCTTCCTCTCACCTCTGGAAGCATTTATTAATGTTCTGAAGAATTTAAAATCAAATGTGCTTTGAAAAATGAAAACTGATGTAGACTGTGAGATAACAGCATAAGACAGACTGAAAGAGAAATGAGACTACCTTGAGGGATAAAAAGCTTTCCTACGTATACATTTTAAAATGAGAAATCAAATACCTTGATGCAGTCTATTAGCCAAACCAAGGCTGCCACAATGTGAGGCCATGTATGAGGGGCCCCCACTGTATACATGGAGCTTTTGGATAATGCAAAAGGATACCTATGAAAAATTAGGGAAAAAAAATAAGCTAACAATGTTAATTTTGTGAAAATAAGGGCTAAATTAAGCAAGAAGTTACATTAGAAAAATTCCACATATATACCAAGTCTGGACTTGTTTAGAAGTAACATATTTATTAAGATTTTGTCCTTGGTTATATTATTCTCAAATGATTTTGTATATTTTCTGGTTTCTTCTCTGTAGATTACTTTGTACATATATCCCTAATGCTGCAGAACTTGATTTATAATCAGTATATTGGACTTCTAAAAGATTGTTTGTTCCCTCAAATTCAATGTATTCCAATGAGTATATGCCTCATCCTCAGATCCATTCTTCCATGTGTTTACACAGCCCTTCTAGACTTTATCCCATCCCATTTTCTCAGGCCTTCAATCCTGTCTTTTTTGCTTCTATAAAATCTGTGGTATCCAGCCCATCCTATTTATTTTTCACCTGAGTAGTTGGAAGGCCTTATGATCTATCATATCATCTTCTATAGTTTAGTAATAACTTCCAAACAGCGATTTTTCTTGCCTTTTAAATTTATCCTAAGATATGCTGCCCACAGTGACCATCTTAAAAGGTATGATTTCTCTAACTCAAAATCTTCACAAATCAATTGAGTTTGATTCTTCTCTGTGTTCCAACAATCTCTTTAGTCTAATAAGAAATATAACATACAAACCCAAGATCTTTAAAGATTCTTGGAACCTCTTCTTCAAACTTTGTGTCAGGAAGTTCATATGAAGGGCACAGGAAGCCATAAAGAAAAGTGAAGATCTTTAGGAAGTCTTTAACAGAAGGAGCCTGTAGAGATTTCATGGATACGCTATACGCATATCCATTTTCTGTAAGAAACTACAATAATTTTTATGAAACATCAAACATTTACTACAATAATTTTTATGAAACATCGAACATTTGATAATAGAAAAACTAGTGGAAAATAGTTAAGAGAACATTAAATACCTCACAGAGTTGTCGAATACACTGCTGAATGAATGCTTTGTCATTAAGTGGTCTTGGGTCCTTGATTTTTTCAGAACTGGAAAATATACCAAATTGACTATTCCGGGATCCATGTCCACTTGTTCTGGAAACATAAACAGTCAGTTAAAACTATTTCCTTTTGTGGTCAAGTCTAAATTATTTCAAGATGATTTTGTATTTAATATCAGCATCAAACATTAAAGTTCAATTCTTTTCTCTTATTCAAAGCAAAGAAAAAGAGCAAACAATAAGTATAAAATGAGGCGGGAAGAAAAATGCACTTATGGTGCTTTGCATTATTAACATGTATATTATCATCTAAACTTTGAGTCCACTAGATCTTCTGTACCAACCATTCTCTAAGTCTATTCAATAACCTAAGTCCTGTTACCATCCTTTTTAGCTTTTCATCATTGCTCCTTCACTCCCAACCCCTTCATATGCCATCATTTTTGTGGGAAAATTGCTTTTGAGATGTTAAAATAGGTTGTGCATGCTTTTTCTCATGAATATTTTGTGTCATGCAATATTATGTATCTCATTTTTATTTACCATAAATATACATGGTTCTACTTTTTAGTTATTAATGGATACAACATATGTGTTCCATTCTAAGTCCTTTCCCCCAAAACAAAACTTTCTTTGTATCTTTATAATGGCTCCTTTTGTTTAAATTTGTGGCCCAATTTAGCTAACAACCATAGTTTATTAAATATCCTTAGAATAATACTTTTCCTTATTGAACTAATGCCACAAAACTGAGTTGCAATGAACATTGTTATAATACCCGAACTCTGTTCATCAAAGCTCTATTTCTCCTTGCAACTTTGCTTGCTGCTTTCAAGTTCTCTCCTGCCAAGGCTCTAAAAGTTCTTTATCTTGGCCCTGAATTAATTACCTATTTTTCTCCAGAAAATTTGCTAATTTGAAAACCACTTATCTATATACTGCTATTATTCAATCTTAAAAAAATTTTTTTAAAATATTTATTCATTTTTGAGAAACAGAGAAAGACAGAGTGTGAATGGGGGAGGGGCAGAGAGCGAGAGGGAGACACAAAATCAGAAGCAGGCTCCAGGCTCTGAGCTGTCAGCACAGAGCCTGATGCAGGGCTCACATGAACTGAACCACAAGATCATTACCTGAGCTGAAGTCAGATGCTTAACCAACTGGGCCACCCAGGTGACCCTGCTATTACTTAATCTTTAATTCAATTTTTTTTTTGACCATAAAAGGAATACATGTATAGACTTTGCTCTTGTTCTCTCTCTCTTTTTTTTTTTTTTAAAGTAAGGTTCCATGCCCAATGTGGACCCCAGCACAGAGCTTGATCTCACCACCCTAAGATCAAGACCTGAGATGAGATCAAGAGTCGGATGCTTAATAGACTGAGCCACCCAGGTGCCCCAAACTCAGCTTTTATTCTACACAAAACAGCACCCTTAGATATTTTTTTTAAATTACAAGAGAATTCCTCAACCAATCAAAATACTGTATCATTCAATTTATAGCTCAAGAACATAGTGTCTAGAACCAGAGTTGTGGTTTCAAATTCTGTCTCTGTTACTAGTTCTATGACCTTAAGTAAATAAGCTCACTCTTCTTCAGTTTTCTCATCTGTAACAATATCTATTCACAGGTCAGTTCTGAAGATTAAAAGAGTTAATTTTATAATAATTATCATCACTATCTCTGAAGTTCACCACCAAGAGAAAAGTTACATTACAAAAATGCCTTAAGGGGCACCTGGGAAGCTCAGTTGGTTTAAGCATCTTGATTTCAGCTCAGGTCTCCTGATTTCAGCTCAGGTCATGATCTCATGGTTCATTAGTTTGAGTCCTGCCTCAGGCTCTGCACTAATAGCACAAGCTTGCTTGGGATTCTCCTTCTCTCTCCCTGATCCTCCCCCTGCAGATGGGCACATGCTTTCTCCTCTCTCAAAATACATAAACTGCTCATAAGGTAATAAACATTTCACCTCTAAAGAGCCTTAATATTTAAGAGTATAAAAAAAGGGACTAAAATGTCAAATTAGATGATGGTTCCTCTTAATTTTAAAATGCTATGATTCCATACTATTTGAAAGCTAGATATAGGATTTTCAATCAACTATTCACTTTTAATATGGAACAGTGGTCTGAATGTGCTGATATATTTCTTAGCACTATCTAAAGCATTTAACCATTTAAAACAGAAGAAAGCTAGCTTATAACTTTCTTTTGTAAGGAACCATGCCATCTAATTTTTTGAGAACCTTTCATCAGAACTAATAAAAAAAAAATTACCTTTTACCAAACACGGAGACTTTTCTTTCAGATGTGGGTTTGTTTATACTCAATTTTCCAAAGCCTGGTTTCTCTTTGCTTTAACAAAATGAAAAAAACAAACTTTAAAAAATAAATATAAAAATATTAGTTTGAGAAATTTTTGGAAATACGTTGGAACTAACACCTTTTCCCCATTACCTATAAAAGTAATTCAGAATCATGAAAAATTTTCAGTAGCAATCATAGCTGTTATAAATGGGATAGGCTAACCTAACAACATGTATAAGCAATAATACTAAAATGTTAAGAAGCAAGCAGGAAAAAACCTATCTACATTCTGATTTCAATTATCTTAAAGTATGTACATTTACAGGCAACTAAGGAAAAAGACTTAAAAATAAGTATGTTCAGTCCGAGGATGATAGCTACATTTAACATTTTTCTTTTAAGGCCTACTCTATCAGATTGCAGCTACAATTAGAAACATATTTAAATGACAGACTCAAAATATTGACAATGGCAGCCTTTTGGCTTCCAATACAATTTGAGGCATAAATTTAATCTTTCAGTGTATATAATACATAATAGTACAACAAATTTCTCTGATTCAGATGGAAATGATACAAATATTTCAAATTTCTACCAGTAGCAGGGGCTTATACTATGTAAATCTAAGTAAACTAAGTACAGTTAGCAAGTAACTTGTACCTTGGTATTAGAGAAGGATTGATATAGCTCTACAGTGGCTTGCAAATAGTCTTCTCCTAATTAGAAGAAACTCAGAGAAAAAGTAGTTTATGATAGTATAATTATACACCCTTTTTTTCCAGTGAATACTGAGAAAACAGTTTGGAGAAGTGGTTCTGTAGGTTATTCTAAACTGCAGCTTATCATTGAACAAATAAATAATAACTGATTAATAATTCTGCCAGTTGGATATACTTTAGTGAATTGAAAGTTATAGCAATGAGCCCACTTACGTAAGCAGGTCTAGAATAGGAGGTAAATAAGAAAAAGAGTGCTGAAAGGGAATTAACAGTCTTTTTTAAAGGTTCCTGACAAAGGGTGTAGCTTTGGAAATTTAAGGAACAAATTAGATAAAACACATATAATAACATGCCAAATTTTACCCTTCATTAACCCCAAATTAGGTACCACCTTGAACAAACAAGATTCATCAGAATGCCGCTCACAGTACATTTTCGTATGAACCATCTTTACAGATTTCTATGTCCAAGATGGTAAGGCATGAGGTACTTACGTTTGAGGAGTATGGAGACTTTGTTTATTGAAATCCTGAGACCTTAAATCCTGCATAGAGAGGCGGCCAGCACCACCGGTGGAAACTGAACTGCGCTTCATGCTTCTTACCTGCATTCATGAATTCAGTATTAAAAAATCTTTTCAGATATAGATGGTACATTAAGCACCAACTGTTATCTTCATCCTCAAACAGAAAGCAGCCAGGTTCCATTGTTTCTTCAAGATAATCTTTTCCTGGGCCCTCATGTTCATGTAAGGTGAAGTCCTCATTTGCAGGGAAATCTACCTAACTTCATTTAAAAATATTCAACACACACGAATATTTACTTGCTGCCTACCTTGTACATTGGGAGTGTGCAAGACAACTGAAACAGTAGAGTGATAAATAAGGTACAATTCCTGCCTTTGCAAGAGTATCTATAGTAGTTAAAGCCCTGAATCCTAACCCAGACCACACTACTGCTATTGGCTGTACCTATTTCACTGGGAAAAAGTCAGAGGCAACCTGACAAGAACTACCTCAAGATGTTTCCTTTTCTTTGGGCTTAGAGACTACAGCTATTCTCTTTTCCTAACTTCCATCTCTCTTGCTCTGTCCTTAACCCACTGTTCCCATTTATATTCAATTACTGCCCCTCTTACTTCAATCCCTCTTCTAACAAAGATTAATTATCTGGTCCACAAAATGGTCTACTGATTCTCATTTCTGAGAATATTAACACCTCATATCTATTGAAACTGTTGCCTCCTAGGATACTCATGATTGACAAAACTTTTGATCCTTTCTCATCTCTGTGTGGCATTAGACACTATACACTTAAGATTTCTCAGGTCATGTTCTGGGTTCGGGGGAAGTGGACATTTGTGGTCATCTTTTCTCATTTCTGGGCTGTCCTTTGTGTTTTAAACTGATTACATTTTCCGCAGCGCCTGGGTGGCTCAGTTCGTTAAGTGTTCGTCTTCCCCTCAGGTAGGTCATGATCTCAGTTTGTGAGTTCGAGCCGCGCATGGGGCTCTGTGCTGATAGCTCGGAGCCTGGAGCCTGCCTCAGATTTTGTGTGTCCCTCTCTGTCTCTCTCTTTCTCTCTGCTCCTCCCCTGCTCGCGCTCTCTCTCTCAAAAATAAACATTAAAAAATTTTTTTTTAGCTCGCGCTCTCTCTCTCAAAAATAAACATTAAAAAAATTTTTTTTAAACTGATTACACTTTCCATCTTCGTTAGGCCATCAATTCCTTCTCCTTTACACATTTCTGCTATGCATTCAACTTTCCCACTCACCTATATGTGCCCTCCAAATCTCTACTTAAAATGTAATATAAGATTAAGACTTCCTTACACGCCCACTAAGAGAATCTCAAACACAACATCTCAGTTAATCTTGTTCTTCCACTCCCCGCTCCTATCAATTCTTCCCCTTTTCTCCAGCTTCTCTTCTCCCCACCAGTGTGCTCCTATGGCCTCCTTTTCTCCCTTGGTAAGTCACTGACAATAGAAATTTATTGGATTCCGGGAAACTGGCGCCTCGCACAGACTCGGCCCCGGAGGCCTCTCACAACATTAGACACTAAAACGTTGAGGGCCTCTAAATCTAAGTTGTTGGCGCCATCACTTTCTCCCTCCAGAACAGTTCTGCCGGCACGAAATTAACCCAAAGTCATTAGTTACCTTTCTTCCAGTTTCGTGACGCGACCCAGAGACCGAATTTCTGTAACCTGTGTAACTATCTGCGCAGCACGACTGCAGCCGCCAAAACACCAATTCTTCCTTCCACCCGCCAGCGCCGTTCGAATTTTAAAAATCTCCGCCCGCGCTTACGTCATCACGTACGTCGCGCAGCTGCGCAACTCTTAAGCGCCGCTCTCCGTCGCTGGAAGTCCCCGTGTTGCTCGCGTCCCATCGCCTCACTCAGTCCACTGGTGTTTCTGGTCAGTGCAGACGTCCGCTCCAAAGTCTGTCCGATTTCTAAAGTTAGCGCTGAAGACGTGGGCGCTCTGCGTCTCTAAGTAGCGGGCAGAACGCTTCAAATCACCCTGTAGACGCTTTTTCCGTACAGTAACATGGCCGCGCCCGTTGGCTCGTAGAAAAGGAGAAATTTCTTTGCTGTGCAAGTGGCATCTTTCGTGACCATTGTTTAGAGGGGTGCTGTTTTTGTAATGCAAGTCTGAGAAGCGTCGTGCAATTTTTCTGACAGGAAGCGGTGACCTAGGACATAGTTAATGTTGAGGTGGGGTGTAATTGGCTTCGAGGATCGAACCTTAGTGGTCACCGCTAGGGTTCGGGTTCGCAATTTGCTCGCTAGGGTTTCATGGTCCTCTAGCGGTGGCCAGCGAGTGAAGCTAGGAAGAATCCACGCGGCTGGGGGGTGGGGTTGGGTGTGAAGCAGAGAGGTAGGTGAGAAAGAGGTTAAGCACAATAGTTTACTTTGCTAAAATAGGACTTCCGCGCTTCCGTGAGTTTGAACTCAGACGAGTACAGCCCAGTACCTGGAGAGTGGTGGGAGTGGGAGGAAAGCTTTGAGCGAAAGTCCGGATACCTGATTCTTGGAGCAATTGTGCGGTCAACTAGAACTGTAATTCTGGGCACTTCGCCTTTTTTGAGTTTCAGTCTTCTCGACTAAATCACTATGTATTACATTAGTGGTGACTCTGAAGGGAGGGCGAATACCAGCATTAGTAACGTCACTAGTAGCATTTGTTTCAACAGTTGCAATGTGCGTCAGGTACTCCACAGCACTTCATGTAGATTATGTCATTTAAATCTCTAAACTGCCATCTGAGACGTTATAAAAAATGATGAATTTGGGACTCAGTGAGATCAAATAACTTGCCCATGGCCATACTGCTAATACTACATGGAGTTAGAAGGTTGGATCTAAGTGCTTGTATTACTAACTGTACTGTTAACCACTTATGTGTATCTTACTCTGTACCTCTCTTAAATTCTCCATTACACTGGATTTAGTAAGCAATGTCGACAACTTTACCATCTTTTATAAAAAGATAAGTTTTGAAAAACATAGTTGCTAGAGGAGGACTGCTCAGAACCAATTACCTTAAGCAGAACCTTGCAACTTTGCTAGAATTTGGTACATCTGATATTTGTTAAAATTGTGCTCTGCCTAGACCAGTCTTCATTTTACCCATTTTGCACTCTGTTGGTAGTGGCTAAGCAGGATAGTATTACTGGAGAATGGGCTGACTTACAGCAAATGTGATTTGAAAAAACCAGGGCTGATCAGCTAATAACTCCTCTTGAAGTTCTGTGACCTCTCCAGGTTTATCTCATTAAAAAGGGTGGCTTCACATAGGTAATGTAGTATTCTTTGCTTTGACAGGACACTGTCTTGAATGACTTCCTGACTTGGAGGATGTGGACCTAATGGCTAGATTCTAAGACCAAACAGAAGGTTGTGTGGAGGGCCCAGGAAGATAGGAGGATTCTATTGGGATTCCAGAAATAAGATCAAGTTTTAACTGTCCTTTGCGAAATTGGCTGAAAATTTTGAATTAACCCTGAAATTAAAAGTTTATGTTAAAACATTACATTTTTCCTTACCATTGTATCATGAATATCAAATCCTCTTTTGTGTATATGTCGTTTATATTCTTACACATGAAATCTACCTGTGTATATGAAGTGTATTTTTATTGAAATGTAGGACATTTAAGAATTTAATCTGGAAAGTTGGGTTTTATATACAGATCCTAATTTCCAGAGTTGTTTTTTTTCTTTCTTTTTTAAAAGAAGAAGATGTCTGTCGTGCATCAGCTGTCACCAGGATGGTTACTAGATCATCTTTCTTTCATTAACAACATAAACTATCAACTTCACCAACATCATGAGCCTTGTTTGATCTCTTTTGGAACCTCTGATACATTTATTGCCTTTGACTCTACCTCTAAGCCAGATTATGATGACAAAGGAAATGGTGAAATCTTCATACAGAAATATGTTTTTCGATCTGAGCTATTTAATGTCACCAAACCTTATATAACCCCAACTGTTCACAAAGAATGCCAACAAAGGAATGAAAAGGAGGACCCAATGAGTGGTGTTAAAGAAGAAAACTTCAATTCTATTATTGGCAAGGTAGAAAGTTTTAATAAATTTTTATTTTTCTACAGAACACGAAAAAGAAGTTTATTCCAATATCTCAAATATCTTGTAATTTACTAAGTCTAAACAATCAATAAAGCGTAGGAAGACTTTAGTATATCCAATGTAATTTTGAACTCTTTCCTAACGTCCTTCCATTGTTAGAAGACCAAATTTGCATATTTCAAAAGTAAGCAGTGTTTGCTCAAAAGTGAATGCTCTGTAAATTAAACCAACCAAACCAACAAAACCTTTCTGCTTAGTAATCTGTATTAATTGCATGCTTTTACACCTGTTTTTTTCAACAACATGCTGCTTTCTCTGCAAAATTCTAAGGCAGTTAATGGACTGTGGGAGATTTTTAGAGACCTGTCCATTGGGGATAAGCTCATATAATAAAGTTTGGAAGAAGGGTGGGTGATACTTTGTAAAGTTTCTAGTAATAAAAGCAGAAAGTTACCATGGAAAATTGTGTATGTTCTTATGTATTGGTATATACACTGGTACAGTCTTTTGGTGAAGTTTCAAGAATGCCGTATAGGATCAAATTAATTATACTTTAATCCTTCTTATGTTTCTAAAGAGTTCAGAGGTGATTATATAAAGTCCATATCAGATAGCTTATATTAAGATAGGAAAAACATGTGTTACTCACAAATGTTTGGGGTCTTTTTTGTTTGTCTTGTTTTGTTTGGGATTTTTCTGTGTGCTGTTGTACATAAAGGAATGAAACAAGATAAACACAATTCCTGCCCTCATAGATCTTCTAATTGAGACCCATAAAAAAGATATTAAATAAGAAAGCATGTTGAGAATTAGAATAAGGAAAGTAATAGAGATAATTTATTACATTGTTCTAGTTTCCCGAAGTAGAACTTTTAATATTCTTATATTTTTTCTGTCTTTTTTTTCTTTCAACAAATATTGACCATTTGCTGTGCATCAAGCATAGAATGGAAAATATATAGTGTCTGAGATTTCAGTAAAATACTATATAGATTATTTATCATTACTGTTACTAATTCAGACAAATAATAACCAGCATTTTCAGTTTACCAAGTATGGACATCTTTTTTTTTTAGTATGGACATCTTTTAATGTGTACACTGTTAATGTTGGGTAAATTTATCATTTCAATATGGAAAAATATAGATAAACTTATGTGATGAATTGTCTTGACAAAACTTAGCTTATTTCTGATACACCAAAGCAAATTGGACGATTAGCTTAATCTTAAGTCCATTTATTTATTTAGTCAGCAAACATTTATTAATAGTCTGCTACGAATTTGCAACCATGTTAGCACTGCTGTTTCAGCAGTAAGAGGTAGGAAGTTCCTGCTCTATTTTGTACTGTCTTACATATTCTTTTCTATGGAGTTGTTACATATAGAATTCTGTTAGTATGTTTGATTTGTACCTAGCCCTCAGATCAATCATAAAGAGCTATTGAAAATACATTGGATTGTTTAATGATGTACATGGATAGATCCTCTCAGAAATGAAGAAGTGGGTATAACTATACCATATAAATTAACTGATAGATAACACTTATAACTTTATACAACGTCAGCTTTCTTGTGTTCCATGGATGTCTGTGCTACATTTTATCATTGGTACTAGTTTTTATGAATAGCAGATAAGGCTGAGGCGACCTTATGTCACTCATTAAGTTAATAATAATAATAATAAATAAAAATATAATTTTTTATTTGGGAAAGCTTACTTCCTTAGTCCATACCCTTTCCACTGATTTTGACCTTGGTAGTCAATTATCACCTCTTAAAGACTGATATACATACCATGGAAAATGTGATAAAAAAGAAATACTAATATATTTCAAATTATCAATATTGTGATAGATGGCAACATAATTGTCTCCCTGTAATTTACTCTTCAGAAGCGTAAAAGATGTGTTGTTTTCAATCAAGGTGAATTGGACGCTATGGAATACCATACAAAGGTAAGGTGTAAAATGTTCATTGATGACATTGGTAGATTAATGTGAAGTTGTATAAATGTAAAAAATAAAGGTATTCATGAAGATTCAGCCATTATTTTGATCAAGGTTAGAATAGTGGGGTGATTTATTGTTACTTTAACAGTAATAAACAGTTCAAACCAGTTTTTATTAAAACTTTTTATACTTCTATTTGACATAAGTAAACTTATGCTATATTGGTTAAGTTTAGAAATTTGATAAGTTTTAAAGCCTGTTGTCCATAGGTAAAACAACTTAATAAGATAGTTGCAGAAGAAAGCATGAGCAATGTGAAAGATGTATTTTTAGAACATAGCAATAAAGGAATCTAATAAAGAAATGAGAGGAAGCAGAGGGTATAAAGTATTTTAAGCTGTAACTCCCTAAGGAACCCTTTGATTGAAATGGCAAAATTGGGGTTGGAATTTGGCTTAGGAGGGATGATAGTAAGTGCAGTCTTGTACATGTTGTATTAATATGATAGGACATGAAATATTTCTTATCTCTTTTGTGGGAGAATATACGTAACAAAATTTGCCAATTTAACTATATTTTAGGTGTATAAATCAGTGGCATTAATTATACTCACAATATTGTGCCTTAATTACCACCATCCATCTCCAGAACTTTTTCATCATCCCAAATAGAATCTACACTGATTAAATAAGTCCCTATTTCCTTTTCCCATAGCCCCTGGTAACTTCTATTCTACCTTCTATATTTTGAATTTGCCTATTGTAGGTATATAAGTGGAGTCATATATTTATCCTTTTGTATCTGATTTATTTCTCTTAAAATAATGCCCTCAAGATCCATTCCTGTGTCAGAATTTCCTTCCTTTTTAAGATTGAGTAGTATTTAATTAGTCTTTAACTGCTAACATTTAGGAATATTATACACATGCCATTTTCCACACACATATGTATATCTGTAGGATACATTTCAAGAAATTAAGTTTTGGGACAGAAGTTTGAACCTTTTGGTAGATATTGTCAAATTGCTACTGTAGAGGTTTTTATCATCTTATTAGCAAACCAGAAATGTGTAATTCTGCCTATTTCCCCCCATCTTTACCATCACAGTATGTGATGTATTGTTTTTGATCTGTGCCAATCTGATAGGTAAAAAATATTTCAGTATGCTTTTAATTTGCATTCTCTTATTAGAAGTGTAGTTAACTATTTTCACGTAGGTTAAAAACTATTTATATATTTTTATGTGAACTGTTTCTTTTGTGTATTAAAAAAAATTGTGTCCTTAACTTATAGGCTCTCTTTGTATGTTAGGGTAGTTAGTTCTTTGTCTCTGATATAAATTGCAGATGTATTTTTGCCAGTTTGTCATTTTAATTTTAATTATGATTTTTTTAACCACATACACAGTATTGTCTTTTTATTTAGTTGAATTTATTATTTTTTTTCTTTTATGACTTCTGGATTTTTGAATCATAGTTGGAAAGGTATTTCTTCTTAAAACCCTTAAAAGAATTTTCCCATGTTTTCTTCTAGAATATTTATGATTTCATTTCACATTTGTCTTTTATTCATTTAGATTTCATTGTGGTATAAAGCATGAGTTATGGATCTAACTTTGTTTTTTCCGATGACGGCTCATCATCTGTTGAGCTTTTTCTCTGCTGTTTTGAGATGCTAAATATACTAAATTCACATATGTATTTGAGTTTATTTCTGTACTTTATGTCTTTAAAAAAATTTTTTTTTACATTTTATTTATTTTTGAGAGAGAGAGAGAGCATGAACAGGCGAGGGGCAGAGAGAGAAAGAGACACAATCTGAAGCAGGCTCCAGGCTCTGAGCTAGCAGTCAGCACAGAGCCCGACAGGGGGGTTCGAACCCACGAATGGTGAGAACATGACCTGAGCCGAAGTCGGATGCTCAACAGACTGAGCCACCCAGGCACCCCACTGCACTTTAGGCCTTACTTAATTTGTCTATTTATTTTCCAGTCTCTTTCAGATTTTATAATATGAATATGTTTTAATATTAAATTTTTTTTAATGTTTATTTTTGAGAGTGAGAGAGAGACAGAGAGTGAGGGGAGAGAGGACCAGAGGGGTGAGGGAAACACAGGATCCGAAGCAGGCTTCAGGCTCTGAGCTGTCAGCACAGAGCCCAATGCGGGGCTTGAGCTCACAGACCGCGAGATCATGACCTGAGCCAAAGTCAGACGCTCAACCTATTGAGCCACCCAGGCGCCCCTGTTTTAATATTTAATATGGTCACCTCCCCACCCCCCCATCTTTATTGCTCTTCTTTTACACAGTTTTTCTGTTTTGTTTGTTTCTTTTTTCATATGAATTTATAGCATTTCTTTCTTTTCTTTTCTTTTTTTAATGTTTGTTTATATTTGAGAGGGGGAGAGTGTGAATGGCAAAGAGAGAGGGAAACACAGAATCCAAAGTAGGCTCCAGGCTCTGAGCAGACAGCACAGAGCTCGATGCCGGGGCTCGAACTCACAGACTGTGATATCATGACCTGACCTGAAGTCAGAAGCTCAACAGACTGAGCCACCCGAGTGCCCCTCTGTATCAATTTTAGAATCAATTTTAACTTGGTTAGAAAAAGAAGCAATTGGAATTTTTATGGCGTCAAGTTAAATTTAAAATTTTAAATTAGGGTGTACTGATGTCTTTAAGATATTGATGATTCTTCTTCCAAACACGAATATGTCTTTCCATTTGTTTCAGTTTCTGTCGTCATTCTATAAGATTTTCTTTATAAAATTCTTGCCAGTTTCC
This sequence comes from Cryptoprocta ferox, assembly GCA_028646485.1. Classification (NCBI taxonomy): domain Eukaryota; kingdom Metazoa; phylum Chordata; class Mammalia; order Carnivora; family Eupleridae; genus Cryptoprocta; species Cryptoprocta ferox. Next base: position 37,184,692 of record CM053566.1, read on the forward strand.
TAAGTTGCTGAAGTTTTTTTCTTTTAATCTCTTGTGTTTTCCAGATAATAATACTTAAACCTCCTGAAAATAGTAATACTTTTACTTACAGCTTTCCAATTATTGTACCTCTCATTAATTTGTCTTCTGTAATTCTACAGGCTGGAAAATTAAATACAACATTAAATCATATTTAATAGAGTATTTATCCTTGTCTTGTTCCTGATTCAGTGGGGATGATTTCCTCACTAAGCATAATACTGGCTTTTGGGGTGAGCTGCAAATAGCATATTAAGGAAATTTTCATGTCTTCTTATTTATTGTTATTATCAAACATGCTTATTGGATTTTATGAAATGTTTTTTTAGGCATCTGTGGAGATTGAATTGCTGACCTTTCCCCTAATATTTTCCTTTGATTTTTTTCCTCATCTGTAACCATCCTTGCATTTGTAGTATATATTCCAAATGACCATGATGTATTATTTTCTAAATTTTCTGCTAAATTTTATTTGCTAACATTTTAGTTGAGATAATGATGTGAGATTAATCTGATAGTATTTTTTTGTTTATACATAATTATATACACATATTTATATACACCAATTTTGGAAGTTGGAAATTTTCCTTTTTTTTTCCCCTCCCCAAGTCTTTGCTGTAATCTTTTTTTAAAAGTTTGGTAGAGGGGTGTCTGGGTGTCTGGGTGGCTTAACCGAAGTCGGTTAAGTGCCGACTTCGGCTCAGGTCATGATCTCATGGTTCGTGAGTTCAAGCCCTACATCGGGCTCTGTGCTGACAGCTCGGAGCCTGGAGCCTGTCTTCGGATTCTGTGTCTCCCTCTCTCTCTGGCCCTCCCCTATTCATGCTCTGTGTCTCCCTCTCAAAAATAAATAAATATTTTAAAAAATTTAAAAAGTTTCATAGAATTCTTTGCAGTAATAGTTGTCAACATGTCGTCTTTTCTGGAGATACTGCTTTTGACTACTTTACCTTTTTCTTCTTTGGAAATAAGTTTTAGGTTAGAAAAATTTGTTTTCTTTTGTAGACAGTCTTGTAAAGTATGTTATCTTAGAACATTATTGTTTCATTAAGTTTTTAAAATTTATACATCGTCTGTTTCTGTAGTTATTTCACCTTCATTATTCATGTTGTATGTTTATTCTCTTTCTTGATATATTAGCTAATGGCTTAACCTAATTTATTAGCTGTTTCTGAAATTTATCGTTTTTATTTTCTAACTTCTGCTTTAATCTATATTAATTTAAATCTTCTATTAATTTTTCCTGACTTTTTGAGTTGTCTTAATTCATATTGTTACTTTTTTTTTATGGAAGTATTCAGCATTACAAATTTTTCTCTGGGTACTGAAACATCTCATATTCTGATATGTTGTATTTTAAGTGTTGTGAGGGGCGCCTGGGTGGCTCAGTCGGTTAAGCCCCGACTTCACCTCAGGTCATGATCTCACATTCATGGGTTTGAGCCCCGCGTTGGGCTCTGTGCTGACAGCTCAGAGCCTGGAGCCTGCTTCAGATTCTGTGTCTCCCTCTTTCTCTGACCCTCCCCCTCTCATGCTCTGTCTCTCTCTGTGTCAAAAATAAATAAAACACTAAAAAAAAAGTATTGTGATATGAAGTTTCATTTAAATATTATGGTTTTCTAGAGATTTACCTAAAGTTAGTAAATTTTTATTTTATTTATTTATATTATTTTATTAGTCTTTTTATTATGTTATCATTGTTTTCTACAATGACTACTGTTTTGCATTTCCTACCAGCTATGCATGAAAATTCCATTTGCTTTCTATCTTTGATAGATTGGAAACCCTAGTCTTTTAAATGGGTTGCAAGTAGCCTTTTTATTAACTTGGACAGGAAATAAATCTGCCCTCTGTCTTGGAGGGAGATGCAGTCTCCATCTTCCATGCTGTACACATAACCTTCAGAATTTATTCTGGAACAAAAGCTGTCAGTGCCTCTCCTCACACAGAGACCCATGGTGAATTATTTGCCATTTGTCCTGTGAATCATGAGGTTTTTCAGTCTGCATATTGGAAACAGTCACCATTCTTGGCTCTTTGGGAACTGGCACTTTTTCTTCTCTCCTTTGGGTGGTTCTTTTCTTGGCCTTGGATAGTTCCCTCACAAACTTAAGCACATCAGTACTAGGGGAGTTTCTCCCGTGTGACTACCTACACATCTACAGAATTCTCCCTTTGGGTGGCTCTTTCCTCTCTGGTACTCTGCCCTGTGAAATCTTGTCTTGACCTCCACATATTCTCTGCTTTGTCTACTCAGCTCTGGATTTCTCCCAGCCTGTCCGTATTCTTCCTTCTTGTGGCCTTAGCTGGGCAAGTCAGTAGGGCTTACCTATGATTTTTTTCACTGTCCTTTACTGCTTGATGTTCTGTATCTTGAAAGTTACTGTTCCTCCATCTTGATTGAAAGTAGAAGTCTTTGACTGTTTTGAACATTTTTTCTTTATCATTGATTTTTAGCAATTTGATTAGGATGTTCTTTTGTGCAGTTTTCCCCTCCTTTGTTTGTTGAGCTTGAATCTGTGAATTAATAGTCTTTAGCAAATTTAGAAATTTTTGGCCATTACCTCTTCAAATATTTTTTTCTGTCCTCTACATTTAGCACACAAGTGCACTAATCTTTTCTTCTTCAATGCCTGCTGTTAATACAACCTAGTATATATTTCATTTTTGTATTGAACAGGCATACCTTGTTTTATTGTGCTTTGCTTTATTGCACTTTGCAGATATCATGCTTTTTAAAAATTGATAGTTTGTTTGTGGCATCCCTGCATCAAGCAAGTCTGTCAGCACCATTTTTTCCGACAGCATTTGCTCACTTTGTTTCTCTGTGTCACATTTAGGTAATTCTTCCCATAATAACTTTGTTATTATTATTATATTTGTTATGGTCATCTGTGATGAGTGATCTTTGATGTTACTGTTGTAATTGTTTTGGGGCACCACAAACTGTGCACATAGAAGATGGCAAACTTAATTGATAAATATTTTGTACTCTGACTCTTCCAGCTGTCAGCTACTCCCTGTCTGTCTCTCTACCTTGGGTCTCCCTATTTCCTGAGACACAACAGTCTTGAAATTGGGTTAACTGATAGCCCTGCAATTTTCTCTAAGTGTTCTAGTAAAATAAAGATTTGTATGTCTCATACTAGAAATAAAAAACTGGAAATGATTAAGTTCAGGGAGGAAGCCATGTCAAAAGCCAAGGAATGCTGAAAGCTAGGCCTCTTGCACCAAACTGGTAGCCAAGTTGTGAATGCAAAACAAAAGTTCTTGAAGGAAATTTAAAGTGTTAACCCAGTGAACCTAGGAACGATACATTCAGCCTTATTGCTGATATGGTGAAAGTTTGAGTGGTCTGGGTAGGAGATCAAAGCAGCCACAACATTCCCTTAAGTCAAATCCTAATCCAGAGCAAGGCCTTAACTCTCTTCAGTTCTATGAGGGCTGAGGGGTGAGGAAGCTGTAGAGGAAAAGTTTGAAGTCAGCAAAAGTTGGTTCATGAGGTTTAAGAAGCCATCTCCACAACATCAAAGTGCACGGTGAAGCAGCAAGTGATGAAGTAGAAGCTGCAGCAAGTTATCCAGGAGATCTAGCTAGATCATTACTGAAGGTGTCTACACTAAACAAATTTTCAATGTAGATGAAACAGCCTTCAATTGGAAGAAGATGTCATGTAGGACTTTCAATGCTGGGCTGCAAAAGACAGGCTGACTCTTGTTAGGGACTACTGTAGCTGATGACTTTAACTCGAAGCCAGTGCTCATTTACCATTCTGAAAATTCTAGGGCCCTTAAGAATTATGATAAATTTACTCGCATGTGCTCTCTAAGTGGAGCAACAAAGCCTGGATGACAGCACCTCTGTTTACAACATGGCTTACTGAATCTTTTAAACCCATTCTTGAGATTTACTAGTCAGAAAAAAAGATTCCTTTCAAAATAGGACTTATAAATTAATGCACTTGGTTTCCCAAGAGCTCTGATGGAGATGCACAATCAGATGAATGTTGTTTTCATGTCTGCTAACACAAAATTCATTTGGCAGCTCATGGATCAAGGAGTAATTTTGACTCTCAAGTCTTATTATTGAAGAGATACATTTCATAGGGCTATAGCTTCCACAGACAGTGATTGATCTGATGGATCTGGGCACAAAGTCAATGGAAAATCTTCTGGAAAAGATTCACTATTCTAGATGCCTCTGAGAAAATTTGTGATTCATGGAAAGAGGTCAAAATGTTAACATTACTGGGAGTTTGGAAGAAGTTGATTCCAACTCTAAAGGATGACTTTGAGGGGTTTCAGACTTCAGTGGAGGAAGTAACTGTAGATGTGATGGAAACAGCAAGAGAACTAGAAGTAGAGCCTGAAGATGTGACCAAATAGCTGCAATCTCATGATAGAACTTTAAAGGAGGAGGAATTGCTTCTGACAAATAAGGGGTTGCTTCTGATGGATGAGCAAGGAAGGTAGTTCCTTCAGGTGGAAACTACTCTTGGTGAAGGTGCTGTGGACATTGTTGAAGTGACAACAAAGGCCTTAGAATATTACATAAACTTGGTAAAGTAGCAGCAGGATTTGAGAGGATTGACTCCAATTTGGAAAGAAGTTCTGCTGTGGGTAAAATGCTATCAAACAGCATTCTTGCTACAGAGAAATTGATGTCCATGAAAGGAAGAGTCCATTGATGTGGCAAACTTCATTGTTTTCTTATTTTAAGAAATTGCCATAGCTACCTCAGCCTTTAGCAGCCACCACCCTAATAAGTCAACACCCATCAACATGGAGGCCAGACCCTTCATCTGCAAAAAGAATATGACTTGCTGAAAGTTGAGATAATTGTTAGCATGTTTTAGCAATAAGGTGTTTTTTAATTAAGGTATGTACATTATTTTTAAAGACATAATGCTCTTGAACACTTTAAATAGACTATGGTATAATGTAAACATAACTTTTGTGTGCACTGGGAAACCAAAAATTCATTTGACTCACTTTATTGCAATAGTCACTTTATTGTGGTGGCCTGGAACTGAAACCCCAATGTCTCCTTTTTGGGAGTAGGGATTCTTAACAACTTGCAGGTGATTCCAGTTGAGGTAGTTGAAATTCCATATTTTTAGAAAGACTGGACGAACATATACAAAAAGGGTAGTGATTATAGAAAAGATTATATAGTCCGGTTTATAAAATATAGCTTACAGCTCTTGCCTTTAAATGATTTATTTATTATGATAACTTGCTTTATTCTGATGGTCTGGAACCCAACCCACAATATTTCTGTGGTATGCTGTAGTTTTCTTCTTTAGAAGCTTGATTTTTTTTTGAATTTTTTGTGTCTCTGAGCATTCTCGTTTTTTGCCTTACATATTTGAACATATGAATATGCTTACGACTAGTGTCTTATTATCCTTTTTTGCTTTTGTTTTCAATCTTTTAAATAGGCTGCAAGTAAACATATTCAACCTTTTCTACTATTTGTGTCATCTGTATTATTCCTATGTGTGATTATTCCTCCATTATGTTGTTGTCCTTCTTATATAGCTGATAATTTTTAAATTTTTTAAAATTTATTTTTGAGAGAGATAGAGCAGGAGAGGGGCAGAGAGACAGAGACAGAGAATCCCAAGCAGGCTCCACGTTGCCAGCACAGAGCCCAATGCAGGGCTCAAACTTACAACTTGTGAGATCATGACCTGAGCTGAAAACAAGAGTCAGATGCTAAACTGACTGAGCCATTCAGGCCATCCTATACATGGTAATTTTAATTTTTTTGTAAAATATTTCAATTTTAGCTGGTTGGGTACTAGATATTTTCATATTCCTGTAAGTATTCATTTTAAAAAAAATTTGAAAATGTTTATTTTTGAGAGAGAGAGAGCTCATGAGCAGGGTAGGGGCAGAGAGAAAGGGAGACAGAAGATCTGAAGTAGGCTTTGTGCTGACAGCAGAGAGCGTAGTGTGGGCTCAAACTCAAGAACTGTGAGATCATGACCTGAGCTGAAGTCAGATGCTTAATGACTGAGCCACCCAGGCGCCCCATCATAGTCCTATAAATATTCTTGAACTTTGTTCTTGGACAAAGTAACTTTGAAACTGGCTGATCCCTTTGTGATTTTCTTTTTCTTTTTTTAAAATTAATTTATTTTTTAATTTATATCCAAGTTATTTTTTTTTTTCCAAGTTAGTTAGATACAGTGCAGCAATGATTTCAGGAGTAGATTCCACAATGCCCCTTACTCATTTAGGCCATCCCCCCTCCCAAATAGCTCTAGCAACCCTCTCTTTGTTCTCTATATTCAAGAGTCTCATGTTTTGTTTCCCTCCCTGTTTTTATCTTCTTTTTGCTTCTCTTCTCTTATGTTCATCTGTTTTGTATCTTAAATTCCTTATATGAGCGAAGTCATATATTTTTCTTTCTCTGACTAATTTCACTTAGCATAATACCCTCCAATTCCATCCATGTAGTTGCGAATGGCAAGATTTTATTCTTTTTGATTGCTGAGTAATACTCCATTGTATATATATACCACATCTTTATCCATTCATCCGTTGATGGACATTCAGGCTCTTTCCATACTTTCGCTATTGTTGATAGTGGTGCTATAAACATTGGGGTGCATGTGCCCCTTTGAAACAGCATACCTGTATCCCTTGGATAGATACCTAGTAGAGTAATTGCTGGGTTGTAGGGTAGTTCTGTTTTTAATTTTTTGAGGAACCTCCATACTGTTTTCCAGAGTAGCTGCACCGGTTTCCATTCCCACCAGCAGTGCAAAAGAGATCCTCTTTCTCTGCATCTTCGCCAACATTTGTCATTGCCTGAGTTGTTAATGTTAACCATTCTGACAGGTGTGAGGTGGTATTTCATCGTAATTTTGATTTGTATTTCCCTGATGAGTGATGTTGAGCATTTTTTCATGTGTCTGTTGGCAATCTGGACGTCTTCTTTGGAGAAGTGTCTATTCATGTATTTTGTCCATTCCTTCACTGGATTATTTGTTTTTTGGGTGTTGAGTTTGTTAAGTTCTTTATAGATTTTGGATACTAACCCTTTATCTGATATGTCATTTGCAAACATCTTCTCCCATTATGTTGGTTGCCTTTTAGTTTTGCTGATTGTTTCCTTCACTGTGCAGAAGTTTTTATTTTGATGAGGTCCCAATAGTTCATTTTTGCTTTTGTTTCCTTTGCCTCCAGTGATGTGTTGAGTAAGAAGTTGCTGTGGCCGAGGTCAAAGAGGTTTTTGCCTGCTTTCTCCTCTAGGATTCTGATGGCTTCCTGTCTTACCTTTAGGTCTTTCATCCATTTTGAGTTTATTTTTGTGTATGGTGTAAGAAATTGATACAGGTTCATTTTTCGGCATGTCGCTGTCCAGTTTTCCCAGCACCATTTACTGAAGAGACTGATTCCATTGAATATTCTTTCCTGCTTTGTCAAAGACTAGTTGGCCATATGTTTGTGGGTCCATTTCTGGGTTCTCTGTTCTGTTCCATTGATCTGAGTGTCTGTTTTTTGCGCCAGTACCATACTGTCTTGATGATTACAGCTTTGTAATGCAGCTTGAAGTCCGGGATTGTGATGCCTCCAGCTTTGGTTTTCTTTTTCAAGATTGCTTTGGCTATTTGGGGTCTTTTGTGGTTCCATATAAATTTTAGGATTGTTTGTTCTAGCTCTGTGAAGAATGCTGGTGTTATTTTGATAGGGATTCCATTGAATATGTATATTGCTTTGGGTAGTATTGACATTTAATATATTTGTTCTTCCTGTCTAGGAGCATGGAGTATTTTTTCATTTTTTGGTGTCTTCTTCGATTTCTTTCATATACTTTCTATAGTTTTCAATGTATAGGTTTTTCACCTCTTCGGTTAGATTTATTCCTAGGTATTTTATGATTTTTGGTGCAATTATAAACGGGATCAATTCTTTGACTTCTCTTTCTGTTTCTTCATTATGGTGTACAGGAATTCAACTGATTTCTGTGCAATGATTTTATATCCTGCGACTTTGCTGTATTCATGGATCAGTTCTAGCAGTATTTTGGTGGAATCTTTTGAGTTCCATATAGAGTATCATGTCATTTGCAAAGAGTGAAAGTTTGACTTCCTCCTGACCAATATGGATGCCTTTTATTCATTTGTGTTGTCTGATTGCCAAGGCTAAGACTTCCAATACCATGTTGAATAACAGTGGTGAGAGTGGACATCCCTGTCTCGTTCTTGCCCTTAGGGGGAAACTCTCAGTTTTTCCCCATTGAGGAGGATATTAGCAGTGGGTCTTTCATGTATGGCTTTTATGATCTCGAGGTATGCTCCTTCTATCCTTACTTTCTTGAGGGGTTTTTATCAAGAAAGGATGCTGTATTTTGTCAAATGCTTTCTCTGTATCTATTGAGAGGATCATGTGGTTTTTGTCCTTTCTTTTATTGATGTGTTGTATCATACTGATTGTTTTGCAGATATTGAACCAGCTCTGCATCCCAGGTATGAATCTGACTTGATTGTGGTGAATAACTCTTTTAATGTATTGTTAGATCTGGTTGGCTACTATCTTGCTGAGGATATTTGCATCCATGTTCATCAGGGAAGCTGGTCTCTAGTTCTCCTTTTTAGAGAAAAAAGATTTCTGGTTTTGGAATCAAGGCAATGCTGGCTTCATAGAAAGAGTTTGGAAGTTTTCCTTTCATTTCTATTTTTTGGAACAGCTTCAAGAGAATAGGTGTTAACTCTTCTTTAAATGTTTGGTAGAATTCCCCTGGAAAGCAATCTGGCCCTGGACTCTTTGTTTTTTGGGAGATTTTTGATTACTAATTTGATTTCTTTATGGTTATGGTCTGTTGAAATTTTCTATTTCTTCCTGTTTCAGTTTTGGTAGTTTATATGTTTCCAGGAATTTGTCCATTTCTTCCAGATTGCCCATTTTATTGCCGTATAATTCCTTGTAATATTCTCTTATTTCTGTTTGTATTTTGTATTTCTGTTGTGTTGGTTGTGATCTCTCCTCTTTCATTCTTGGTTTTATTTATTTGGGTCCTTTCCTTTTTCTTTTTGATCAAACTGGCTAGTGGTTTATCAATTTTGTTAATTCTTTCAAAGAACCAGCTTCTGGTTTCACTAATCTGTTCTACTGTTTTTTTGTTTTTGTTTTTGGTTTCAATAGCATTGATATCTTCTCTATATTATTTCCTGTTGTCTGCTGGTTTTGGGTTTATTTGCTGTTCTTTTTCCAGGTCTTTACGGTGTAAGGTTAGATTGTGTATCTGAGACCTTTCTTCCTTTTTTAGGAAGGCGTGGATTGCTATATACTTCCCTCTTATGACTACCTTTGCTGTGTTCCAGAGGTTTTGGGCTGTGGTGTTTTCATTTTCATTGTCTTCTACGTACTTTTTAATTTCCTATTTTACTTCTTGGTTAGCCCATTCATTCTTAGTAGGATGTTCTTTAGTCTCCAAGTATTTGTTATCTTTCCACATTTTTTCTTATGGCAGATTTTGAGTTTCATAATGTTGTGGTCTAAAAATATGCATGGTATGATCTCAATCTTTTTGAACTTGTTGAGGGCTGATTTGTGTCCTAGTATATGATCTGTTCTGGAGAACATTGCATGTGCACTGGAGAAGAATTTGTATTCTGATTCTCTAGGATGAAATGTTCTTAATGTATCTGTTAAGTCCATCTGGTCCAGTGTGTCATTCAAAGCCTTTGTTTCCTTTTTGATTTTCTGTTTAGATGATCTGTCCATTGTCAGTGGGGTGTTGAAGTCCCCTACTATTAAGGTATTATTATCAATGAGTTCTTTATGTTTCTGATTAATTGATTTATATATTTGGATGCTTACATATTTGGAGCATAAATGTTTACAATTGTTAGATCTTCTTGATGGATAGATCCCTTAATTATGATATAATGCCCTTCTTCATATCTTGTTACAGGCTTTATTTTAAATTTTAGATTGTCTGATATAAGTATGGCTACTCCAGCTTTCTTTCAGCGACTATTAGCATGATAGATGGTTCTCCATCCCCTTACTTTCAATCTGAAGGTGTCTTTAATTCTAAATGGTCTCTTATAAACAGCATATAGATGGATCTTTTTTTCTTATCTATTCTGTTACTTTATGTCTTTTGATTGGAGCATTTAGTCCATTGATGTTTAGAGTGAGTACTGAAAGATATGAATTTATTGCCTTTATGTTGCCTGTACAGTTGAAGTTTCTGGTCGTGTTCTCTGGTCCTTTCTAGTCTTTGCTGCCTTTGGTTTTTTTTGTTTGTTTTTGTTTTGTTTTGTTTTTGTTTTTTTGGTCTTTTCTCCCCTCAAAAGAGTCCCCGTTAAAATTTCTTGCAGGGCTGGTTTAGTAGTCATGAACTCCTTTAATTTTTGTTTGTCTGGGAAACTTTTTATCTCTCCTATTTTGAATGACAGCCTTGCTGGATAAAGAATTCTTGCCTGTGTATTTTTTCGATTCAGCACATTGAATTTATCCTGCCAAACCTGATCTGTCTTCCCTTGTAGGTTAAGGACTTTTTTTCCCTTTATGTTTTTTCATGATTCTTTCCTTGCCTGAGTATTTTGTGAATTTGACTATGATATGCTTTGTTGATGGTCAGATTTTGTTGAATCTAATGGGAATCCTCTGTCCTCCCTGGATTTAGATGTCTGTGTCTTTCCCCAGGTTAGGAAAGTTTTCTGCTATGATTTACTCACATATACCTTCTACCCCTTTTTCATTCTCTTCATCTTCTGGGAACCCTATGATTCTGAAGTTGTTCCTTTTTAATGAGTTACTGAGTTCTCTAATTCTTAAATCATGCTCTTTTGACTTAGTTGCCCTCTTTTTTTCTGCTCCACTTGTTCTCTATAAGTTTGTCCTCTATATCACTGATTCAGTGTTCTGCCTCATCCATCCTTGTGATGGCAGCTCGGTTATAGCATTTTTTATTTCATCCTGACTAGCTTTTACTTCTTTTATCTCCACAGAAAGGGATCCTACTCTAGTTTCAGCTCCAGCTAGTATTATTGTGATTCTAAATTCTGATTCAGACATCTTGCTTTTATCTGTGTTCATTAAGTCCCTGGCTGTCATTTCTTCCTGTTCTTTCTTTTGGGGTGAATTCCTTCATTTCATAATTTCGAAGGAAGAAAAAGAATTAATAAGGTAAAAATATTTAAAATTAAAAAATTGAAAACTACACAAAAAAATCAAATAAAGGATGCTACATCCTAGGTGTGTATTGGTCCTGTTGTTGAAAGGAGCTTAATAGAGAAGAGAAAAAAGGGAACGATAAGGGGGAAAAAAAAAGAAACCATTTGAAAATTTGAAAAAATAAATTCACTAAAATAGAATAACATGAAGTGATAGAAGTAAAATAGAATTTATAAAATTTACAAAAATTAAAAAATGTAGAAAAATTAAAAATATTTTTAATAAAAATTGAAAATAAAAATAAATTTTTTTCTTTCTGTATTCAAGAATAAGAAAAGGAAAGAAAAAGGGAAAAAATGGAATAGATGGACTATGAAATACAATTGAATTTACATCAATTTCACCTAGAAGTCAAACTATGCAGTACTTTATAGTCCATAAATTAAGCAGGTGAAGAGACCTGTGGTGTTCCTGAAGAGTGAGGTTGGCCCAGTTGGGCGGGGTTTAGTGTAATGGCTCCGTTCTTTAGTAGATAACAGTGCTTAGCTTGCTGGGGTGGATTGTTGTGGGGCATATAGGCGTGTATGAGCATGCATGTGAGGGAAAAAAATGACATCACCCAGCTACCCAGTCTCTAGGGTCAGAACTCTGTGTTCTCCCCGTCCTGCAGTTGAGCACCCCTCCTTTTCTCTGGCTTCTGTCCACCCCCCCACTTTTACATTTCGTGACCAAGCCATCAGGTTGCCAGGTGGCACTTCATGCCTGAGTTTTATCCCAGGTGTGGCTGTGTTTTCCAACCCCTCACTTCTGAGGGACTAAGACTTTGACCTGTTCTGACCCTCTGGGGGAGGGCCTCATTGAACATTGTGGCCAGGTGCCAACTGCCCCCAGGAACATTCACAGGATGGTGCTGCTGTCAATGGCCAAAGACTGTGGGTGGGTGCCAGCCTTCCCCAGAAAGAGTTCACACGATCCTGTAACAGCAGCGTTTCAGGGATTATGGAAAAATCACAACACACATCTGGCACCAGGTTTCCCCCTAAACGTTCTTGTTCCAACACCAGTGAATGTGGTGAATGTGGTTGTTCTCCAGGGTTTGCTGGGATCTTTGGCTGTGGGGTGGCTGTACAGCCTTTACCAAATGTCATCCTAGCAGGAGAACAGCCTCTCCCCATGTGGCCCAAGGACCCCTTGGACCTCGCTCTCTGTTCCTGGGGTTTTGCTCTTCCCACCAGAGCACCACCAGATATCCAGCTGTGGAGTTTCAGACTCTGCACTTCCACTGTTTATAGAGTCTTAATGGAATTTAAACCCTCTCCTTTCTCCTTTCTTCTTTTTTTGTTCAGTCCCTTGTATACTCTTTCTTTTCTCTCCATCTGCTTTCATACTCTCCCCCCGTTTCCATCCTCTCTCTGCAAGCAAAAACAGCTTCCTGCCCTCTGTGGCTTCTCTCTCCCCCAGTTCACCTCTCTGTGCCGCATACTTGCTGAGTTCTCTGGTTCAGATTGTGCTGATTGTTGTGTTAATCCGAAACCAGTTTTCTAGGTGTGCAGGATGGTTTAGTGTAGATCTGGCTGTATTTCAGGGATGAGAGATGCAAAAAAAACTTCCATGCTGTTGCACCATCTTGGCCTCCCTGTGATTTTCTAAAAGAAAGGTTTTGAAGCTTGCTTTAAGCTGTTTTAGTTAAAGAACCAGAGCAGTCTTTAGAGCTTTTTTCCTCCCCACTAGTGAGGCAATACCCTTTTGAATACTCTACCTGATACCTTGTAAATTAGGAGATTTTCCATTCTGGCTGGTATGAGCACTGTTCCCAGCCCTGTATGGCCTTTGTGTATTGTTCCTTTTAATCATTTCACATCTATTTCTTTCTCTGACCTTGGGTAGACTTGACTGGACCCTTACGCAGCTTTTAAGAACTCTCTGTGTAGTCTCCTCTTTGGTATCCTGCCTGGAAAATTCTAGCTGCTTTGACCTTTCCAGACTTCCAGCCCCATCTTCCCAAGTCAACTGATGGACTCTGAATGGGTCTCCTTCCCTATGCTGCTGTCTGGAAACTTTCTCAAGGCAGTAAGCTGGAGCAATCATTTTGTTTCTCCCTTTTTAGGGACCACTGTTCTTCTTTACTTGACATCCATCCTTCTTTGTCTGAAAGCCTTTTTAATAAAGTACACATTTTATACATTTGTAAAAAAGTAACTTCTGATGAAAAGTGAAATCTGACTTCTAATACTCCATCTTGTCCAGAAGTGGAACTTTGATTTTAATTTTATAATTATTGAAGTTATATTTTCACAGAACTGTTTGTATGTTCATTTAACAGTGACTTTTTTCTTTACAATTTAAGTAATATATTAGAAGTTAAAAGGTATGTTTATTTTAAAAGTAGATCACTAGAAAAACTTAACGTTAAATGTGATTTAAACTTAGTTTGCTTTATAGGTCAGAAATTCTGCTTTCTTTTAGAAACATTTATGTTATCAAATTCACCTTTGAGTTTTTCAAATTTGTCTTAATACTTTTTTTTTTTTTTTTTTAAGAGAGAGAGAAAGTGAGTAGGGAAGGGCAGAGGAGAAGAGATAATCTTAAGCAGTCTCCATGCTCAGCTGGAGCCCAACCTGGGGCTCTATCCCATGACCCTGGGGTCATGACCTGAGCTGAAATCAAGAGTCGGATGCTCAACTGACTGAGCCACCCAGGCGCCCCTTGTTTTAATACATTTTTAAGAATGTGTGTTTTTTTTTTTATATGTGTTGTTTTTTTTTTATGTGTATTGTTCGGTTATTTGATTGTAAGTGAATTTATGAGGTTTTTTTTTTCCTTTCACATTTAAGAAACAACACTTCAAAGGTATACTCACATAGTCTTGTTTTTCCATTGTATTATAAAATTAGTGTAAGCTTTTAAAAGTATTGATTTCAATCCATAAGTTCAAATATTCAAAGCATAGTAAAAATTTCATTATTTAGATAATTGTTTTAATGTTAATGACCTTTTAATATACTTTAACAAATTTTTCTTACAGATCAGGGGACTGATTTTGGATGGCTCTTCAGAGTTAATCCAAGAAGGTCTCAAAAGTGGCTTTCTTCATCCACTTTCTGAAAAATGGAATGAGTGTAGTGAGTCCATTACTTTACCACTCGATACCTGCAATTTGTCAGAATTATGTGCAATGGCAAAGCATTTGCCTTCTCTGAATGAAATGGAACTTCAGGCATTACAATTGATGGAAGAGGATATGTCTATTAAAGAACAGGATTTATTTTCACGCATCATTGAAAACAACTCTAGCTTTACAAAAATTATTACTTTAATGGGACAGAAATACCTGGTGCCACCAAAAAGCAGTTTTCTTTTGTCTGACATTTCTTGCATGCATCCACTTCTGAACTGTAAGTAATTATTATGTTATTAGAAAAATGTAATTTTTCTGTGGCCTCAAAAGTCAAGAGCTAGTCTGAATGCTGAATGAGGGTCAACTTTTATGAGGATAGGGTAAACACTTAATTTTCTTTTAAAATTTTAAAAGTACTGACTTTGGATTAAAAAAATTTAAAAAAGAATTATGAACAAAAGGGTTAAAAATAATTAGTCCCCATGAGAGCAAATACAGTTGCTGCTCTGTAGTTAGGAATTCAGGATAAAATTGGTTTTGGCCAAACACAATTATTTAAAATGTTTTTAAAAAATGAAAAAAAAATTTTTTTGAGAGAGAGGGACAGAGTGTGAGCGGGGGGAGGGGCAGAGAGAGAAGGAGACAGAATCAGAAGCAGGCTTCAGGCTTTGAGCTGTCAGCACAGAGACTGACGTGAGGCTTGAACCTACAAACCACAAGATCATGACCTGAGCTAAAGTCAGATGGCTAACGAACTGAGCCACCCAGTCACCACTAAACAACTTTATTTAACTTTTCTTTATAGCAAAGTAGAAATACTTCATATATGAACATAATCTTTTAGGTTACATATAGCTAATGTTCAAGTTTATTGTCTAAGATTTCTTGAAATATTTTCCTGTATAATGTTAACACAGTTTAAAGATTGAAGTCCACAGCTGAATTTGAATTTAGATTCCAAAGCTTAACTGTTAGTCTTTGGGCTAATAAAAAGAGCCTTAGATTCCTAGTTTATAAAATGGATATGATAAAAACCTACTTTTGGAGGTTATTTTGAGGATTAAGTGAATTAATCTGTATCAATTGCTTATGTCAGGGATTTATATATATTTAATAAGTTAAAACTATTATTCTAAGAGATGAGGTAGGAAAGAAGTATTTAAATATGCTATTTATTCTTATTTGGACTTTTAATAGCAAAATTTTATGGTATTAGATGACATAGGTCATTAAGGAAAAGCTTCTTTTAATTGCTCTCAAGCCGTGTTACACATGCGTGGTTATTCATGTCACAGTTTCTTCAGGGTAGATGACAGGATAATAAATTAATGGGAAAATTATGCTATGTTTGAATGCTTTCCATTCTTTTTGATCTTTGTCACACTAATAGTTTAAAAACCGTTACTTCGTCATTTTAATTTGCACTGTTTTATGTGTGAAATTATACATTTACCAAAATATATCTATGTTTATAAAAGCAGAAAGGGACAACTCTTCCTTACCGTAAAATTCCAATTAATAAATGTGGGTGGATGATAGAACTAGAAAGTTTCTATTTGGCAAACACCATAGTAATTGGATGTCAAAATAGTAGGTGAAAGATGAGACACAGGATATTTGCACAGTCTTAAAGTATCTCCTTAAACGATACTTATTAGTTACAAAGGGAAAACTGGAGAAACCTGGTAGTCAGCCCTTTAACGAAGTGATTAAAGTTGGTTTCACCAATAATGAGACATTTTGACATCTTTTATTTCCTGATTACTTTGATAATATTTTTGCCAAAAACTAGTAATTAAATTTAATCATAAGGAAATACCAAACCCAAATTAGGAGACATTCTATAAAATAAATGGCCAGTAGCCTTCAAAGTGTCAGGGTCATAAATGACAAAAAAAGATGGGAACTTTCCCAGATTGGAAGAGATTGAGGACACATGGCAACTAGATTCAATGTGTGATCCTGGTTTGGATCCTGGGCCAGAAAAAAGGACACTGTAGACATTGGGGAAGTTTTATTATGGTCAGTATATCAGTTTTAAGTTAAATTATTTCAAAAGAAAGTTTAAAAAAAGTAAAGCAAAAATAGCAATAAGTGAAATTATGTTAAAATCCCAGTGGTACTAAATTATAAAGGAAATTTAAATTGTTTCGGTTAAATTATTCTATTTGAATAAATGCCACAAATCCTTTTGTGACATTCCATTGTATTTGCGTCTGTAGTAAATGCACTTCAGTTTTTAAAGTGATCACCTACAGAAGGTATTTTTTGAAATACCTTGTGTGTTTGTTTTCAGGTAGGAAAACATATGATGTAATTGTGATAGATCCACCATGGCAGAACAAATCAGTTAAAAGGAGTAACAGGTAAGGATAAATAAATTATCTATTAGATATGTTTTCTAAAAGGTATTGTCCTTTGTACATTCTAGTTGCATATAATAAAAAGCATTACTTCGAGTTAAGGTCTGTCTGAAACTACTAAAATGTTTTCATTTAAATTTTTATTTTTAAAAATATTTACGTATGTATGTACGTATGTATGTATGTATTTATTTAGAGAGCATGCGTGAGCCTAGGAGGGGCAGAGGGAGAAAGAGAGAATCTTAAGCAGGCTCCAAGCCCAGTGTGGTGGTTTGACTCAGGGCTTGAGCTGAAATCAAGAGTCAACTGCTTAAACATCTGAGCCACCCAAGTGCCCCTTTTCACTTAAATTTTTAATTTCCCTAATTAGGTAATTCTCTTGAATTAGAACTGTGTATAGGTATAAGAGTATCACAAGTGATACACTTATTAATGACTGACGTTACTGACTGAACCAGTTCAGGGATGTTCTGTAACACCAAAGGGTAACATTTTTGCCTTCTTTGATATCAAATTTTTAAGTTTGGAAATATGTGCCAAAATATGGGCATACCTTGTTTTATGGTGCTTCACTTTATTGTGCTTTGCAGATATTGCCTTTTTTTTTTTTAATTGAAGGTTTGTGGCAACCCTGCATCAGCAAGTCTTTGGCAACATTTTTCCAACAGTATTTACTCACTTGTGTCTCTCAAATTTCTTCATTATTTTATTTGTTATGGTGATCTGTGCTTAGTGATTAACTCACTGAAAACTCAGATGACGGTTTCATTTTTTAGCAATGAAGTATGTAATTTTTTTTGAAATACTATTGCATAGTTAGTTGACTAGAGTGTAGTGTGAGCATAACTGTTACATGCACTGAGAAACCCCTAGTTTGACTCACTTTATTAAAGTGATATTAGCTTCGTTGTGGTGGTCTCAAACTGAACCTGCAGTATCTCTGAGGTATGCTTGTATAGTTTTCCTCAGTAGCTACTATGAATTTGTCTAATCTGTCTTTAACTTTTTTAAATTTGTCACCTTTTTTGTTTATTTCATCTCTTAGAGTAATAAGATTAATTACTGAGAGGACACTTCCTTTTTTTTTTTTTAATGTTTATTTTTGAGAGATGGGGAAAGGGTCAGAGAGGGAGACAGAATCCGAAGCAGGCTCCAAGCTCTGAGCTGTCAGCACAGGTCCCCATGAGGGGTTCAACCCACAGACTACAAGATCATGACCTGAGCCAAAGTTGAGCATATAACTGACTGAGCCACCCAAGCACCCCTCCTTTTTTTTTTTTCCTAATGTTTATTTATTTTGGGAGGCAGTAGGGAGGGACAGAGAGAGAGAGAGAGAGAGAGAGACAGATAGAGAGAGAGGGGAAGAGAGAGAGAGAATCTCGAGCAGGCTCCGTGCTGACAGCACAGAGCCCAATCCATCTCACGAACTGTAAGGTCATGAACTGAGCCAAAATCAAGTCTGCTTAATGGAGGTGCCACCCAGGCACCTCGAGGACATTTCCTTTTAATAGCTTATTTAAAACTCCTAAGTTTTCCTCTCATATACTAGTGAATATCTTCAGTTATATTACCTCTGAATGTTTAGCTCTAGACTTGAACACTTCCTATTACCTTAACTTCAACTTCATGTGAAATTTCTTTATCTCCACAATTTTCTCCAGTTTTCTTATGCTTCAGTTTTCTTATGCTTTTTTGTTTATGAGCTGGGATATTTTTCTCTGAAAGTTGTAAGAATCATACAAAATATTCATGTATCCTCTATGTGTATGTTTGTGTGTAGATATATATACATAATTTTTTCTAAACCATTTGAAAATAAATTAAGAGAAAAAGTAAGTTACTCTGAAATATTTCATTCTGTATTTCCTGAAAACAAAGAAATTCTCACATATAATCGTAATGCAATTGTCAAAATAGGTAATTAATATTGATATAGTACTGTTATTGATATAGCACTAGTATCTCATCTATAGACCTTTTTCAGGTTTTACTAGTTATCCTAGAAATTTTTAGCAAAATAAAATCCTGGATCATGCCTTATATTCATGTACATGTCTCTTTAGTATCTTTTAATTTTAAGTTTCTAAATCTTTTCTCAGAAACTTTTCTCAGGTGTTTCAGGAAATTGACTTTTTTGGGGTTTTTTGATGTTTGTTTTTGAGAGAGAGACAGAGTGTGAGGAAGGGAGGGGCCGAGAGACAGGGAGACACAGAATCTGAAGCAGGTTCCAGGCTCTGAGCTGTCAGCACAGAGCCTCATGCGGGACAGGAACTTGTGAACTGCGAGACCATTACCTGAGATGAAGTTGGATGCTTAACCAAGTGAGCCACCCAGCCATCCCAGAAACTGACATTTTTGAAAGCAGCAATAGGAAAGTAATATAGCATCCATTGATGAGTCTTGCCCAAAGTAGTTATTACTAAGGCAGTTGCCAAATGGTGATTATACGTGTGTGGGTTTATTTTTGGGCTGTCTATTCTGTTCCGTTGATGTATGTGTGTTTCTTTGTACCAGTACCATACTGTTCTGATTAGAATAGCTTTTTAATATACTTTGAAATCAGGGAGCACAATACTTCCTGCTTTGTTCTTAAGATCACTATTGCTATTTAGGGTTTTTTGTGGTTCCATACAAATTTTAGGATTCTTTGTTCTAGTTCTGTTAAAAATGCCATTGGTATTTTGATAGGGGTTGCATTAAATCTCTAGATTGCTTTCTCTAGTATAGACATTCTGACAATATTAATTTTTCGAGTCCATGAGCACAGTGTATATTTCCATTTATTTGTGTTGTCTTCAATTTTTTCATCAATGTCATACTTTTGAGAGTACAGGTCTTTCACTTCTTTGGTTAAATTTTTTTCCTAGGTATTTTATTCTTTTTGTTGCAATTGTAAATGGGATCGTTTTCTTGATTTCTCTTTCTGATAGCTTATTATTAGTATATATAAATGCAAGAGATTAGATTTCTGTAGGTTCCTTCAGTATCCTGTGATTTTCCTGAATTATTTTATTAGTTCTAATAGTGTTTTGGTGGAGTCTTATGGGTTTCTATAGATGATACTATGTCATCTGCAAGTAGTAACAGTTTTACTTATTCTTTTTCAATTTGGAGGCTTTTAATTTTTATTTTCTTACCTAATTGGTGTGGCTAGAAGTTCCAATACTATGTTGGATAAGTGGCGAGAATGGGTATGCTTGTCTTGTTCCTAATCTCAGAGGAAATGCTTTCAGCTTTTCACCACTGATTATGATGTTAGCTGAGAGTTTATCATATATGGCCTTTATTATACTTTGTATGTTCTTTCTGTACCCACTTTTTTAAGGGTTTTTATCATAAATGGATGTTGTATATGCCAAATGCTTTTTTGCATCTATTTAGATGATCGTATTTTATCTTTAATTTTGTTGATGTGGTATATTGGTAAATGCCACTGGATCATGGTGTATAATCTTTTTAATGTATTGTTGATTGTGATTTACTAATATTGTGATCCTTTTAATATACTGTTGATTATGATTTACTAATATCTGTGTTTATTGGGAATATTGGCCTGTAATTTTCTTTTTTAGTGGTATCTTTGTCTGATTCTGGTATTGGGGTTCTGCTGGCCTTGCAAAATGAGTTTGGAAGCATTTCTTCCTCTTCAAGTTTTTGGAATGATTTGAGAAGAATAGTTACTAACTCCTCTTTACATGCTTGGTAGATATCATATATGAAGCAATCTGGTCTTGGACTTTTGTTTTCTTGAGGTTTTTAAATTACTAATTCAATTTCATTACTTGTAATTTGTATATTCAGATTTTCTATTTCTCTGTGATTCAGTCTTGTAAGGTTGTGTGTTTCTAGGAACTTATCCATTTCTTCTAGGTTTTCCATTTTGTTGGCATATAATTTTTTTTTAGTACTCTTCTGTGATACATAGTCTCCTATGTATTTCTGTGGTTTCAGTTGTAACTTCTCTTTCATTTTTGATTTTATTCATGTGAGCCCTTTCTTTTTTCTTGATGAATCTGGCTAGGATTTTTCAATTTTAACTTTTCAGAGAAACTGATTTTAGTTTCATTGATCTTTTCTATTTTATTTTTTTTAGTTTCTATTTCAGTTATACCACTCTAATCTTTTTTTTTTTTATTTCCACTCTATACTTTATTATTTCCTTCCTTCTACTAACTTTAGGCGTTGTTCTTATTTTTCTAGTTTAGGTTATATTGTTTATTTGGGATTTTTCTTGTTTCTTTCTCTCCTCCTCTTCCTCCGCCTCCTTCTTTTTCTTTCTGCTGCTACAAGATACTTTATTGCTCCTTCTTTCTACATCTCATGTCATCTGTTGCTCCTGGCCTGGGACGAACCTGACAGTCACTACCCAGCAGGCTGACACACAACCTAAGTATCCACAACTTCCCTTCTTTTCTGGAAAGCAAGAACCCTCATTTATTCTACCAAATGCCAGCTTCAAAAGGCCTGACACACAGCTGTCACAGTGTCAACTTGGGAAAACAGTTTATTCTTCCTGGCCTCAAATGAAACCCCTTTTCATTTTAGTGCATGTTTATTCCAAATTACAGGATTTTCAGTTATCAATAAGTACAGTAATTTGGTTTCCTAATTATTAGACCTATAAACTTAAAAGTTTTTCCCTCCCAAATACCAAGTACCCTACAGCTGGCCAAACCTAAGGGATTTTTCTTGTTTCTTTAGGTAGGTTTGTATCAGTATGAATATCCCTCTTAGAACTGCTTTTGCTGCAATTTTGGAAAGTTGTATTTCCATTTTCTTTTTCTTTTCTTTTCTTTTTTAATTTTAGAGAGAGAGTGCAAGTGGGGGAGAGGAGCAGAAGGAGAGAGAATCTAAAGCAGGCTCCATGCTCAGTGCAGAGCCTGACATGGGGCTTGATTCCATGATCCTGAGATTATAACCTGAGCTGAAATCAAGAGTT
The DNA here is from genome assembly GCA_028646485.1 of Cryptoprocta ferox. Taxonomy (NCBI): domain Eukaryota; kingdom Metazoa; phylum Chordata; class Mammalia; order Carnivora; family Eupleridae; genus Cryptoprocta; species Cryptoprocta ferox. The sequence goes on from CM053566.1 coordinate 37,206,268, forward strand.
TAACACTCAACTGACTAAGCCATCCAGGCGCCCTGTGTGTTTCTATTTTCATTTGTCTCAAAGCACTTTTTGATTTCCTCTTGGATTTCTTTGTTTATCCATTGGTTGTTCAGTAATGGTTTTTAGTCTCTACATGTTTATGGTTTTTTTAGTTTTCTTCTTGTAGATGATTTCTAGTTTTACTATTTTGGTTGGAAAAGATTCTCAATGTTTTTTTTAAACTTATTTAGGCTTGTTTTGTGGCCTACTATATTATCTGTTCTAACGAATGTTCCATGTGCCATTGGAAAAAATGTGCATTTGGTAGTTTTTGGGTGAATTGTGCTGTATATATCTATTACATCCATCTAGTGTAATGTGTTGTTTAAGGAAAAAGTTTCACTATGGATTTCTATCTGGATGATCTATCCATTGATATAAATGAGGTATTGAAGTCCCCTATTATTATTGTATTAATGTCATTTTCTTACTTTAGGTCTGATAATATTTGGTTTAAATATTTAGGTGCTACTATGTTGGGTACATAAATATTTATAACTGTTATATCATCTTCTTGGGTTGACTCCTTTATCATTATGTAATGCTCTTTATCTTTTGTTAGAATCTTTGTTGTAAAGTTTATTTTGTTGATATGAGTATTGGTACTTTAGCCTTCCTTTTGTTTTTATTTGCATGCAATACCTTTTCCCATCCCTTTATCTTTTTAGTCTATAGACTTTAGATGTGAAGTGAGTTTCTTCCAGGCAGCATATAGATGGGTCTTATTTCTTTTAGCCATTCAGCTTCCTATGTCTTTTGACTAGAACATTTTAGTCCATTTTATTTAATGTAATTATTGATTGGTATGTACTTATTGATATTTTACTTGTTTTTTGGTTGTTTTTGTGATTCTTCTGTGTTTCTTTGTCCTTCCTTTGATCTCTTCCCTTGTGATTTGATGGTTTTCTTTAGAGTTATGTTTGGATTCTTTTGTCTTTATGTTTTGTATATCTCTTGTAGGTTCTTGGTTTGTGGTTGCTATGAAGTTTATGTATAATGACCTTAGATATATAGCAGTTTATTTTAAGCTGATAGTTTAAGTTTGAATGCATTCTAAAAGCACTACTTTTTTACTGCCCCTCAACGTTTTCTGTTTTTGAAATCATATTTTACATCTTTTTATTTTCTGTATCCCTTAACTACTTACTGTAGTTATAGTTGAGTTTAATTTTTTTTAATGTTTATTTTTGAGAGAAAGTGAGTGTGTGTGCATGTGTGCAGAAGTTGGGGAGGGGCATAGAGAGGGGGAGACAGAGGATCCGAAGCAGGGTTTGCACTGACAGTAGAGAGCCAGATGCAGGGCTCAAACTCACTGCGAGAACTGTGAGATCATGACCTGAGCCAAAATCGGATACTTAACTGACTGAGCCACCCAGGTGCTCAAGTTTACTTTTTTGTCTTTAACCTCATACTAGCTTTTTAATTGGTTCATCCACTGCCGTTATTATATATTTTGCCTTTATGAGTGAGATTTTTAAATTCCATATATTTTCTTATTTTTAATCATGGTACTTTTTTTCTGCTTAAAGAAGATCTTTTAACATTTCTTGTAAGGGTGGTTTAGTTAGGATGAATTCCTTTAGTTTTTGCTTGTCTGGGAAACCCTTTATCTCTCTTTCAATTCTGAATGACAGCCTTGCTGGGTAGAGTATTTTTGGTTGTAAGTTTTTCCTTTTCAGTACTTTAAATATATCCTAGTACTCCCTCTGGCTTGCAGGGTTTTTGCTGAAATATGAGCTGATCAGGGTGCCTGGGTGGCTCAGTCGGTTTGGTGTCTGATTCTTGATTTTGGTGCAGGTCATGATCCCAGGGTCATGGGATCTAGCCCTGTGTCAGTCTCTGTACTGAGCATGGAGCCTGTTTAAGGTTCTCTCTTTCTCCCTCTGTTCCTCTCCCCTGCTCATGTGCGCTCGTGCTCTCTCTCTCTCTCTCTCTCTCAAGTAAAAAAAAAAAAAAAAGCTGATCATCTTACGGAGTTTTCCTCATATATGATTATTGGGTTTTATTATTGCTGTTTCAACATTCTCTCATTATCTTTAACTTTTGCCATTTTATTTATAATATGTTTTGGTGGATCTCTTTGGGCTCATTTTATTAGGTACTTTCTATGCTTTCTGCATCTGATAGGTATTTCCTTTCTCAAGTTAGGGAAGTTTTCAGCCATTATTTCTTCAAATTTTCTGGCAGTTTTCCTCTCTCTTTTCCTTCTGGGTCTCATATAATGAGAATGTTAATATGGTTGTTTTTCCAGAGGTCCCCTAAAACTATCCTCCTTAAAAAAATTATTTTTTGCTGTTCTCATTGTGTAATTTCAACTATTCTCTCTTCCAGATTGCTGATTCATCCTTCTCTATTATGTAATCTGCATTTGGTTCTTTCTAGTGTATTTTTCATTTCAGTTATTGTATTCCTCACCTCTGATTGGTTTTATTAAAAAAACTTTCTTTCTCTTTGTTGAAGTTTTCACTGTGTTCTTCCATTTTTTTTCCTGTGTTTGGTGAGCATCTTTATGATCATTACTTTGAACTCTATCAGGTAAATTACTTATCTCCTTTTCTTTAGGGTTTTCTTTTTTTCTGGGGTTTTATCTTGTTTTGTTTGGAATGTAGTTCTCTGTCTCCTCATTTTGTTTGACTTTTTGTGTGTGTTTCTATGAATTAGCTGAAAGAACTAACTCTCCTAGTATTGAAGGAGTGGCCTTGTGTAGGACTGCCTGCTGTGTAGACTGTGGGCCTGGTGGCTTTGGTAGGCTGGTTAAAGCTGGAGCGCGCATGGCTAGAAGGTCCTGGGACATGTGCTGTGGCCACCTCTGTGGAATTGCTGGAGCTGGAGTGGGCATAGGCTGGGTATGTCTTATGTGGATGTGCTATGCTGGAGCTGCCTTTGTGGGATGCCTGGATTTGACATAGGCCCATTGGGTTCTGGAGGGTGTTATGTTTTGGCCGACTTGGCAGGATGGCTGGAGCTAGGTTGGGGACCTGGGGTGTATTGTATGGGGGCTGTCTTTGAAGGACAGCTGGAGCTGGTGTGGACCAGAGGTCTAGAGTGTGCTGTAGTGGCCCTAGCAAGTTGGTACAAGTGCCTGGACCCTGCCCTTGTTTATGATATGAAGGTGGATGTAGAATGTAAAAATGCCTCTTGCTGGTGCCTCTTAAACCCAGTGAGAGTTCAATGGTATACCTATTCATTCAGTGTTCTAGTGTTAGTAAATGGATTTCCTTCATTTACAGTCTATGCTTGAGGGCAGGTGAGTCTGTGTGCTGGTCCGTCATCAATACCCTTCTTTACTCTAGGTCACCTAGCAGGAGTGGGGTTCCTCTCTTATCCATATTTCTCCTACTTTTCCCTATTGGTCCTTTTACCATTTGTTGGGCAGAAGCTGTGCAATCAGCCCTCTCTTCTTCTCGAGGAATTGTCTCTATATAGGTGTAGATTTAGCATGTGGGGGGAGGTGAGTTCAGAGTCTTCCTATATTGCCATCTTGGACACTCTTAGTAAATTTTAATGCTTTCAATCTGTTCTGTATTTTAGTTACAAGGGTGAATGATCTCTTTTTTCTTTTATTATTAGATTATAAACCTTAGATTGTGTGCTGTTTGAGAGAAGGGTGCTAATACAGGTTTTTAAAAACTGAGATGAAATGAACCCTTTTCTCTACTTTGAAGTACATAGTTTAGTGGGTTAATTCATTCACAATGTTGTGCAACTATTACCTTATCTAATTCTGTAATATTTCCGTCACTCCCTAAGAATCCCTGTTTTTCCCAATTCGCCTCTTTGTCCGTACACTGGCAACCATTAATCTTCTTTCTGTCTCTATGAACCTACCTTTTGGGACAATACATGTAAATGGAATCATATAACATGTGGCCTTTGTGTCTGGCGTACTTCATTTGATACTTGTTTTCATGTTTCATCCAGGTTTTAGCATATATCAGTATTTCATTTTTAATGGCTGCATAATATTCCATTGAATGGATTTCCAGCTTTTGGCTATAATGCTGCTATAAGCATTTGTTTTTTTTTTTCTTTTTTATGTTTTTTATTTATTTTTGAGAGAGAGAGTGAGAAACAGCATGAGCAGGGGAGGGTCAGAGACAGGGAGATACAGAATCTGAAGACAGGCTCCAGGCTCTGAGCTAGCTGTCAGCACAAAGTCCGATGCAGGGCTCGAACCCATGAACCATGAGATCATGACCTGAGCTGAAGTCAGACGCTTAACCGACTGAGCCACCCAGGCACCCCTCTAAGCATTTGTGTATAAGCTTTTCCGTGAACATTAAAGAATTTGGCTTTGTCCAAACAGAAGTTTGACCTTTGCCTTCAGCTTCTGGGAGATAATCTATATTATTCCTGATAGGATTATTTCTATTTAGTGTGCTTGAGTTGGGGGTGGAGGAAGTTGGGAGACTGGTTACATAAACAGTCTTAAAACAGGGGCTGGCTACACCAGAGAGGCCAACTGTGTCATTTAAGGTAGGAGCTTTGGGTCCCATTGGTATGAATTGACCTGGAGACTGAGTTCAGCCACCTGGGCAGTTAGTCACTCTATCATGCCTATGTAATGCATCCCCAGTTAGAACTCTGGACACTGGAGCTGGGGTGAAATTCCCTGGTTAGTAATACTCTGTGTGCATTATCACACATTGATGCTAGGAGGGTAATACATTCTGACTTTATGGGAGAGGACCATTGGAGGCTTTGTGTTTGTAAGCCACTCCCCCCCCAGGCTCTGCTCTGAATTTCTTCCTTTGGCTGATTTTAATCTCTAATAAAACATAATCTTTACATGATAAATTGTAGTAAATTGTTTTCTATAAAAAACTGTAATCATGATTATGATAGCTTTCAGTAAGTTCTACGTCCTTTTTTTTTTTTTTTTTTTTTTTTTTTTTTTTTTTTTACAAATTATTGAACCTGAGAGTGGTTTTGGAAACTGCCCAAATTTCTAGTTGGTTGTAGAAGAGAGGGAAGTCTTAAGGCCTGTTCCTTCAGACATTGTAGTTGCCTAATTCCAGGCAACATGTTTTCACTTATCTTGGGTATTTACCTAGGAGTAGAGTTGCTGCATCATATAGTAATTCTGCCTTTAGTTCTTGAGGAACTACTGAGCTGTTTTTCACAGTGGATGTGTCATTTTCCATTTTCCATTCCTACCAGCAATGTATGAGGGTTCCAGTTTCTCTACATTCTTAGTGATACTTATTTTCTGTTTTGTTGTTGATGTTTGTTTGTTTTAAATTACAGCCATCCTGATGGGTGTAAAGTGATATCTTGTGGTTTTGATTTGCATTTCTCTAATGACTAATGATATTGAGCATCTTTTTATGTCCTTATTGATCATCTGTATATATTCTTTAGAGAATTGACTGTTCAGATCCTTTGCACATTTTAAAATTATTTGTCTTTTTGTTGATTTCTAAGAGTTCTTTACATATTCTAGATACTTGGCCCTTACCTTATATGATTGGCAAATATTTTCTCCCATTTGCTGTGTTGCCTTTTCACTTTCTTTCTAGTGTTTTCAAAGCACAAAGTTTTACATTTTGTGGAAGCCCAGCTTACCTTTTCTGCTTGTATTTAAGAAACCATTGCCTTTAGGGCGCCTGGGTGGCTCAGTTGTTAAGCATCTGACTTTAGCTCAGGTCATGACCTCACAGTTCATGACTCTGAGTCCCACATTAGGCGAATTTGAACCCTGTTTCAGGTGAGCTCGTGCCTTGCTAGGAGTGAGCACGAGTTGTGCTTTGGGTAGTATACCAGCTCTGCTTTGGGTAAAACATGAGCTCGGGGTGAGCCCCACTTCTTTCTCTATCTCTTTCTCTGCCCCTTGCTCACTTGCACCCTTTCTCTCTCTCTCTCTCAAAAAAAAAAAAAAAAAAAAGAAACATCACCTTAATCAAAGTCACAATGATGTACACCTGTTTTCTAAATGTTTCGGCTCTTACATTTAGGCCTTTGATCCATTTTGAGTTTAATTTTATATATGAGGTAAAAATCACAATTTTATTCTTTTGCATTTGGATATCCAGTTGTCTCAGCATCATATATTGAAAAGACTGTTCCCAATTGCTTCTCATTATTGTAGTTAAGTGTTAAATTCAAATGAATCAAAGATATTGAAGAAGAAAACCAAAACGGGAGGCATCACAATCTCAGACTTTAGCCTCTACTACAAAGCTGTAGTCATCAAAACAGTATGGTATTGGCACAAAATAGACACATAGACCAATGGAATAGAATAGAGAACCTAGAATTCAACCCGCAAATGTATGACCAATTAATCTTTGACAAAGCAGGAAAGAGTATCCAATGGAAAAAAGACAGCCTCTTTAACAGATGGTGCTGGGAGAACTGGACAGCAACATGCAAAAGAATGAAACTGGATCACTTTCTTACACCATACAGAAAAATAAACTCAAAATGGATGAAGGACCTGAATGTGAAACAAGAAACCATCAAAACCCTAGAGGAGAAAGCAGGAAACAACCTCCTTGACCTGAACCGCAACAATTTCTTACTCGACACATCCCCAAAGGCAAGGGAATCAAGAGCAAAAATGAACTATTGGGACCTCATCATTATAAAAAGCTTCTGCAATGCAAAGGGGACAATCAGCAAAACTAATAGGCAACCAAAGGAATGGGAAAAGATAGTTGCAAATGACGTATCGGAAAAAGGCATAATATCCAAAATCTACAAAGAACTCACCAAACTCCATACCTGAAAAACAAATAAACCAGTGAAGAAATGGGCAGAAGACATGAACAGATACTTCTCCAAAGAGGACATCCAGATGGCCAACAGACACATGAAACGTTGCTCAGCATCACTTATCATCAGGGAAATACATAGCAAAATCACACTGCGCTACCACCTCACACTAGTCAGAGTAGCTAAAATGAACAAATCAGGAGACTATAGATGCTGGCGAGGATGTGGAGAAACGGGCACCCTCCTACACTGTTGGTGGGAATGTAAACTGGTACAGCTACTCTGGAAAACAGTATGGAGTTTCCTCAAAAAACTATCAATAGAACTCCCCTGTGACCCAGCAATAGCACTGCGGGGGATTTACCCAAGGGATACAGAAGTGCTGATGCATAGGGGCACATGTACCCCAATGTTCATAGCAACACTTTCAACAATAGCCAAATCATGGAAAGAGTCTAAATGTCCATCAACTGATGAATGGATCACGAAGATGTGGTTTATATATACAATGGAATACTACATGGCAATGAGAAACAATGAAATCTGGCCATTTGTGGCAACGTGGATGGACCTCAAGGGTGTTATGCTAAGTGAAATAAGTCAGGCAGAGAAGGACAGATGCCATATGTTTTCACTCATAGTGAAACAGGAGAAATTTTACAGAGGACCATGGGGAAGGGGAAGGGGAAAAAATAGATAAGGAGAGGGAGGGAGGCAAACCATAAGAGACTCTTAAATACTGAGAACAAACTGAGGGTTGTTGGGGGTGGGGGAGAGGGGAAAAGAGGTAATGGGCATGAAGGAGGGCACTTGTTGGAATGAGCACTGGGTATTACATGGAAACCAACTTCACAATAAACAACAAAATAAAATGTATAGCGTGTGTTTATACGTATACGTACAAAAAAAAAGAACCAAAGAGTCCAATTTTGTAATATCCTTTGGTAATGTGTTCTGGTTTTCTCTAAGAATTACTTTTTTAAAAAAATTATGTTTATTCATTTTTGAGAGACAGAGACAGAGTACAAGCAGGGGAGGGACAGAGAAAGAGGGAGACACAGAATCTGAAGCAGGCTCCAGGCTCCAAGCTGTCAGCATAGGGCCTGATGCAGGGCTTGAACCCACGGACCGTGAGACCATGACCTGAGCCGAAGTCAGACACTTAACTCACTGGCTCAGTCTTGAGTTCGAGTCCCACATTGGGCCCTGTGCTGACAGCTCAGAGCCTAGGGCCTGTTTCGGATTCTGTGTCTCCCTCTCTGTCTGCCCCTCCCCAGCTGGCACTCTGCCTCTGTCTTTCTCAAAAATAAATAAATGTTAAATATTTAAAAAAATTTTCAGCTTAAATTTCATTTGCTTTTTATTTTAATGAAAATTGATAGTTCTCTTGAATACTGTTTAGAAGTTTTAAAAAGTGAACCAATCCTTGATCATAATTAGCAGCATCTTTGGGGGCAGCTTTTGTGATTCAGAAAAATAGACTTATTCCTTTTATAATATTTTGTGATAGTTTTACACAGCACATTTTGAAATTATTGTTTTTTTCCCCCACTTAGCTTATAGGTATATCTTTATATGGTCTTTTTTGTAATGATTTATTGTATTGCTTCTTTCTCTTAACTTTTGATTTTAGAAATTCCATACTTTGAGAAAATTTGAAAAGATAGTACATGAGTATCAAATTACCTTTCCTTTAGATTCACCAGTTATTAATATTCTACCACATTTGTGTATTTTTTCTCTTTCCATCTCTCTGCTTTTTTATCTGATGTTGTAGGAATCATGCGTTCACCAACAAATTCTTTTGCATGTTTTTTCCTAAGACAAGGGTATTCTCCTACATAACTATAATAACAGTATTACTCCCAATAAAGTTAATATTGTCAAATATAATAGTATCAAATATACATTATATATTCATGTATTTTTTAAACCTCTTTTCAAACTGTTATTTATCGCTGTATTTTTCTTTTTGTTTTTCAGATTTAAGCTCCAATCAGGAATCATACATTACATTTGGTCTTTACTTTTATGCTTTTAATGCACAGCAGTCTCCTGTTTTTTGTTTTTGTGTTCAGGTTATTGACTCTTTTTTAATATCCCATGCCACTTTTCTGTAGATTTCCTACCTTTTGGATTTGTCTGATTATTTTTTCATGATTAGATTCAGGTTAAACATTTTTGATTAGGATACTACTTTGGTGATAAAGATGCATATTTTGCAATTTGTTCAGTGACTTCCAGGAGAACAAAACTAAAAAATGGAATATTTCATCCCCACTGCAACCCCCGGCAAATAAACACAATTAAATAAAATTAAGACAGTCAAAGAATCTGCAGTTATTGGAACATCAGACTTCAAATTTTTGACTTGATGTTTTTCATACTGTGGCAAATTAAGTTTTTTATTTTTAAATTTTTTTAATTAATTAATTTTGTTTTTTGAGAGAGAGAGAGAGAGATAGAGAGAAAGAGAGCACAAGTCAGCGAGGGGCAGACAGAGAAAATCCCAGGAAGGGTAGAGGGAGAAAGAGAGAGAGAGAGAGAAGTGGGCCTCGCCCAAAGTAGGGCTCAAGCTCACAAACTGTGAGGTACTGACGTGAGCTGAAGTCAAATGCTTAATGACTGAGCCACCCAGGCACCCCTTAGTTTTTTTAAATTAACACGTTGTTTATAAGATATGCTAGCCTACTGGAAAAGCACTGGTATGGATGGTAGAAAACTTGGGTGCATGAGATCTGAATTATTTTACTCATTTGTTTATTTGAGAAAATACTTATTGATCACTTCCTCACATCATACAGTTGCTGTATATGAGAGTTGGATTCCAATGTTTATTGCATTTGGCCATTAGGATGTCGTTTACTTTTTCCAGAATAGGTATAATAGTAGAAGCCTATTATAGTCCATTGAGGAATAACATAAAAGAAAGTAGAAAGACTAAATGCATACCAGTCCTTAGGTTAGTTGTAGACATTAGAAGACTGAATTGAAGGAATTTCCTGTCTCTTTTCTCTTCCACTACCTCCTTTCCCTCTTTCTCTCCTCTTTCTTCCTTTAATACCTAGGCTGATGGTAAGGAACTACTAGAGAGGTTGAAATCCAGAAGGAGAGAAATAATTAGCATTATAAGATAGTAGAAAATGGGAATAAGAGAACACACTTGGACCGATAAGCTTTAAGTAGCTTTAAAATGAAGCCATACTATTTCATTTACGAGGAAATGTATAGAAATAAATAAGTGAAGGTATATAAGGAGAGAAGGTTAGGTAGTTGAAGGAGTCTGTTGGCTTTTATTTTTACTGATATATGAGTTAACTTCATCTGCCAATAGTGAGTTTGGGCAAGAGATTTGAAAAGAGATGAGGGTTTATAGTTGACCAAGGATAAGTAAAAGAATTGATGAGTAGTTTTAGTAGTTTTTGAGAGCCTGAGAATGGGTTTAATTGACCCAGTTCTTCACTTCTCATTTTTTCCACCTGATTTTCCCCAAATGAAGAAGTGGAATTGAGTTGTTTGGAAATTGAAGATTGGAGATTTGAAGGAGCTGTGGGTTGAAGGGTAAAGAGGTGATAGGAATTTAGGGTGCTAGACAGAAGACAGTGAAATGATTGGTGATTGCTCGTCTGTGGAGATGAGGAGCATGTGGGCAGGAAGATATGATAGACTCAGTAAAGTAGGGGGATGGGGCATGGGATGCTTTGATAAGGTTAAAGAATAGGTAAGGGATAGGTGTTTACTGCCAGAAATTGACATTTAGTTTGAGATAGAATTAAGTATGGGTGATGACAGGGTCCAGGTTGGGGTCACTGGAATAGATTATTGAGATGAATGCAATTATTTTTGTTTAGGGGAAGATTAGGCGAGGTGTGTATATTATATAGATTGTGCCTTGAAATTGTCCAGGATAATGGCAAGAGTTGTGTTGGCAAGGGAGAAGGATCTTAGAGCATAAGGCTTCATTGATATGGAGAGTGAGGAAGAAATGGGTTTAATAAAGAACTTTACAGTCTAGCATAGCTGGATACCATGTCCCTCAGGAGAAGTGAATTTTATGCAGATGGAGGAGTTATAGCCTAGAAGCAGCAATAATAGAACTAGGAGAATACTGACCCTCCTCTCTTTCTTGTGTGTGTTGAGTGTTAGAGAAAGGGCCACATTTAGATTGGATATTGTAGAGCAAGTAGTTCTAGCAAGAGAAATCAAAGTTCGTACTATTAATGACTCAGAGGTGCAAGAATATAGAATTTTTTGAAAATAAAAGCATGAAGGTTTCAGAGAGCCCAGAAAAATTGATTGGGAATAAAGAAGAAGCAGGATGATAGATTGAGGGTTGAAAATATAGTGGAATATTGTGACCATAGTTTCAAGACTTACTGTGATAGGGTCCTTGGGTATTGTAGGATTATGAAAACAAAACAATAATATTTGGTTAATTTTGAATGGGAGAAAAGGATATTAGTGAAATTATTAAAATGTAATACATTTAAAAATGATAAATATAGCCTGGCAATTTTACACTGTTAAAAATGAGAAAGGGTTAATTCTGACTTGCATGTAATAGTATGTCCACAGGGTGTCACTGTGGCTTCATATTTAGTTACACAAATAAACAGCTATAGGAGCTCTGTGTTTGTGGAGTCAGTATTAAATGGGTCTTTTCTTTGCTTATTTTTCCTTTTTGTAGTGAATTTTGATAATTTTTTTCTGTTTATTTGTAGGTACAGTTATTTATCACCACTACAAATAAAGCAGATACCTATCCCTAAACTGGCTGCTCCACACTGTCTTGTTATTACTTGGGTGACCAATAGACAGAAGCACCTACGTTTTGTAAAGGAAGAACTTTATCCTTCTTGGTCTGTTGAGGTAGTAGCTGAATGGCACTGGGTAAAAGTAAGTTCAGAAATTAACTTACTTGTTATTATAATGTCCCATGTAAGTCACATAAATGTAGCATCTGATTTTTAACACTTCACATGTCACTGCTCTACTCCTTCAACACAGTCTAATTAAAACTTTTACCTTGATGCTAAATATTTTTTTAATACTAAATACTTTTATTTTCTTATTCTCAGAGGCTTTATGCTCGTTTGTTCTGTGTCTTTTTGTAGTAGAGTCCCAAAGTGCTGGCCTTTGGAAGTCACTCAGGGAGATATCAGGATGACATTTTAAAAAGCTCTGATATCTCTAGTTTAAAAACAACAAACAAGACTAAGTATTGTCTATCTTATCAATCCCTGAGTTGCTTTTATTTTTTTTTATTTTTTTATTTTTTTTAACTTTATAGTTTATTGTCAGGTTGGTTTCCATATAACACCCAGTGCTCTTCCCCACAAGTGACCTCCACCAAGACCATCACTCCCCATTACCTTTCCCCCTTCCC
>CM053566.1:37218906-37476979 GCA_028646485.1 Cryptoprocta ferox
AACTCGTTGGCCAGGCGGGACGGACCTCTCTCCCAGCGCCCGGCAGTTATATATGGGGAGGCGGGCGAGTTTTTCCTCCCTTAGAGATGGTTCTATGAGTGTTTTCCACCTCTCTTTCTCTTCCCCTGGTCTCTCCGGGGCACAGCGCGCTCTCCCTGTGTTGGGCTGGGGCTCTTTCCCCCTGCACCTCGGGACCTGCCTGTCCCCTAATTTCCCAGATCACAGTCACTCACTCAGACATCTTTGAGGTTGTCTTCTTTCTGGCGTCTGTTTCTTCTTTCCCCCACCTGCAAATCCGAGTTTTATCACCTCAGTCCTTCTCAGTTCAATCCATACGGGCGTGCACGGATTACAGAGCTCCCTGCTTCTTTGCCATCTTGCCCGCTCTCTCCCCTGAGTTGCTTTTGTTACTAATTCTAGCTCTGACAGTGTTTACGACACTATTTTTTATGACGGAATATACTTGATTATAATCTGCTTATATATATTATCAGTAATCAGTAAATGTTATTTGAATGAATAAATGAATTAATGATGACATGGTTTCCAGGATACAAAGTAGATTTGATACAAAGTAGATTTTTATGTGTAAAGTGATAAAGTGATGTTTAAAATATTTTAATCCCTTATAGTTGCTCTAATGTGATAGTTATTAGCCATATGTGTCTATTCAGCACATGAATTATGGCTATTCAAAATTGAATTGATGCTAAGCATAAAATGTACATTGGATTTCAAAGGCAATATGAAAGAAAAAATCTGACATACCTCAGTAACTTTTTGAATTGATTACATATTAAAATAATATTTTGGATATGTGAGATTAAGCTAAATATATAATTAAAATTACTTATATATGCTTCATACTTTTTTAAAATGATTTTTTATTTATTTTGAGAGAGAGTGCGTGCATGTGCGCACTAGGGATGGGCAGAGAGAGAGGGAGAGAGAATCTCAAGCATACTCAGCGCTGTCAGTGTAGAGCCTGAAGTGGGGCTCAAGTTCATGAACCATGAGATCATGACCTGAGGTGAAGAGTCAGACACTTAACCGACTGAGCCACCTAGGTGCCCCAACTTCTTACTTTTTTAATATTGCTAGTAGAAAATTTAAATCATAAATGTGGTTTGTGTTTATGGCTTACATTATATTTTTATTAGATAGCACTAGCCTAGAGGTTTAATAATTTGTTTTCATTGGCGGAAATTGTATAGTGATAGAAAAAGAAAACCAAACTCTTTCCCGGATATTTATAGATGTATGGTTTAATTTTGTTTTGTTTTTTTGACTCCTTCCTATCAGATCACCAATTCAGGAGAGTTTGTGTTCCCATTAGATTCTCCACACAAAAAGCCTTATGAAGGTCTTATACTGGGGAGAGTTCGAGAAAAAACTGCTGTACCATTAAGGTAGGAAAGGCGGTTTTTCAAAACTGTATAAATGTATCCCCTTAATTTTTACATTTTTGAAAATTTGAAAATGGCCTAGACCAGAAAAGTATGAATGGTATGACACATGAAATTTTATATTATCCTTTGTTTTATCTAGTGCGTAACTGTCATTATTGAAGAAAAGGAAATTATCAGTAATGTCTCAGTACTTAAATTGTTGATTTTGATTATTTTTTCTATTCTTGAATTTATTTTTAAATTCAGATAACTATTTGAAAGTGAAAAAAAAATCAAGGCAACTGTGGCTTATGTATGAAAAATTGTCGTTTCAAGTATAATTTACACTGTTGTTTTGTTTTAATTAGGAATGAAGATGTAAAAATGCTTCCTATTCCAGATCACAAGTTAATTGTCAGTGTGCCCTGTACTCTTCACTCACATAAGCCTCCGCTTGCTGGTATGTTTTTATAAAATAGAATTGTTATGAGTTCTATTTGAGTCAAATTGAGAAAAGGATTAAATTTAGTATTTGGTGTAGAGATTTGGAAATTAATCAGAAGTTTTTATTAGTTCCCTAAAATTTTATAGTAGAATTTATGAATAGTGTTTTTTGTTTGTATTTTTAGGGAAAAGCTTTATTGTTTTCATTTGGTCCATGACTTGAGAGGGGGCTCCATGATGGTTAAAGAGCTGCTAAGTGGCTGCAGGGAGAGGGGCAGGCAGAAGCTCTGACATTGCAGGGGGAGGGTTGTGGAGGGGCCGCTCAAAGGCTGCTGAGCTCCAGAGGCTCCTAGTTTTGCTTGAGGGTGAGCCTTTCAAAGAGATACTTGGCCTTGCCCAGCCCAGCTGGGGGCCATCCAGCCTATGGAGGTTAGGCGGTCACCCAACTTCTTGGTGAGTTTTACCTCCTCATTTGGAAGCAGCTCTCCAGGAAGTTACAGAGATGGGGATTTGTGTGGGCAGAGCCCAGAGCATGTGTATCTAGAAGGGGCTGGTTCAGGTTCTTCTTCAGGATCATGGTAGCTTCCATGGCAACCAGGACTTTGCCTCACTCATCTTGGGAGGGCTTCTTCATGCTTTGGAAGAGGGCATAGCTGCTGCACTGGTTTTGCATCTTCTAAGAGATGCTTGGCCATCTTGTGGAAGAAGTGCTCAGGCTGACCAGAGTCGTATTGTCACAGTCAAAATAGAAGCCCTGAAAGGTAGATGTAGGAGGCCCACAGATCCAGGTTGATCAGGCGGTTGACACTGGCCTCCACCTCAGTGGAATAATTCTGATGAATCTGGGAGCTCATTGTTGGTCAGCAATAAGGAGCTAACCACAAAAAATGGTGTTGGCTGGTCCTAGAGGTTGTACCTGGAAAGAAGGTTGTAAAATGGTTGGAAGGTGGTCAGAGACTGGAATAACGGGAGTCCCCAGGTCTGTTCCATCTAAAGACTGTTGCATAAGATTATGGACTGTTGATGCGCTGCATAGGTTAATTTTGTTTCATCTCAGCTTTTCTCCTTAATGTCATTAGGTTCCCTTTGGTTGTTACTCCCTCACTGTCCTTGATAGATCAGGGGGCATCTGAGGACTGTAGTTCTACTAGTGACTTCATTTTATTACGAGGGCCCTATCCCCTGCTTGTTTTGAAACCAGGTGCTTAGAATAGCAGTCAGAGACATGGTTAGAATCCCCTTGATACTTGGTAGAGACTCAGTTTCATGTTGAGGTAGTGTTGCTTTTCTCAACCACTGGAAAAGTAATGGCTATAGGCTACAATTCTTACTAGTCTTAATGCTTTGGTATAATATCATCATTCAGTGAAACTAAGTACCAAAGCTGCAAGGAACAGTGGAAAGTTTTGGCTTTGGCGATTGACTAACATGAGTTTTAATCCTGGCTCTGCTACTAAATGAGTTACTCTAACATGTTCTACCTGAAAGTCCTCATTTAAAGAGAGACTAATGGTATTTAATCTTTTAGAGTTGTGAGGATTGATTATAATATATTTGAAATTCTGTAGCATATAGTGGAATCTTAGTGAATGCTAAATTTTTCAAGTGAGAGTTTAAAAAAAATAGAAATGAAAAAAATAGAAAAGTAAGTCCTTAAGAGATACTGAATGTGATATTCATAGTTATCTGTTTAAAAATTTGTTTAGAAATATCTATTATATTGATCCCCACTTAGAAAACCAAAAACTTTCAAGCTGCTGCTCAGGAAAACTATAAGGTCCCCAACCTATCATATTATATTGTAGAATTTGGGATAGTTCATGAGCTAGAATACATAGGAAAGTGAATACAAATTCCCAAGGTAGTTTTTATTGATAGCACTTAGATTTCTGTTATCTTAAACTGCTTATGCAGAAGAGTCTTTGTAGTGTTAGTTCATTTGAAAAATATTCAGATGTTTACCTGATGATCCATTCTTTGGCTTAGAGAAATGCTGAATGAGTAATTGTCTTTAGCTGTGTACTATCGTAGACTAATGCATTAAATATGTGACTTAAATGAAACGTGAGATTGTACTGTTCTTTGAGAAGAAAATTATGTTTGGCACCAGTTATATTTGATGGAGGAAATCTAATTTGTATTCTTCTCATTTGACTTTTATCATTCAGTGAATATCAAAGCATAATTTAGTGTTTGTATTAGGGATTTTTTTTAGTATTTATTTATTTCAGTAATCTCTATACCCAAAATCGGGCTCGAACTAATGACCCTGAAATCATGAGTTGCATGCTCTTCCTACTGAGCCAACCAGGTGCCCCAGGGCTTATTTTTTTACTTTTAAAAATCTAAAAGCAAAGACCTAAACTTTCATTCCAAAATTATAGTTGAACTATTTATCAGTTCCTTTTACGTAGAATAAAATAATGTTTAAACATTAGTCTTAAGAAACAAAGTTTTATTATTTTTTAATTTTTTTTATGTTTATTTTTGAGAGACAGAGCACGAGTGAGCATGAGTGGGGGAGGGGCAGAGGGAGAAGGAGACACAGAGTTGGAAGCAGGCTCCAGGCTCTGAGCTCTCACCACAGAACCCAACGTGGGGCTTGAACTCACGACTGTGAGATCATGACCTGAGTGGAAGTCAGATGCTCAAACAACTGAGCCATCCAGGTGCCCCATTAAGAAACTAGGTTTTAAAATAGTAAAAATTAGTCTTTTATTAATACTAATAAAAATTAGTATTACAGCCTACGTGTATGAAATGCAGTTCTGCCATATTCCCTGTAGAGAGCAACACAAACATATTTTTAGGATTGAGAATATTTAAAAAAGATTTTTTGGGGGAAAATCTACATGACTTGATGGTATATGTAATCCTTATGTTTTAGATAGGTAGTGGTAGACAAGAAGTATTTGTAATTCTGTATTTTTGAATTCTTGTTACTAGGTATAGCAAGTGCATATACAAAAGTACAGAGCCATACAAATTAAAGCCACCAAAAAACAATTTTTAGATTTCTGACTGTGATTTACTCTGAAATCATAACTCTGGAATTTGGGATAGTGTATGTCCTGTAAATAATGCTTAGAACTTTTATATGCAGTTTTCTTAAACTGTTCTGTGCATATTTATAAAGTGAAATGTTCTTTTACTTCTAGGAAACTAAGATTTTAAAAAAATGTAATTGATTTCTACTGCTAACTATAACAAATTTTAAAAAGATACATTTATTCTATTTTTCAGTTTTGAAGTTTCCTTCTGTAGATCAAAAGATAAGTCATCCATAGCTATAACTTATCACATAACCTTATAAATGTTTATTACATTTAAAGATTTAAGGTGGGAAAATTATGAAACAAAAGTATTTGAATCAAAATTGGTTTTCATATTTTACCTTAGAGGAATCTCTACTCCTTTTTATTACTTTATTCACTAACAGTTTCTGTTTGAAGAGTAAAATACAGTTTGGTAAGATTCTGTGCACTGGTGATTGAGCCCCTTCTTTCCCCCGCTGTCCCTTCGTCCTAGAACAAAAGAGGAATAACTGGCTATGCATGGATTATTTCCTCTTCTGTGGTTAGTAGCATATATTACTAATGTCAGATGTTATGTAGTGATCTTAAGTATATTATATATCATATTCATACTTAAATTTATACATTGGAATTTACTTTTTAAAAATTGAGACATAATTGACATGTTAGTTTCAGATGTACAACATAATGGCTCCTGTATATATATATTGAGAAATGATCACCCATCACAAAGAGTCTAGTTAACATCCATACCACACATAGTTACAAAATATTTTTCCTTGTGGTTAGACCTTCTCAAATCTTGAGTTTACTTTTAAATTGATGTTTAAGATTAGAGAATAAAACATTTCCATTAATTTGCTTTCTTTTGCTTTGTTTTGAAATGTGGTTAACATTTTAAAAACATTACTCCTTGATTTTCTAGTTTTTTCAACCAGAAAAAAAAAACATACAGAATATATTACATTGAGAAAGTAGAAAGTAGTAAATGGGTTGAGGTTTTATGTACTGTGTTTGTTGACTCTAAGTCCATGGCCATCTTTTTCTACTAGCTTGTGTACTCTTAGAAAACATGGATATCTGTTTCCTTTGTTAAAATCCACAGCACTCATTATAGTGGGTGCTCCGAATAGTAAACATTTTTGACTGTCTGACTCCAGTTTAGACTCCAGATTAAGGTTCTGAAATAGAGTTGCTAACATCTTTGTACCTAAAAACTGAACAAACAAGCAAAAACAAACAAAACCTTGCTTCACTATAACCTTAAATGACAGTAAAAATGAATTGACGTTATTAAGGGATTGAATTCATAGGGAAAAAAGGCTCTAAGGCTCTGGGGAAATTTTCTTTCAGGTTTAGTAACATTTAATTATAATTATACACTTAAGAAAAGGACTAGAAGTCTCGTGTTGGCATCTCCTAAAAGCTATCAAAGCCCAAATTTGACTTCAGTTGGGTTGTAGACGATACTTTATAAATTCCCTGAATTTGTTAAATCAGGCCAATGCTTTTATACAAATAAACCATTATTTTGCTGTGAGAGCAACTGGAAAACATTATGAAACCTAAATTTTATATATGTTTTTAAATTTCATATATGTTTTATATATATTTTATATATGTTTTATTTACCTATATCAAGTACTCCTAAGGAATACTTATCATTCCTAAAGGGAACTTGATAGATTTCTTCTAAGCTGACTCTTGTATAGCAATTAAGAACTATTTATTTAAAAAATGCTCTTCTGGTGACTTTTCATCCATGAATTATCATTTTCATGCCCAGATCCTGTAATATGGTTAATATAACTAACCAGTAACATGATCAGGTTAAATTGATTTAAATATTATCATCCCAATGAACATGTACTTAAAAAAAAGGCTTCTATGGTATTTTCTTCCTGTTACTATATATCATAGCATTTAATCATCATATATATATTTATTTTTTCTCAAAAATAAAGTTTTCAGTAGTTATTAATACATTATGTACAATAATTAAAGAATACTTATCTATGGAAATAATATGGTGGAATTTTAGGTAAAAAGGATCTATAATTTGGAAATGAGGGAATGTACTACCCAGTTATAGCTAAGAGGATATTGTTATATTTGTTAGTTGTGTGTTCTCAATATTTTTATTGATGTCTAATTCTTCATTTACTGCTCTTATGCTAGTGTATATGCTTGCAGAGACTCATACTTTATCTCAGTTTTTTAAGCGAATTGTTTTTGTATTGTTCTTAAACACTTATTTTTCATGCATGGATTACATTTAAAAAATTAAGTTAGTAACTCAGGAGATGTGTCAGTAGTATTGGAAAATTGAAAAAATCACCTGTGTGGGTGTTAAAATCCTTATTTCTCATCTACAAATGAAACCTGATAAATCAGGACTTCTCAAAGTTCTGATGGTATTTACTCATTTCAAATGATTTCTAACTATACATAGTAAAGCCTGTGATGAAATCCTTGAAATTAATTAGCTATCCTTTTTTTCTCTCTTTTTTTTAAAGGAAACAATCCCTGCTCTTTTGCTTTTAACTGCTAAAAGGAAATTGATTCCTTTCTTAATAATAATTTTTGTGTTTTTTTTCTCTTTTTTGGACAGAGGTTCTAAAAGATTATGTCAAGCCAGATGGGGAATGTTTGGAATTGTTTGCTCGAAATTTACAGCCGGGTTGGACTAGTTGGGGCAATGAAGTTCTCAAATTTCAACACATGGATTATTTTGTTGCTCTGGAGTCTAGAAGCTGACTGTGGTCCTAAAGTTGTGATTTTCTTCAGTTTTTCCTCACCCCTTCTTCCTTCATTCTAACTGATTGTTCCTTTTCTTACCAACCAGTATGCTTAGAAATGTAAACAGGACTTGGTTTTTCTGCAAAAGACCAGAAGTGACTAGTTTTTATGTAATTTTGAGATGAATTTATTTCAGTTGCATTAGTATTCCCCATTATTCCAGATTCACTGTAAATAAAAAGGCAAGTAGAAAAATGACAAGATTTTGTTCTTGAAAAAGTTCAGAAAGCATGCACTGTGGACCAGAGGTCATAATTCTGCCCATGGACGTGTTTTGTTTGGCCTATCTGGTGTTGTAAAAAAAAAAATTTAAGCCATCATTCTAAAAAATCAGGGAATTTCACATAAAGTCTAGATTTCTGCTTTTCTTTATACATCAGAACCTCTGGCTACACTGCAGTCTGTATTCTTTCCTGGTATCAGTAAGTAGGACCTACTGGTAGCAATTCACTTGGGAAGGGACATGTGCTTTGCAGTTTACCATAGTAACACTTGCTCCATACTACTCATTTGTGTTGTCTGCTTGGCCCTGTGCAACCTAAATTTATAACCTCTGGTATACTTCTATATTCTGGAAAAAATATTGAAAGACCTACCAAGTCATCATTGTATTGTGCTTATGAAACATTTTAGAGGGTTTTAAATTGCATTCAAGGTCACTTTTCAAGTACTTCTTAGTTTTGCTTTGTTTTCTAGAAGAATATTTAAAAAATATTTCTTATAAAAATGTCAGAAAATAAACTGCTTATGATTTAAGAGATATTTATATGATTTACAGATTTTCCACAAATAAATATTTCTTTACTAAGTAAAATATTTTTACTGAAATGATTCTTTGAAAGGCACGATGATTTATTATGTATAACCTTTTTTCAAACTGAGGTATAATTTCACATAAAATTCTCCAGTTTTTATATAGAGTTCAGTGAGTTTAGAAAACATATGTACAGTTGTCTATCTACCACCATAGTCATAATATGGAACATTTTCTTCCCCTCCAAAACTCATGTGTCCAATTACAATCAATCCCTTCCTCCTACCCCTGGCCCTTGGTAAACAGTGATTTGTTTTCTACCATTAGTTTTACTTTTTTAGAATGTCATGTAAATAGAATCATAGAATATGTAATCTTTTGTGTCTGGCTTCGTTCACTTAGCATTTTGACAAAAGTATTTATAGAATTTACAGCTTTTCTATAAATATTTATCTGCTAAGTAAAATGTTAGATTGAAATGATTATCTGACAAAGTTGCCAATTCATTTACTGATTTTGCCAAAGAAAAATGTTATTTTTGAAGTTTGTTCATTCTTTGAATTTGTGAATATAGTAATATAGGCCTAAATTTGTGTTTATAGGGATATTCTAACTTGTTACAGAAAAGGAAAAAGGTATTAAACTCTAAGCAAACTTCTCACAACCTCATTTGAAATTCTTTCCACCTTCTTGCAGTATTTATAGATTTTGTATAGTTTGTGAAAAGATTTTATCCTCACCAAGTTTTTGGACTTTTATTTTTGCATCACAAAGACTGATACTTGAGAGAAAAATAGAATTTTTATTCACTGAGTCTGGTATTCAAAACACACAAGGTGTTTTTTTGTTTTGTTTTGTTTTGTTTTGTTTTTAAAGGAAACAGAAGTTCTAGTCTTAGCTCTGCTCCTAAGTTGTACAACCTCTGGGCCTTGTTTATAATTCCTGTTTAAGTATTGGGGTCTTTTTTGAAAAAAGGATGATTCTGGAAAATGGAACAATCACACACGGTGTGAGAACAAAAAGGCCAGACTAAGAGATTGCCTTTTGACTTTGTTACTACTGAGTTTTAACCAACTAACCTAATGAACTTTATTATCAAATTTATTTAATATTATAAGATATTTTCATTCAGAGATTTTTATATTACCTTTAAAACTTATAAGGATTTCCTTTTCTATCATATTCTTTTTACAGACTTAAAGTCTTTTAGAATGCTTGAAAATGCTTAGGCAAAGGGGTAGAGCTAATGTTTGTTGAATAGTGTGTTACTCTTTGCTATGCTTTTTACATTGTAGTGCATTTAATCCTTGCACAGTCATGAGAGATCTTATCTCCATTTAATAGTCAAGAATACTGGGGGTGCCTGGCTGGCTCAGTCAGAAAAGTATGCCACTCTTGATCTCTGTGTCGTGAGTTTGAACCCCATGTTGGGAGTAGAGATTACTTAAAAATAAGAAATAAAATAAGATAGTTAAAGTGGCAAAGGTTATGTGTACTTTACTCCTTGTTACCCCCCCAACAAAGACTACATGGGGTGAGGTTATAAAGAAAAAAAAGTCAAGAAAACTGAGCCAAGGAGACTATTTTGTCTTAAAACCTATAGTAAGTATTGGAACTAGGATTAGAATGCATAGCTCCCTGACTCTGAAGTCCATGCTGTATTCTTTATAAGAACATGGAAAACTGAGCGAATGACTAACAGTTTCTAAAGTGATAGTGCACTCTAGTCCTGTAGGTGAGCCATAGAGTTTGGTTTGATTTGAACTTAACCAGAGGCTGTGCAAGCGCAATTGGCATACTCCACAACCACACAAAAAGCCATTTCACCTGCATGTGGTTAACAGCAGACACACTCAAGAAACTTTGGGGAGTCTCGCCTCATAAGATTGTATCCTTGGAATTCATGGCCTTTCTCTTGACACTATTTCACCCTCCCATACAGGGTCTATTAGAGTAAAATCACAGAGTATTTGACTACTCTTTTGGAAGTAGATTCTCTTTAACTTGGTCCTTTTTGTCTTCCTTTCTCGTTCAGCCTTTATTTGTATCCTCTAGTCAAAGTTTCTTAGTTTCTTTCAGTTTCTTGGCCACTTTAAGCACAGGGTCTTTTTTTGTATAGACAGAGTAAGTTCAGTGTAGAAGTCAGTGCATTCTGAAGCCAACTTGCCTAGGTTTGAACCCCACCCTTTTCAGCTACTACCTTAAGACTTTGAGAAAGTTAAGTCTCTATGCTTTAGCCTCTTCATCCATAGAAATAGGCAATAATGATGCTTATCTCTTAAGTTGTTACAAAGATTAAATGAGTTAATACACATAAGGCACTTAGAACTGGACTTGGAATATTTTAAGTGATCGATAAATGTTTGCATTTTTGCATATTTTTCAGTTTCAGGTCAAAAAGGTTTTCTATCACAATCTGTACTCAAATTCAGGGGGTTCTCCTGAATATTTTCCATAGGTTTTTCTGTCTAAATATCATATTTTCTTGATCTTTTTCTTGAGATCAGATTTCCTAGCTTGTATCTGGTTTCTTACATGAGGAAGCTTTGAAATCCATCATTCCCATTGTGGTCCTGCCTAAAAACAAATAATTGAAAACAAATTAAAACAAACGCCACATGTAACCTCAGGCTTCAACTCTTGATTATAGATTGCCATGCTGACTCTGAACTTCATACTTACTCTGCATTGTTCTTTGATGACTTCCATAGGTGGTTAATTGGTGGTCTTTCTGATGTTTCTTCTATACTCAGAGACTTTAGGCTCATGTCACGTTAATTTTGGTTCAACAGAGATCTCTTACACTTTGCTGGAGGATCTGTTACCCTTTGCAGGAACTTGGTTTTTATGTGCAACAGCTGTGGACTGAATGTTTGTATCCTCCCCAAATTCATATGCTGAAACCCTAACCCGCAAGTGATGGTACTTCGGGGAACTTTGGGAAGCAATTAGAGTTAGATTAGGTCATCAGAGTAGGGCCCCCATGATAGGATTAATGGATTTATGGGACCTCACTCTACATGCAAGCACCAGGAAGAGGGCTCTCACCAAGAACCTGACCATGCTGGCATCTTGATCTTAAGCTTTGAACCTCCTGAACCCTGAGGAATAAATGTTTATTGTGTAAGCCACCCAATTTATGGTAATTTGTTATAGTAGCTGGACTGAGACAGCCACCAAAGGGATTTTCTAGTTGATAAGTTAAAGACCAAGTAAATAAGGCCCTTTTCTTCCAAAGATCTGAAAGGCACCAGTGTGGAATAGCTTTTTCCTCTTGGATGTCAATGTTTGTGAGAGGCCAGCATCACTGTGGGCTGGTTGTTTTCTTGGAGGAGGACAGAGAGATTTGTCTATGACTCAGGTCTGGGCCTGGCTTTAATTGCTGCCTTTGCTCTGTCCTTGTTATAGACTGTATTTACCTTGTCCTATTCTAGTCCTTCAAATTCGGTGACTCAAACTTCTTCTTATCAGAAACGCTAAATGTACCTTTTCAGGTTTGGTGCCCTAGAGACATATCTTTGATGAATTTTTATATATTCAGCTTTAGTGAGACTTTAGGTTTTCTCTTGATAAGAGTGATTCAGAGGAGGATTATAATTACATTAAAGGGCCTTCCCTTCCCTGAAGATGCTCTCCAGTTCATGTCATTTTACTCCTGTCATGCACCACTGGCCTACCATACCCTGGTAAGCACCACAGCACTGTTGGCATAGCTCTCTGGTTATCAGAGTTCTTTTACTTCAGTTATGTCACTTGACCCTCAAAGCAGTTTTTTGAAGTTGTAGTTATAATGAAGGAACTTCATAGAGGCTAGCCAACATGGCTAATAAGTGATAACCAAGACGAATTCTGATTCCTAAATTAAGGCACTTTATGTTGTATCATGTTTGCTAATGAACCTGAGATCTTAATAATAGGCTTATTAGCTAGTAATCAGAGGATCTGTTGGGTGGCCTGAAGCAAATTTAGAATGGTTTATATATAATCATCCAAACATACCTTTCTCAATATATGATGTCAGTCTTGAGTTATTAACACAGTATTTTTCATTAGGCATTTTAGTGACATTGGTTGAACTAATAGCCTGAGTGCCACTCAGAATCAGACGAGCTGTTAAACCCTTTGACATAAGCCATTGGCACATTTACCATACAATTATGTGTTCCTCAATCAGATTACGCATTTTAAGTTCACAATTTTATTTTATTTTTTTAAATTTATTTTTGAGAGAGAGACAGCGTGAGCAGGGTAGGGTCAGAGAGAGAGGGAGACACAGAATCCAAAGATAGGCTCCAGGCTCTGAGCTAGCTGTCAGCACAGAGCCCAACGCAGGGCTTGAACCCACAAACCGTGAGATCATGACCTGAGCTGAAGTTGTACACTTAACCAGTTGAGCCACCCAGGTGCCCCAAAGTTCACAATTTTAAAGAAACTCTTCTGCAGAATATAGAATTGGGCTTGAAGGCAGCTATTCAAGTGGTTAGAAAGGAGAGATTAAATAAGGTAAGTACAGGTACAAACTATTATATGTACCATGGTGACCTGTTATCAGTGTTTGGATGTATGGACCAACCTGGAACTCTGTAGATGGTCTTAATTAAATTAATCATTTTATTGACTAGTCTACTCCAGCTTGAAAGCAAGTCAGAATACCATGATAACTCCACAATCAACCTTTCCCCCTAAGTATTACTAGGAGTTTACCTAAATCTTCTAGGGCTTCTGTGAACTTGAGGATAACCTCTTGGACTTTTTCAGTAGCAGTCAAAGTCCTTGGAC
The DNA here is from genome assembly GCA_028646485.1 of Cryptoprocta ferox. Lineage (NCBI taxonomy): Eukaryota > Metazoa > Chordata > Mammalia > Carnivora > Eupleridae > Cryptoprocta > Cryptoprocta ferox. Next base: position 37,232,106 of record CM053566.1, read on the forward strand.
CATATTAAAACGAATTTATCTCTAGGGGTGGAGAACATGAGGAAACAATTTTTTCATTCACCATTTACTTTTTCCAGTTAGGCTTTGGCCTGATTATCAGATAACTGTGACACAACATGGGACAACTTTGGATGACAGCTAAGGCAAATGAATGGTCAATTATAGTATTAAAATAATTTTTGGTCACTATCTTTAGTGACCAAACATAAGGCACCCACCTTTATTTTTAGCTTCTTCTCTCAAAATTACCCACAATATGCTGATTATTAGTCAGACTGAACTGTTTGTTGTTATTTAAATTTAGGACTCTACTTTTGCTCATGGATCTTAGAAAAAACTAGACTGTGGGATCAGCTCAGCTGGATCTATATATTGAGTCTTGATATTTATCTTCTGAGTGACTTAATAATTATTTAAGCTACACTATCCTGTTTTCTGAGGAATAAGAAGGCTAATCTTTGGACCTTGTAGGATTATTTGAAGTGAAGTAACATCGGTGAAGGTGCCTACCATAGGACCTGGTACCTAGAAGTTATTCAATATATATGCTTATTTCTCTGTATTTACAGTCTTCCTGGCAACACCTTTTATTTCATGGTCCACTTTTTTTTTCCTAAAGGAAGGCTATTATTCTTGCTCTTAGAGCCATTTTCCACATGTATGGATTATCCAGATAGGTTTTTCCTCACATTTATCATGAAAACAGAAAGTGGTTTATTCTTTAGGTGGCTCACTGAAAAGAAAAAATAGATGACTTTCTATCCTCTTGAATAAGTTGCAAGAGGTAGGGCAAATTTTTATTTGTTTCTCCTAGCAGCATATACCTAGAACTGCCAATATTTAATGAATGAATAAACTGACTCTTGGCCTTCAAGTATCTTTGAATTCAGCTGAGTAGGTAAGACTCATGTAAGAAACCATTAGAACATAATAAACCACAGTATACAGTCAAAGACTAAGTGGTGGAATAGATGGAAAGTGATACGGAAGTTTAGAGAAGCAGATCCCTTAGGGATCACTAAGCAATATGAGAAACAGAGCAGGAAACAAGTCCTGATTAAATTTGGTTTATTTTCTAACTGTAGGAGTAACTGTAATGATGTTACTAGCCAGTAGACAGCTAAAATGTGTGAGTTCAGAGGAGTTACAAAGAAAGCATTCTGTTCTTTCTAGATTGTAAGCTTTAAAATTTTTTTTCTTCAGAAATTGAGAGGATATTAGTACATGCAATATATTTGATCAATTTAATAGAACTGGAAGCTAAATTGAGGATTTTTTACCTACTTCTCAGATCTACTTTTCAAATGAAAATGTTAGTTGGGCATCTTTTCTAGAGTTGTTTAGCAGGATTATTATTTTAAATGTTTATTTATTTATTTTGAGAGAGAGCTTGAGTGGGGGAGGGATAGAGAGAGGGAGAGAGAGAGAATCCCAAGCAGGCTCTAAGCTGTCAGCATAGAGCATGTCGTGGGGCTCTATCTCACGAACTGAACTTTAAAATTATGACCTGAGCTGAAATTGAGAGTTGGAACCTTAACCAACTGAGCCACCCAGGCGCCCCTAGTAGGAGTATTTATATTATTTTATGGCTATATTGAGGTATAATTGATATAAATTTCATATACTTTTAACGTACAGTTTAATGAGCTTTGACTTATGTGTGTACCTGTGAAGCTACCATCACAAACAAGATAATAAACATATTATCTCCCAAGATTTTGTTAAGGCCCTATATAATCCATCTTTCATAATTACCCCTCTACATTTTATCCCTAGGCAGTCACTGATCTGCATTCTGTACTGTGGAGTTAAGTGCATTTTCTAGAATTGTGCCTAGATGCCCTCACAAATTAGCACAATCATAACGGCTTAAAAAAACACTCATTATTAGTTTACAGTTTTGTAAGACAGAATTCTGGCAGTCTCACCTGGGTCACTGCATAGGATCTAAGAACACCAAAAACAAGGGGTTGGCTGGACTGAGCTCTTATCTGGAGGCTTTAGGGAAGATCCGTTTTCAAGGTCATTCAGGTTGATAGCCCAATACAATTCTGTTTCCTTGATGGCTGCCAGCTAGGGATCAACTCTCAGTCCTTGCCCATGGCTCCCTCTATCTTCAAAGTCACAATTAGCACATTGAGTATTTAGCCTTCAACTCTTTCTAACTTCTCCATGTGCTGCCAGCTAGAGAAAATTCTCTGCTTTTAAAGGCCTTTTATGCTTAGATTCAACCCACTTGAATAATCTCCCTTTTGTGGGTGATAAGATCATTGTATTCACAGGTTCCAACAAAATTCAAAGTGGAGGAGACTTTATAAAGTATGAAGTTCTTTGGGAGTCTTTCTTAGAATTTTGCCTACCATGGGCCCAACCTCTGGCCCCCAGAGATCCATGTCTGTCTCGCATGTAAAATACGTTCACTCCTTCCCAAGGTTTGCAAGGGTATCATTTCATTATAGCACCATTTCAAAGTCCAGGATCTCGTCTAAATTTTATCAGCTCAAAAGTCCCAAATCTCATCATTTAAATCATCTAAATTAGGTTACAACAGAAGCTTCTGGTATAATCCATTAAGTAAAGCTTCTGGGAAAAATTCCTCTCCATTTGTGGACCTGTGGAACTCAAGAAACAAGTGACCTGCCTTCAACACAACCAACATACAATAGTGACAGTCGAAGCATAAGAGTTATTAACTATTCCAGTTAAAAAAGAAGATATGGAAGAAAATGGCCATACCTAATCCAAATCAGTCTGAAAATCTAGCCAGGTGAACTCTAGGCAGACTTCCTTGATTAGAATTCAGTATAATTTCAGTAAGGACTGGCAATAACACTGGCTCCCAGCTCTTCACTTAGGGCTCTTGGCTCCACCCTCTGAGCTCTGGTTCATCTCTCTTTGCTTTGGTTTTCATCCTTTGTGTCATCTTTCCTTTTCTGTGAAAGGTAGCATGTATTTACTACAGCTGCCTTCTTTTATCAGCCTGCTTCCTGGCAGTATAATTGGGGTGGGGGAAGGTTTGACAGCCTTTTCATTTTATACTCTCCCTTTCAGCCTAAGCTGGTATAATTTCTGCTGCTATAAAATTTTCGAGAACCTTATGGATCTTGTTTGGAATTCAGGGGGATTCACTCATCAGAGAAGAGCCAGATCCACAGATTCTGAAAAGATAATCCCTTCTCTTTTTTTGGCTTTTGCTGAAATCACTGAGGGCCAATGCTCTTAAACTTCCTTGAGTTCTCCAGGTTGATTGAGAAGATCTTTAGAAATACTCTTCATCTCTAAAGGATCTTTTGTATGGTTGAATACTCTGGCCCTTTAATCTTCCCAAGGTTTCATCAAAGAGTTGGACGGTCACACTCCCAGCCTTTTCTTTATGCCATGATTTCAGAAGCACTCTTACTTTTAGCATATTTTGCCACCTGGATAGGCCAACTGTTTCCCAAATCAGCATCTTGATTCCTTAAGAGTTTTTCCCTCAGTTTATCTCCTCTTGCATTTTACTATAAACAGCAAGAAGAAACCAGGGAGCACCTTCAACACTTTGCTTGGACATCTTAGCTAAATATTTCAGTTTATCACCTTTGAATTCTGCTTTCCACATGACTACAGGATATGATTTTGCTACATATTATGCCTTTTATAACAAAGATTTCCCTCCCCTAGTTTCCAGTGATATGTTCTTCACTTCTTTCTGAGTCCTCACCGGCATCATCTTTCACTGCCACCTTTCTACTGATAGTTTGTTCAGGACTTCTGTCATGCTCCTCCAAATTCTTCCAGTCTCTGCCCACTGCCCAGTTTCAACGTCATATTTTAGGTATTACCACAGCATCCCACTTTCCAGGTACCAGAGTGTATATCACTTTTTTTTAATTATTGTGTAACAAATTACCACAAACATAGGGGTTTAAAACAGCATCCTCATCCCATTTTTTTTTTTTAATCTCTATTGGTAAGAATTCTAGGTGGGCTAGACTGGATTCTTTGCCTAGGATCTCAAGGCCAAAAGCAAGGAGTTGGTCAAGCTGTACTCTTATCTGGAGGCTCTCAGGAAGAATCTGCTTCCATATCCATTCAGTTTGTTGGCAGAATTCAGTTCCACATGGCTGTAGGACAGGTCACTTGTTTCCTTGCTGGCCCACAGCAGTGGTTGCTCTCAGCTCCCAATGGCTGTACCCCCATCCATTTGAGAACCAGCAGTAATGTGTCAAATCCTTCTTGTGCTTCTAATCTCTGCTATCAGCCAGAGAAAAGGCTCTGCTTTTAAAGGGCTTTTGTGATTTTCCTTTTTATGTAACATAATCATGGAAGTGATATTTCCTATTCACAGGTTCCACTCGCAGTCAAAGAAGAGGGGATTCTACTGGAATTTGAGTCACTGGGGGTCAATTAAGAAAATTCTTAAAGTTTTCCTACATTAATTTTTTTGATAGGCCTTTGTGGTGTTTTTAGTGTGGGGCAATTATAAATAAAGTCTCTATGAGCATTTGTATGTGAATTTTTGTATAGATCTATGTGTTTATCTCTGGGTATATACCTCAGGGTAGAATGTCTGGGTCATATGGTAGGTATAAGTTTTAACTTTTAAAGAAATGGTCAAAGAGTACTCCAAAGTGATTGTATTAGTTTATATTTTATACAAGCAGCAAATGAGAATTCTGTTCCTTTACATCCTGTCAATGCTTGGTATAGTCAGTCATTTAGATTTTAGCTCTTATATGAAGTAATAGCTCATTGTGACTTTAATTTGAATTTTCCTAGTGACAAATATTTTGAGCATATATCCAAATACTTATTTGCTATCCGTATATCTCTAGTGAAGAATCTGTTCAAATCATTGCCTGTTTTTTATATGGTTGTTTGTTTTTATATTATTGAGTTGTAAGTGTTCTTTATGTATGTATCCTTGACACAAATACTCTAATAGGTTTTTAAAATGTCTTTTCCCAATCTGAAATTTGCCTTTTAATTAATTTTCACACTAATGTCTTTAAGTTTTTTTTTTTTTAATTACAGGTTCACAGGAAGTTGCAGAAATATATATAGGGAGGTCCTATGTACCCTTTATCTAATTTCTCCCAATGGTAACATCTTGTATCTTGAATAACTATTGCACAATATCAAAGTCAGGAAATTGACATTGGAACCATCCACAGAGCTTATTTATATTTCACCAGTGTTACATGGACCAGTGTGTGTATAGCACTGTGCAATTTAATCACATATGCAGATTTGTGTAATTACCACCATTGTCAAGATACACAACTCTTCCATCCAGGAATTAGGACATGTATATCTTTGTGGGGGCTATTATTCTGCTTATTGCAGATTATAAAAAATTATTGTTGGAATGTTCATAGGTATAAATTAAATCTATATATCAATTTGGGAAGAATTTGATGGATTTACTATATTGAATCTTTAAAACCATCCTATAGCTCTCTTTATTTGGGTCTTCTGTGAATTTTTTAAACAGTATTTTGTAATTTTCAGCATACATATCTTTGCATGTTTTTTTCACTTTTAGTTTGACTTATGTTTATTGCTACCAACCTGTCTTCCTCAATCCCATACCACACTGCTACCCCACTGTTCATGCTGTGTTAAATTTATACCTAAGCATTTAATTTTCTTTGGCACTATTGTAATGGTATTGTGTTTTAAATTTGGTTTCTACATGTTTTTGTTACTAAATAAAATATGATTAATTCTTGTGTGTTGATTTTGTATCCTGTGACCATTTATTAGTTGTAGAATTTTTTTGTGTATGTGGATTCCTCTAGATAGCTCTCTCTCTTTCTCTTTCTCTCCCTTTTCTTCCTTTCCTTTCCCTTCCCTTGCCTTGCCTTGCCTTTCCTTTCCTTTTCTTTCCCTCCCCTTCCCTCCCTTCTCTTTCCCTCCCATCCCTTTCCCTTCCATTTATTTTTTAAATACTTTTAAATGCTTATTTATTTTTGAGAGACAGAGACAGACAGAGTGTGAGCAGGGGAGGGGCAGAGAGAGAGGGAGACACAAAATCTGAAGCAGGCTCCAGGCTCTTGAGTTGTCAGCACAGAGCCCGATGTGGAGCTTGAACCCACAAACTGAGATCATGACCTGAGCCCAAGTTGGATGCTTAATCAACTGAACCACTCAGACACCCCTAGGGAGCTTTTAATTTAAATTCAATCTAATAGTTATGGGATTATTCACATTATTTCATTTTGGTAGTCTTTTAGTAATTTGTGGTTTTTTGAGGAATTGATCTATATCTTGTAAATTGTATGACAGTGTCTTTTAAAGAGAAAATATTTAAAATACTGATAAAGTTCTATTTGTGGATTTTTTCCCTTTTTTTAGTTTGTGATTCTTTATTTTTATTAAGAAAAATATCTTAATGAAACCCAAGATCATTAACATTTCTGTTATTTTTTCTTCTAGAAGTTTTATAAAATTTGGCTTATGATCTGTTTATAGTTATTTTTGTGTATAGTGTGAGGAAAATGTCAATGTTTATTTTTTTCCAAATGTACAACCAGTTCATATGGCACTAATTGTTGGTAAACCTTTCTTTTCTGCTACTGAATTCCCTTGGCATCTGTTGAAAACAGTTGACAGAGATATATGTGTCTATTGTGACATTCTTAGTTTTGTTTCATTTTTTTTTTTTAAATTTTCATTATTGAGGTGGAGAGCAGAGAGTGAGAGAGAATCTTAAGCAAGGTCCACACTCAACACAGAGCCCCATTCAGGGCTCGATCCCAGGACCGTGGGATTATGACCAGAGCTGAAATTGAGTCTAACACTGAACCAACTGAGCCACTAGGCACCCCAGTTTTGTTCCATTGAACTATGCTTTTATTTATGCCAGTTCCACACTATCTTGATTACTGTAGTTTATAATACGTCTTGAAATCAGATAGGATCAGTCCACAAACTTTGTTGTTGTTGGTTTTGGTCATCACTTAAGATACACTATTTTTATTTGTAAAATTTACATTTAAAAAATATTAGTAAGGGGCACCTGGATGGCTCAGTCAGTTAAGATCTGTGTTTTGATTTTGGCTCAGGTCAGGATCTCGTGGTTCACGAATTTGAGCTCTGCTTTAGGCTCTGCACTGATAATGCAAAGCCTGCTTGGGATTTTCCTTCTCTTCCTCTCTCTCTTTTTCTCTCTCAAAATAAATAAATAAACCTAAAAAAATTATTAGTAAAATCAAACATTTAAAAATGCTAAGCCATTTATATATTTCTTTCATGAATTCTCAACAGTTCCTTTTGATTATCCGTTTTTTCTGATGAGGCATTCATATTTTTAAATTGATTTTTCTAAGCTTTATAATATGGAAGTTTATAACATACATAAAATAAGAGAATGATATAATGAACCTTTATATACTCATCATTCAACTTCAACAATTATCAACCTGTGACCAGTTTTGATTACTTTATAGCCCTGCCCACTCCCACCTGGATTGTTAAAAAGACAATCCCAGACATCATATTATTCCACCTATGGAATACTACATTCCATTCTACAGATGAGTAAGGTGAGATTCAAAGAATTTAAATGATTTGGTCAAAATCACACCACTGATAAGTGGCAAAACTGGGACCTGAACCCCAGTCTGTTTCACTCCAAAACCCATACTTATTTGTTTATTTTTAAACTATTTTATTGAGATGTGATTGACATGTAAAAGATGATACATCTTTAATGCATATAACTTGATAACTATGGGGATAAGTATACATCTGGGAAACCACTATCAAGGCCATAAACATATCCATCACCTCCCAGAGTTTCCTCCTACCCTCTTTTTATTATTATTGTTATTATTATTATTATTATTAGTAGTAGTAGTAGTAGCAGTAGTATAGTGTGTGTGTGTGTGTGTGTGTGTGTGTGCATTTGTGTATGTATTAGAACATATTCCTCCTGTATCTCCCATTCCCCTTCACCTGTTTTGCTAACCTCCAACACCCTCCCCTCTGGCAACCATCAGTTTGTTCTCTGTATTTATAGTTCTGATTCTGCTTTTTGTTCATTCATTGCTTTTTTTTTTTAGATTCCATTTATGAGTAGAATCATATACTATTTTTCTTTCTCAGTCTGACATTTCACTTAGCATAATACCCTCTATGTTCATCCATATTGCCTCAAATGGCATGATCTCATCCGTTTTGGTTGTGCAATATTCCATTGTGTATATGCATCACATTTTCCTTAACCATTTATCTACTGATGGACACTTAGGTTGCTTCCATGTCTTGGCTGTTACAAAAAATGCTGCATTAAATATATGGGGGTGCATATATCGTTTCTAATGGTGTTTTCATTTTCCATGAATAAATACAGTAAAACCTTGGTTTGCAAGCATAATTTGTTCTGGAAACAGGATTGTAATCCAAAGCACTTGTATATCAAAGCAAATTTCCCCATAAGAAATAATGGAAACTCAGATGATTCATTCCACAACCCAAAAATATTCATGTAAAAATGATTACAGTACTGTAATATAATACAAAATAATAAAATACAAAATATAAACAAAAATAAACAAATTAACCTTCACTTACTTTTGAAAATCTTCATAGCTAGTGTGAGGGAGACGAGAGAGAAGCCTTATTGTGTAGGATGACTTTCACTATCACTAATAGATGTTGACTATAATACAGTGTTAATAAACTCTTGTCATATACTGTATTTAATGTAACTAGCAATAAGGCAGCAGAGGAAAGGGTCTATATCTATAGGCAGCCTGACCTAGAATGAAGCAAAGCATTCCTAAGCTTGCTCTTGTATGGTAAAGCAAAGGACTTTCCATAGTTTCTTTGAAGTGACCAAAAAATACTCTAGTGCCAGTTGTGGGCAACTTCCAAAATTCTGAAAAATCTCTGATTTCTGCCAGACACCATGGCCTGAGACCAAGCATCTGAGCATGAGAGATGATCACCCACAATCCCGCAAAGAGAGAGAGAGAAACATTGGCTCAGTTGTGATCATGTGATACTTGGCGTCACATACTACTCGTATTGCAAGACATTGCTTGTTTATCAAGTTAAAATTTATTAGAAATGTTTGCTTGTCTTGTGGAACACTCACAGAACAAGTTACTCACAATCCAAGGTTTTACTGTACCCAATAGTGGAATTATTGGGTCCTATGGTAGTTCTATTTTTTTTTAAATTTTTTTATTTTTTTATTTTTTTTTATTTTTTAAACTTTATTGTCAGATTGCTTTCCATATAACACCTGGTAGTTCTATTTTTAATGTTTTGAGAGAATGTCCATACTGTTTTCTAAAGTGGCTGTACCAATTTACATTCCCACCAACAGTGCATGAGGGTTCCTTTTTCTCCACATTCTTGTCAACACTTGATTTTAGCTTTCTAACAGATGTCTGTGTATGTGTATGTGTTGTGTGTGTGTTTATATATAAAATTGTGGTTTTGATTTGCATTTCTCTGATGAGTGATGTTGAGCGTCTTTTTCATGTGTCTGTTGGCCATCTGTATGTCTTTTTTGGAAAAATGCATGGTATGATTTCAGTCTTAAGTTTACTGAGGCTTGTTTTCTGGCCTCACAAGTGATCTATTTTGGACAATGTTCCATATGCACTTGAAAAGAATGTTTATTCTGTTGTTTTTGGATAAAATGTTCTATATATATGTTTTGATTATCTGGTCAAATGTGTCATTCAAAGATGTTTTCTTATTGATTTTCTGTCTGGATGATCTATCCATTGATGCACCTGGAGTGTTAAAGTCCCCTCCTATTATTGTATTACTATAAGTTTCTTTCTTTATGTCCATTAATGTTTGCTTTATGTATTTATGTGCTCCAGTGTTGGGTCCATAGATATTTACAATTGTTATATCCTCATGTTGGATTGATCCCTTTATCACTATGTAATGCCTTTCTTTGTCTCTTGTTATGGTCTGTTTTAAAGTCTGTTTTGTATGATATAAGTATTGTGACCCCAGCTTTTTTTTTTTTACTTGCATTTACATGGTGAATGTTTTTCTATCCCTTCACTTTCAGTCTGTATGCATCTTTAGGTTTGAGGTGAGTCTCTTGTAGGCAGCATATAGGTGGGTTTTGTTTTTTAATTTATTCTGGCACTCTTTGTCTTTTGATTGGAGCATTTAGGATGTTTACACAAAGTAATTATTGATAAGTATATACTTATTGACATATTAAAAATTCTGCTTTTAGCTCTTCTTCCTTTCTTTTTCTCTTGTTTTCTTTCTTTGTGATCAGTGAGTATCTACAGTGTTTTGTTTGACTTTCTTTCTCTTTATTTTTTTGTGTATCTATCATAGGTTTTGGGTTTATGATTAACATGAGGTTCATATATAGCATCCTAAGGAAATAGCAATCCATATTAATTTGATGATCATTTAAGTTCAAGTACATTTTAGAAAACCCCCCAAAAAACAAAAAGAAAACAATTTCTGTTGCCCTCTTCTCTTTCCTTTTACTCCCTTCTCCACATTTTATTTATATGTGGTCATATTTTACATCTTTTTATTCATATTTTTCTTATGTTTAATTATGACCATTTGTTTACCACTTAAAGAAGTCCATTTAACATCTCTTGTAAGGTTAGTTTACTGGTTATAAATTCCTCTATCTTTCTTTTGTCTGGGAAACTATATCTCCTTTAAATCTGAATGATAACCATTCTTGATTGTAGGTTTCTTCCTTTTAACACTTTGAATATATCATGCCACTCCTGGCTTGCAAAGTTCCTGCTGAAAAATCAGCTTAGAGTCTTACAATGTTTTCCCTTCTAGGTAACTTTTTATTTCTCTCTTGCTGCTTTTAGGATCCTTTTTTAAATCTTTAACCTTTTGCATTTTAATTATTGTGTGTCATGGTGTTGGCCTCCTTGGGTTCATCTTGTTTGGAACTCTCTATGCTTCTTGGTCTTGGATGTCTATTTCCCAAGTTAGGTTAAGGACATTTCCAGTTATCTCTTCAAATAAGTTTTCTATACCTTTCTCTTTTACCTTCATCTGGGACTCCTGTAATGTGAATGTTTTTTCACTTGATGTTCAAGAGATCACTTATTCTGTCCTCATTTTTAAAAATTCTTTTCTTTTTTTTTTTTTTTTTTTTGCTGTTCAGCTTGTGTGATTTCCATTATCCTGTCTTCTAGATCACTGATACGTTCTTCTGTATCCTCTAATCTACTGTTGATTCCCTTGTGTGTTTTTTAATTTTAGTTATTGTATTCTTCAGCTCTGGTTGGTATATTTTAATATTTTCTCTTTATTGAAGGTATCACTGAGTTCTTCTATCTTTTCTTCAGCCCAGTGATTATTTTTATAAACATTACTTTAAATTATTTATGGGGGATATTGCATATCTCTGTTTCATTTAATTCTTTTTTGAGTTTTTTCTTTCTTATTCTTTCTTTTGAAGCATGTTCCTCTGTATCCCCATTTTGCTTGATTTTCTCTGTGTGTTTGTATGGATTAAGTGAAATGGCTACTTCTCCTATAATTGAAGGAATGATCTTGTGTATGGTGACCCTGATGCAGACTTTGTGTGTCTGGTTACTTATTCTGGCTGGCCTGAAGCTGTGACTGTATATGCTAGTTACTGTTTTATTTATTAAAATTCAAGTTAGTTAACATACAGTGTAGTATTAAGTTTCAGGATAGTTACTCTTTTAAACTGTGGCTTTTTGCAGAGAGAACAGAGAAAAAATAACAAAAGAAAATGAAAAGAAAAAAGAATAAAGAAAAAAGAAGAAAAAATAAAAAAGTAAAGAACAAATCCAAAAATAAAAAAATAAAACACAAACAGGACAAATTTTAAAAAGTAAATAAGAGAAAATAAAACAGTAAAAAAGCCCCCAAGCCCCACAAAACTATGGCTTACGTGCTGTGCCCCAGCATCATAGGGTGGCAGCTGTGGGCTTGTGGACCCTGGGCTCACTGAGGTTACAAGCTCACTGTGAGCTGAAGTGTCTTCCATTCTGGAATTTTAAGGTGGTGGAGGAGAGAGTGTTCCTGCAGGTCCCTTGCCCCTCTAAACCATGGCTTTTTTTTTTTTTCCTGTTTCCCAGTGCATGTAGGGATGATGTGGGCCTGTGTACCCTGCGCTTGCTGAGGTTGTAAGCCCTCTGTGATGATCTGATTCTCCATTTATGGCATCCGAACCCACCCCTTATGGTGGCCAAACTCTGCTTCGGTCTGGGACCTTGAGGTACAAGGGGAGAGAGCATTACTGCAGTTCCCTGATCCCTCTAAACCTTAGCTCTTCTTCTGTGTCCCAGTGTGTCTAGGGCTGGTGTGGGCCTGTGGACTGAAGGTGCAAGCGCACCAAGACCATAGGACCTGCCCACCACGGTGCCTGGACTTTGCTCCTATTCAGGCTTCTAAGCTTGGGTGGGAACATCAATTATGTTGTTCTCTAGTCTGTCTGACCTGGAGAACTTTCCTGCAGCTCCTCCACTGCTTGGCAGAGTTCTGGTGTTTTTTTTTTTTTTTTTTTAATATGCTAGTTACTCCTCTTTTAAAATGTGGGTTTTTTTTCTGTGCCCAAGAACAGAGGGATCTCTTCCTAGTCCCTTGGTGTTATTCCTCCCCACTGCAGTTCCCAGATAGCATCAAGGGGGTGGAGGTTCACTTTGTTACTGTGTCTCCATCTCTCTTGCTGTTTTGTCTGTCCTTGGTTGTTCAGTAGGTATTCAGTCAGCCCTTAGTTCTTCAGGAGGAGTTCTATTAATAGGTATAATTTAGTGTGTTCCATGGAGGAGGTGAGTTCAGTCTTCCTATGTTGTCATCTTGAATTGGAACCTTAATCCTTTTTTATTACTGCATTTATGTTTGGTACTATAGAAATGGATTACATTTGGTTAGGATCCCTTTGTCTCATATCCATCTCTGATTTTTCTGTCTTAACTCTCTCCCTTTCTTTTTGATTTGTGATGTTCCTGAGAAGATCTCCTTATTAGGAGGTCAGCCATCCAGTCTTCTGTCTGCTGGACACTCAGCCTTGACATAAAGCTAAAATGAATAGGCTTCTGGATGGCAAATATCTGCAATTTAGTCCTTCATTCTTCAAAGAGAGTGGGCCCTCATGCAGCACAGTGAAAGTGGCATGGGATCTTGCAATTAGGAGGTTGACATACAAATCCATTTCTTACCTGTAAAAATACCTCAGTTGGAGACAAGACCAACTTTATAGTGTTACTGGGGAGTCTGAAGGAGAAATTCATAGGGAAATACTTCATAAAGCTTGTTAGTTTGTATTTCTTATTTTTTATTATTGTGAGAACACAGAATTATTTTAGCTTACCTGGAAGTCCTTGAAAAACAGGTATTAGGAAGGGCAGATTTATAGTTTTGATTATATTTTGTAATTCTGATTTAAGGTTATCTTCAATTTCTCAGTATGCGGAAAAAGAGAAACCTAAAATTGGAGGTACCCAAGGCAATGTTTAATTTCCTCTTATCTAATAGGATATCAAAGTAATGCAGCCTCTTGGCCTCTGCACTCCAATCATGAGCCCCACATCCACTGAATCCTGAACAGGAAAGTGAGAGGAGCTACTCTGTCATCTCCAAAGCCACCTTTCCTGGGAGGCCTGAGCATCTAACCACAGGATTCCATGCCTCAGGTTACAAATCATATAGTAGGACAAAACACAACTGCTGCTTTAAATCATGTTCTTTGTGGAGTAGCCTGTGATCTAGATTGCTTTTTATCCCTCTAAGAGGAAAAGAGATGGGGAAGAGCCTGATCTCAAGAGTTTTTAAAACAAATTCCTCCAAGGGGTACCTGGGTGTCTCAGTCAGTTAAGTGTCCGACTCTTGATTTCAGCTCAGGTCATGATCTCATGGTTATGAGATTGAGCCCTGAGTCTGGCTTTATGCTGATCATGGAACCTGGTTGAGTTTCTCTTTCTCTCTCTCTCTCTCTCTCAAAAAAAAAAAAAAATTCCTCCAAGAAGAATGTGACATCCTGATAAAGATTAGGATGGAAAGAGTAAGCAGTCCCTTCCTTTGGAGATCTTCTCTTGGCTCATGACATGTGATTATCTTGGTTTGCTCCAGATCCGTTGTTTATTTTGGAAACTGATGAGTGTGACAGTTTGAAATGTTGACAGGCAACATTTGTTTTTATTTTTTTATCATTTTCTTTTTTTTCATCATGATAGCGTACTCTTTAATCCCCATCTCTTGTTTCCCCCATCCTCCTACCTACCTCCCCTCTGGTAACCATTGGTTTGTTCTTTGTAGTTAACTGTCTGTTTCTAGGTTTGTCTCTCTTTCTTATTTTTTCTTTCCTTTGCTCATTTTTTTTGTTTTTAAATTCCACATATGAGTGAAATCATATGGTATTTGTCTTTCTCTTACTGACTTATTAGCTCTATCCATGTTGTTGCAAATGGCAAGTTTTCATTCTTTTTTATGACTGAATAACATTCCATTGTATATATCACATATTTATCCATTCATCTGTTGATAGACACTTGGGCTGCTTCCATCGTTTGGCCATTATAAAGAATGGTGCTATAAACATAGGGTGCATGTATCCCTTTGAATCAGCATCTTTGTATTTTTTGGGTAAATACCCAGTAGTGTGATCGCTGGATTGTAGGGCAGTTCTGTTTTTAATTTTTTAAGGAGCCTCCACATAGTTTTCCTCAATGGCTACATCAGTTTGCATTCCCACTTTTTTTCCCACATCCTTACCAACACTTGTTTGTTGTGTTTTTTTATTTTATCCATTCCGACAGGTGTGAAACAATTTCTCATTGTAGTTTTTCTTTACATTTCCCTGATGATGAATGATGTTGAGCATCTTTTCATGTGTCTGTTGGCCATTTGAATGTCTTTAGAGAGATATCTATTCATATCTTCTGCCCTTTTAATTGGATTATTGTTTTTTTGATATTGAGTTATATCCTTTCTTTATATATTTTGGATACTACCCCCTTTATTGAATATATCATTTGCAGATATCTTCTCCAATTCTGTAGGTTACCTTTCAGTTTTGTTGATTGTTTCCTTTGCAGTGCAGAAGCTTTTTATTTTGATGTAGTCCCAGTAGGTTATTTTTGCCTTTGTCTCTTTTGCCTCAAGGAGACTTATCTAGAAAAATGTTACTACAGCTGATGTCAGAGAGATTACTACCTGTGCTTTCTTCAAGGATTTTTATGGTTTCACATCTTATATTTAAGTCTTTAATCCATTTTAATTTTATTTTTGTTCATGGTGAAAGAAAGTGGTCTAGTTTTATTCTTTTGCATGTTAGTGTCCAGTTTCCCCAACACTATTTGTTGAAGAGACTGTCTTTTCCCCATTGGATATTCTTTCCTGCTTTGTCAAAGTTTAATTGACCATATAATTTTGGGTTTATTTCTGAGTTTTCTATTCTATTCCATTGATCTATGTGTCTGTTTTTATGCCAGTACCATACTGTCTTAATTACTACTGCTTTGTAATATGACTTGAAATCTGGCGTTGTGATGCCTCCAGTTTTGTTTTTCTTTTTCAAGATTGCTTTGCCTATTCAAGATCTTCTGTGGTTCCATACAAATTTTAGGATGTTTGTTCTAGTTCTGTGAAAAATGCTGTTGGTATTTTGATAGTGACATTTTAACATTTTTTGTTTTTAGACATTTTAACAATATTTGTTCTTCCAGCCCATGAGCACAGAATGTCTTTTCATTTCTTTGCATTTCCTTACATTTCTTTCATCATTTTTCAAAGTGCAGGTCTTTCACCTCTTTGGTTAAGTTTATTCTTAGATATTTTATTGTTTTTTGGTGCAATTATAAATGGGATTAAGAGGGAACATTTATAACAAATAGACTGTGTAGTTAGCATTGTATTTAAATCCTCCAGAGAATGGACTTGGGTGCTTTGCAGAGCCATCTTGGACTGGGCTAGGGAATGGGTTTCTAAGGGCAGAGCTATAGTTATTGAAGGAATTGGGAAATATGAGTAGAGAGATAATGTGGCAGGGAGAAGAAAGCCTCCAAACTTCTAGGCATCTAATGTGGATGCTCTCCAGATTATGCTGTTCACATTCCTTAAAATGATTTAAACATGAGAATAAGTTAAGGCTACATCCAAGAGAAAATAGGAAAGGGTTAAGATAATAGAAAGTAAATAAAAGGAATGCATAAGAAACTAAAAATTGCAAAGGGAAAGAGATAAGAATTAGGAAAGACAAGTTAAAACTCCAGCAGTAACATTAATGATTTTAACATGAAATAAGGACAATTAGAAGTTTGTACTTCCAGTTATAAAATAAGTCACAGAGATGAAAGGCACAGCAAAGGAATATAGTCAATAAAGTTGTAATAATGTTGTATGGTGACAGATGGTGACTAGACTTATCGTGTTGAGCATTGAGTCATGTTTGGAATTGTTGAATCAGTGTTATACTCCTGAAGCTAAAACAACATTGTATGTCAATTGCATTACAATAATAATAAAGTGAAGAAAATGAAATAAGGACAAAAGTAAAATAAAACTGAGTTAAAGGTAAAGTTAGATGAAAAGCTGAAACTGAGGCACATGATAGATTAAATAAAAGAATTGAGAGGTAAAATTAAGTAAGTGATTTAACAGTTCAATATGTGAGTGAGGTGACTAAGTAATGAGTTGGCAGAAGTAGAGAATGAACAGGAAGGAAGTGGAGTTGAAGCCTTCAGTCTTCCTGCTGAAGAAGCTGACCTTTGTTGCTAGGAGGGGAGAGGCCTGAGAGCTCCTCAGCAACCCCTCATTGGGGCAGACAGAGGCCCTTTCTAGTCTTAGCGTGCTGTCCTCTTCCATTGTCAGTGGACATAGCAAATATAGCAATATAGTCTGATCTCAGGAAGCACCCCTGGCAATTTCTTTTTTTTTTTTAATGTTTATTCATTTTTGAGAGAGACAGAGAGAGAGAGAGAGAGAGAGAGAGAGAGAGAAGGCAGGGGAGGGGCAGAGAAAGAGACACACGCAGAATCCAAAGTAATCTCCAGGCTCTGAGCTCTTAGCACAGAGCCTGATGCGAAGTTTGAACCCATGAACTTTGAGATCATGACCTGAGCCAAAGTTGGATGCTTAACTGACTGAGCCACTCAGGCACCCCAGCAATTCTTTTCTGATACTGTTTTTTTAATAAATAAATGTTGACAGCAGAGGGAGGAATCTAATGGCATGCTGGGAAATGTTTAAGAACTACCTGTAGAGATGAGGAGAGAGGAAAGCCTGGGCCTGATTGATTGTGTTTGCCAGTTTTCGTCACAGATATATTCCCACCATGACTGATTTTAGGTTACTAGTGTAGTATGGTAACCCCTCAGTTACCATAACCCCTCAGGGTTTGGTTTCTCTGGACATAGGGGTTTCTCTGGGCATAGGACTAAAACTGAGACAGTTCTAGGCTAATGAGGATAGTTGGCCATTCTAACAACTTGGAAAATTCCTGAAAATACAGCAGTTAAGAACTAATGCAAAACAGCTCCAGCTAGAAGAAACAGATTGACCGCACCTGAAGATCATACTTGGGACCTACCTGGGGATTGAATCTCAGCCATGCTGTTGCCTGCAACAGAACAAGGGGCTGGCTTCCACTGTCATGAAAGCTCCAGCCATACCTGAGGTTTAGCACCTGTGGGTCTAGAGCATTTATAATAAACTGCTGATTGGCCAGCCACTGTTGTCCTTAGACTGGCTTTCCATTTAGGGCCTTGGTGGTGGGCTAGCCTCCAAGTCCAAAGTTTGAAGCTTCACAAAGTCTCTGACACCAGCCAGGGTTGTAGTTTGTCCCAAATGAAAGCAACTGTACTCCAGCCAATCACGATATAACTCCCATCACTGTTAGCCTTCCTCTGGGTACCTGTTCTGTCCAAGTGGTAATCATCTGCTTGTCTCTTTCCAAGACCTTTCTTTTGCCCTTGAACCTACCAAATTCTCTCACCTCTTCCCTTTTCCTAAAGGCCAGTCTCTCTGTGGCTTTTTCAGGTTTGTTCTTCAAGACGAGTTTATACTTAACTTTCTCTAGAGGACCTCCTTTACCCTAGTCTGGATTAGGAACCCTCTCTTGTATATCCTTTATATACTTTTAGCATAGCACTTATGATAGTGTAAGTTGATATAATAATTGCTCACTGACTGCTATTATTATTATTACTGTATTATTTATTTGCAAATTTATCTCTCCAAATTATAACTTCCTGAGAGCAAGACTGTAACAGCTGTGTCTTTATATTCTAACACTTAGCTGTAGTGCCTCACACATAATATGTACATTATAAATGTTTGCTGAGTGAATAAAGCAATAAAATAGTGTAAATAAAGGGATTTTATAATCACTAAGCGTTTAGAAAATCTGCCCTACACACTTTAATAAGGACATTACCTAAAATGAGCATTTCCATATTGTAATACCAGATCATAAATCTGACTGTGTTTTTAAGAAAGTGTTAAATTACAGTTATTTCCTTGTTTTGTTAGATTGGTATCTGATTTTTGTTAAGAGTTCTGGCAAAAGTAGTAAAGGTACTAAACTTAAATTCACCTTTATGTAAAACTTATTAATGCCAGGAAATTAGGGCTTGCTGTAAAATTTCCCAGGTCCCTTTCTTTCTGTCTCTAATATAATTTTTATCTTACAGTACTTCTTTTTCATTGAATTCCATTTTAAAATGCTTTTGACTCTAAAAAGCTAATTTATCTTTTACTACATTGCCAAAGAATTTCTGAAGCAATATGATTCACCTTGGGGCCAGGTTCAACATCAAACTGAAATCTTTTTAATGATAATACTGTCTTCTAACATGCTTTATGGTCCTTTAGAGTATCATCAGAAAAGTATGCAATCTTCAAATATATCTTACTGTAGGAATTTCCTTTTAAATTATGAAAAACTGGCTCAACTTTACTTGGATTGATTCTTGTAGAGAATGTGTAATAATGAACTTAAAGTATCAACATAGAGTTCCTAGATTCCTCACCTACCCTTATTAAAAAAAATCTTGACAATGCTATTTCCATTTTTTATTTGCTTCACATAAGATTATATTAAGGAAAATATTAAGTTACAGTTGAAAATTATTTTTCCATACTTCTCCTTGAACATGATTGGCTGTATTGAGAAGTGTGACAGGATAAATTCCAAAGGTTTTGTGTGACATATACTTGTGCTTTCGAATAAATAGAAGAAAGCGGGGAGTAAAATGTATATCTTGCCCTATTCTTTTTTGAAAGGGATTGTAATACTGAATTGAGGTGATTATTATCTGTTGGTAGCATTTGTGACCTATAAATCAAATGAGGGTTTGTTTAGACAGTGCTGGGGTACTGTCTATACCATCACTTTCCAATAGTACTTTCTGCAGTAATGTAACTGCTCTGGATCTGTGATGTCAAACAGAAGTTACCAGTAGCTATTGAATGCTTGAGATACAGCTAGTGTGACTAAGTAACTGAATGTTTCATTTTGTTTCATTTTAATTAATTAAAATTTAAATCATATAGGCTAGTGGCTAATTTGTTAGACAGCCTTTCAATTTGGTTTCTTATTCCTATTGCAAAAAAAAAAAGTAATTTGAGTTAGAAAAAAACATGTTACGTGTGCATAGATTCTCTCTGTCCATGTGTAATTGATCTTGTTATGATGTTTTTGGAGAGGAGGCAGTATATAGTAGGAATGCTTGTGTTCTTATCTGGCCATGCCATAATTTAGCAGCTTGGGCATATTATCTCTCTGGACCTTTCCTTGCCTGGAAAACAAGGAGTTGTTTGGTTTTTGGATTTATATTTAGTATTGGGATTTTTTTTTCCATAGAAACAGCCAAACCAAATGAGCAGAAACTTCATAGATAAGACAGAGGTGAAAGGGGTGAGATTGATATTAAGCCATCTCTTTATCTTTCAGTAATTCCCAAGCTCCTCTACTATGGTAGAGAGCCCAGTTTGCAAAGCTTTGGAGTGGATGGAACCCAGAGTTCCTTCTAGCTCTGAAAAAGTATGGTTTCTATAAGGTTGAATAGAGTTCTCTTTTTATTGATATCATCTCAGAAGTAATCATTCTTCAAAAGCCAATCCTTACATATGTATTGACCCAACTCACCTTATTAAAGTTGAGTTTGAGAGGTACTCAGGGCATTCAATAGGGAGAGGTCTCTGTTCTCTTAGCTCATCAAAAATGAAACTAAAAACAAGAGCATAATAGATATAGTAGATAGGGGCAGGCCCAAATAACTTTTGCATGCAAATTTTAAAAAATAGCCTTTTAAATTTTCTCCTTTGTGTATGGATTTATCATTTTGGTAAATTCAGGACTGAGTTTCATAAAAGAAAACTTGATTGAAGTGGTTAAATTGGTATTATAGTGACTTACTCTGGTCTCTTTGTGGGCTCAAGGAACTCATGCTTGCCCCTCTCTCCTGCTAGGGAAAAGCAACTCAGATCTGGAATGGAGTCCTCAGGTGTATACGGCTGGACTGTGGTATTGAACTTGGCATAATGGGGAAAGTTTGACAGGGAGATACAAAGAGGTTAAATGTGCTTTTCTCATATGATTTTTTTTTGAAGTGGTAATGTATTTTGGGTCTCTTCCTTTTCCCTTCCTTTCCACAGTTCTGTCTTCTCTTCTTTCCAGAATAACTGATAAAAAGGGCTCAGGGCTACTTCCCTTTCACTTTCACTTTTTGGGAAGTCTAACGCTAACAGGCACTAGAGTAGGGCATAGAGGACACATGGAGAGTCTGACTGTAGCCTTGGCTGGAAAACTAGTCTTTGTATTTATACATGATCTGTCCAAGCTCACCCAAATAGGAGAGACCTTAGGGCTTAGGACCAGAAACATGCTGTTAATGATCTCTGATGAAGTTAGGCAGTTAATAGAGGAATCAGGGACCTTAGAGATTCTGTCAACCTTTCCATCAAGACTAAGAAATATGTTTGATATTAATTACACTATGATTTTAAACATATTGATGGAAAGGATGGTTTGTTGTCTCTGAGGGCACAGTGTTCTATAGCAACTTCAATGCTCTGAAAGCTTTTAATTAAATAAAATTTAGGTTTCCTCTCTAGACATTCTCAAAATTTAGCAAGTGAACAAACATAAAGGGAGGAAAATGAGAAAATAAACCTTAAGTTAAAAAAAAGTCAAGCGTTGGGGCACCTGGGTGGCTCAGTCGGTTGAGTGTCCGACTTCAGCTCAGGTCATGATCTCACAGTTTGTGAGTTCGAGCCCCGCATTGGGCTCTGTGCTGACAGCTCAGAGCCTGGAACCTGCTTTGGATTCTGTGTCTCCCTCTCTCTCTCTCTGCCCCTCCCCTGCTCGTGCTTTGTTTCTCTGTCTCTCAAAAATAAATAAAAGATTTTTTTAAAAAAAGAAAAAAGGCATTTTGATTATGCTTGTATACAAATGACTCAAGGTTGTTCTCTTCTGTTAAATACATTGGGACAGCTGAGCCCATATGATTTTCTCCTTCTTCCTTACCTATTCTTTTTTGGATATTTAGCTCTTAGCACAATTAATATAGGAAACTCATTGAATAGGTGTTTAATATATTAAACATTGATTGTTTTGGAATTGGATTGGATTATTTGCATTGAAGTTGAAGATGTATGTAGGGATGACAGATCTTTGATGGAGTGGGCCAAAGTTTTAGTTACCAAATATCGAGACACTAATAGGTCTTTAAAATTTACAGTTTACAAAGGATTGCTACAGACAATGTCTTATTTTTCCTCACAATAACCATGTAGGGTAGATATTATTTCTCTTTTACTTATGCGGCCCAGGGAGATTAAGTGATTGTTTACTGTCTTATCTTAAATGGAAGAGAGAGAGTTTTCCAGAAGGAGAGGATTAACCAAAGATTTAGAGCTGCACAAATATTGAGGAAGATGTAATTTTGCAATAACATTCATGGCTTTCTTGAAAGAAAAAAGAGCCATTTCAGTGGAGCAGAAAGATTGTAAGATGGTTATAGGTGGACAGATTACTGAGAGTCGATACTCATATTTTCTTCATGGGGGGAAAATCTTTTCTAAGCAAAATGGTTTTCTTTCATATTTATGACTGGAGAAAGTTAATGATTTGAATAACTCCGTACTCTGTAATATTCTGTTCTGTAATATTAGCTCAACTGTAAATGCAGTTTTCAAATTATTTTTCTAATTATTATTTTTTATGTTTATTTATTTATAAGAGAGAGAGAGATGGAGTGTGAGTGGGGGAGGGGCAGAGAGAGAGAGAGAGAGAGAAAGAGAGAGGGAGAGGGAGACACAGAATCCAAAGCAGACTGCAGGCTCTGAGCTGTCAGCACAGAGCCCAATGTGGGGCTTGAACCCATGAGACATAAGATCCTGACCTGAGCTGAAGTTGGACACTTAACCGACTGAGCCATCTAGGCACACCCCCCAAAATTTAAAGTTGCTAAAGTGGTAGAACTTATAATACCTGGGGAGTCGTCTTCTTCTTCTTCGTCGTCGTCTTCTTCTTCTTTTGAATTTAGAATTAATTATTTTTTGAAACATTTAAGGGCTACAAATCTGTGCCACATTTCTCTGAGGTAGTGACAAGCATTCACTAAAAGGCATATAGTGGTAAGAATTGTTATTAAGCAAAATATACTTTAATTAGGATGTTCCTGAATTTCTTATGTCGCCATTCATGGTTTTTCTGTATTTTTCCCCATTGTTCCACAGCTTATTGCTGAAATATCTGTGGAAATTATATTTTAGAAAACTTTATTCTATAAATGTCAAGATATTTCTGTTTAAAGTTATACAGCTGTGGGGTGCCTGGGTGGCTTAGTAGGTTAAGCGGTCAAGCCCTGCGCTGAACTCTGCACTCGGTGTAAAGCCTACTTTAGAAAAATAAATAAATAAAGTTATACAGCTGCTCTTGTTCTGATAGTCATATACCACTTCCTCCCAATTACCATCCCCCTGTCCAAATATAGCAAGAGTACATTCACCTGATAGAAATGTAGTGTGCATAGGAATGGAATGAATATCTAGAGCTTATCCCCACCTCAGTGAAATGTAGGAGATTTCTTGTGTTGATATATGTTATTTTTACTTTCATTATATCTTTGGTATCCTACTTATTATTCCAGTTGTTAGGGTTTGCTCTAAGTTCTTAATCTATGACATAATAGTTTTGTACATACCCAAGAAAAAGGGCCTGAAAAATGACATAAGAATATTTTATAAGTTTCTTCTTAAAATTTTCACTATATTGTGATAAAGTGGGAGATATCATGATAGAGTATGTGGCACTTGGATCAAAAATATAATTCATTCATTAATTCAACAAATATTTATGATACACCTATTTATCAGGCACTGTGCTGCATGCAAGGGATGTGGCGTGGAACAAGACAGACACTGTTCTTGGCCTCCTGGGCTTAGAATTTACAGAGTATAGAATAGAAGCAGACTGATTGGAAAGTTATGTGTAAAAGTCAAACAAAAGTCCTGTGAGTCTGAGTATGAGGACAGAGAATATCTCCTTACTGTCCTTTTGCTTTGCTTCTTTAAAAGGTTGCCAAAATTTTGGTTACTTTCATTCTGACATGGGCCTCACCCTCACCTGACAACTCAGTGCCCTGGTGCTTGTAATTTGCTAAGACACAAAACTTTTTTTTCCCCAACCAGTGTTCAGTTCAGAGTCCAGAGCAGGCCACTTCTCTGTAGAGATTTTCTGCCTATACTGCAATAATAAGACCACACTCTGTCCTTTACTCTCTCTCAGCACAGTAGTCTGTGATGCATTCCAGTCAGAACTGTGCCTCGCTAACCTCACTTTGCCTCTGGCTCTGTCATCTTTCCTGTCCCTGAAATGTCAGCCCATTCAGGCCTGTGTCCTTTCCAATATGGCTATTCTAGCCTGGCTCTGTGCTGCAACCCCTCCTCTCAAACTATCCCCTACACTGCCCTCTGTCAGTTTTGTCCACTGTGCCTTTTGGACCTCCTGTATGTTGGAATTCTCCAGACTAACAGAGCTGCTCATCATTGCAAAGGATTTCACAATTTCAAACGGAGCTCATTGGAGTTCGATTCATTAATTCGCATAATCAGTCATATGTAAGTTTACTGCTGTGGGGCTGAAGCTCAGTCCAAGATGCTGAGACAAAAGGATTTTATGTAGATAGGGAGAATGTTGGGACAGTCTACTCCATAAGACCTGACACTTATGAAATGATCTTCTCCTTTTATGGGAAGCAAATGGGACGCTATACACACATAAACACATGACCTGCTGTGTGTAAGTGAGGCAACCAGTCTTTGTGCTGTTACAAAGAAACAATAGGCCACAAATGGAGTCACTTTGCTAAGCCCCACCAAGACTTAATACCTAACCTAAAGGTTCTATCAGCCTCTCCCAAGAGAAGATTTTTAAATCAATCAGCCTGGAGTCTCCTGATCAGCATAATCTACTCATTTACCTTCCATGTCCTACCCTCCTTCTGTTTATAAAAGCATTTTGTACAACTCCTCAGAGCTCTCTTCTGTTTGCTAGGTGAGATATTACTGATTCATGAATTGTTGATAAAGCCAAATAGATTTCAGATTTACTCAGTTGAATTTTTTTTTTTAACAGTGCCTTTCCCAGACATGGGCTATGTAATCAATACAAGAAAACATGGAAGGTCTACTTATCTGCTCGAAACCCTTTCGTTTAGCACTCATTGTTGTTTGCCTTACATGTTTCCCTAAGGTAGCCCTTGTAAGGTAAAGGAAAATTATAACTAGCTATGTAGCTCGAATCATAACTTCTTGCTTGAGTGAGAAATAGTTAATGTGATGGGAACATTACTCTCTTCCTACCCCTGCTTCTACCCTTTGCCTTGCCTTGGTAAGACTGTTGTCACACCCATGGAGGCTTAACTCTGTCAAGTTCAAGGACCATTCCTCTGTCACCAAAAAACTCTTCACCAAGGGAGTTTCATCTCTCAGACCCAGGAATGATTTACTTGGGTGTAGAATCTCATCTTCAGACAGAGGTTGGAATTGGGCAGGTAGTACTACTGGGCCCCACCTTTAAAAAGTACAGAGAGTGAAATCTTTTGACAAGTTTTATCTTTTATATAATTTCTTCCTCATGAGAATCCAAAGAACCAACATACAGTCTGGACCAGAGATAGGATATATTACTAATTTTGGAAAGCCCTTAGGATACCTTGGCATTTTCTTAAATACTCTTTTAGTTTGCCTTTTAATTTTAATTATAGTATATTTTGATATAGAAATACTTTAATTTTTGTTTGTCACATCACTTTTCACCTTTGAACTTTTGCTTTTATGTTTAGAAACTCTGAAACTCCTAATACTACAATTTAGGGGTCTTAACAGAGCTGGGGACCCTATCATACTACACCCTTCATTTTGCCTGTAAAAGCATTTGTCACTTGTAGCTGTGAAGAGTTCTTGGTTGCACACAACAGAAACCACCCTTGGCTAACTTAAACAGAAAAAGAATTTATTGCAAAGATATCCAGTACTTGGAAGAGGCTTAAGAACCAGGCTCAGAAATTGGGCAGAAACCAAGGGAAGCTGGGGCAGCTACAGCTGGAATCACAGCCCAAGTGCAGCATTGGGTCAGTTTGTTTAGGGGGCTACCACTGGCGCCAGTCTCCATCATGCTACCGTGAACTCTCAGCCACCCATGTTCTCTATTCAATAATAAAATATATGTGGTATATGTGGAAATTAACATTTTAGAGTTAAAAAATACCAGGATGTTTTATGTTTATAATTATTACCAGCTGCTGTTTTTCAAATTGACATAACTATTTCTCTCTGGCCCACAACAGCGCCCCCCCCCCCCAATCCCCACCCCTGCCATGCTTCCCAAATCGCCAAATTAGAGCAGACCAAAGAATACATTGACATGACAGAAAATGGTGCCTTTAAACATGAATTGAGTATTGAGAGTCTTTTCCTATGCTGTTGTTGCTTGGCGGATATCATATGTTGGAATATTTAATGTTTACAATATGCCTCATATCATGCTTGTCATTTAAGCTGTTGCCTGTACCATTGAGGAATTTTTCAAGTTGGCTGCATGCTCACATGCCTTACATGACTGCCTTAAGGTGGGACATGGGGTTGGCTGAACCTAGGCTACATGTGAGTGCCCTCTTTGCAGCGGTCGGGGAAAGAAAGACTTCTTTGGTTTCTTCTTTCCTCCCAAGGCCAAGTCCTGCCCCCATCCTAGGATTCTGATACTAGAGGCCCAAAAAGAAAGAACTCTGCACTATAGCACCTGGATTTCCTCTAAAGTCCCTACCCCCTTAACATCCTGGCCAAGTCATTGCGCTCCTCTTTGGTGTTCCAAACCACAGATCTGGGAAGAGGTGCAGGGAGATCAGCATCCATTTTGTCCACTTCAAAACTTCTGTTCCTTTGGAGCTCATGCCAGCTGGTTAGACTACCCCTTATACCCTTCTAGTCGGGGTTATTGACTAACTTGCCTCTCCTGCACGTTGATTAGAAATATCACATGGCTCATCATCCTGAGCACTGCTTTTAGTTCTCCCTTTGTCTGGAGTACTGACTTTAATATATTTATTCACTAACCATCCAGCACCATGACTTTACAATTACAGTTGATCTTGCAGCCGAACTTAGAGCTTTCAAACAACAGAAACCATCCTTGGTTAACTTAAACAGAAAAGGAATTTATTGCAAAGATCCAGGACTTGGAAGGCTTGAGAATCAGGCTCAGAAAATGGGCAAGAATTAACCTCCATTTTTTAGCCTATAGATAACTCTTAATATGATAAACTGAATTTATAATCTATTCCTTCCAAATCTGCCTCTTTTTCTGAATTCTCTTAGTTAATAGCATCACTATCCTCCAAGTTTCCCAAGCCAGAAATCAGTGAGTTATCCTGAATCCTCTCCCTTTCTAAGTACTTCACACACAATCTAGTTACTGTAGTTACCACCTCCTTAATATCTCTTGTGTCCATTTCCTGTTTCTGTTTGTCTTATTATTGCCTTAGTATAAGTTTAGATTTCTTTTCTTGTGGTTAGCTGCAATATCCTTTTAACTGGTTTCTATTTTTAAAATGTATTGTCTTTAGTCTATACCTACATGCCAAAGTCATCTTCCAAAAACAAATCTGATTATTTCATTCCTCTGCTAAAATGCTTTTGTGGCCTAATTAGCTCTCAGAATAAAAATTAAATTCATCTCTAAGATAAAAGTCTGTCTTCGATATGACCTTTGACTATTTCTGTAATTCAGCTTATATAGCTGCTGTAAGGTATATTTTGCTCCAAACATAGAGTTATCCAGAATGGTCTTTTACTCTTTCTACTTCTTTCCCATCTTCATTCCTATTAAGCTTTTAAAACTCAATTTGATTGTTGAGTAATAAGTTTGTAGATAGATAATATTTTGATATTTTTACAATGGGCTTGTGATCCAGTTCAGGGCAATCAGTTATTGTCTGGGGCTTTTCTTCAGGAGAGGAGTAGGAAAGACTCTCTTGTGCTTTTCAGGTAAGGATACTGCTAAGATGTGAACCTGGGGCTTCTATCATTTGGAGGAACTCATTGACAGATTGAGACCAACATCTACAGAGAAGTAGAGCTAAGAATGGAGCAAGGGAATGTGAGAGAATGAGAAAGCAAGTTTTGGTGACATTTTGAGCCCTGGATCTGGTATGTGTAATGCTAAGTCTATTACAGTCTTTTCCAGTTATTAGCTGATAAATCCACTCTCCCACTTTCTTTTGCTTAAATTAGATTGATTAGCTTTCATCACTTCAGACCAAAAGAGTCCATGGAGGTGCAATAGAATTAATAAATTAACGTTATTTATAAACTTAGTCTTTACAATTTTAGCTGTAGCTACACGTAGTATAATTTTGGCAGATGGTTTTCATGGGAAACCTACCGGTTTAAGCCTACATAAAGCAGGCTGTACTTAAAAGAGTAACTTTGAACTGTTTGAACTTAAAGTTAAGACTTTGTCTGAGTTAGTATTGGAAATAGAAGGAAAACGTAAGAATTTTTAAAGAAAGTTTATTTATAATCTTGTATCATTGAACCTAACGGTTCTCAACTCTGGGTGTACAGTCATCTGAAGAGCTTCTAAAACTGCAGGTACCTAGGACTTTCACAGACAAAGTAAATCAGAATCTCTGAGGCTGGGACCCAGGCATTGGTATTTTTTAAAAGTTCAGGTTTCAACTCTTAGCAAGGGTTGAGAGCCACTGTCTAACCTAATATATTTCTGTTCCTTGAGGAATTCAGGTTACCTACACATGGTTTTTTGTTGATGTCTTTTCCTCATTGTAATTTTCCCCATAATGGGCATAACATTAAAAATCCAGTTGCTGGCTTTGTGGTGTTTTCCAGTTTGGTATTTCTGTAAAACTATCCAGGGACATATGGTTAGGCACTGCTTACCTTTAATTTTGATTTTAATAAAGTGGCTGTAAATGTGAATCTCTATAAATTAAGTGCTCTATGTAGTCTTGCTTAGATTTACATTTTATCAGACTTATCTTTGTAAGAGCTTGCTTTAAGGGAGTGATACTAGAAGTAAGAAGATACCTTTCAATAGTAAAATTGATGCAAAAGGAAACCATTAGAATGATATATTTAAAAAAACACAACTTACATCATTAGGAGTATGATATATAGAACAAAGTGACTCCTTGGATTTTGATGTGCATTTTGGTCTGTTTATCCCAAGAGTTCACTAAGATTTCCATGCTAAAAGCAGTTGCTGTCTAAGATTAAAAGGATATTTCATTTCTGATAATGTATATGATTTAAAGGCAGACATTTTTCTTAATTCTCAATTTATAATATCTGCCAGTTGCCTTTGGGTGTCACTCACACACACACACACACACACACACACACACACACTTACTTTGCTTAACTATAATAGCATTTAAATAAATCCACAGAAAACAATAGACAGTAAGAAAACAATGTTAGAGAAATGGTAGGAATTAATTAAAATTGCTTTATTAGTAAATCATATAAGAATTTAATAGAATGGCTTCTAGGTGCTTAGCATTGCTCTAAGGGCTAATAAGAGGGTTAAAATCCTGATCATCTGAAATTTGCAATCTAACTGGAGAGATGAGACAAAGCAGAAAAATTAAATAAACTTGTAGGGTGTATGTGCTTCATTTTTAGTCTGCATAGTAATGACAATAAGTACTGCATCTCAGATAACGGAGATATACACAAAATAAGCTTCCTAAAAGATGTGAAATGAACAAGACTTTTTATCTTTCTCTGAATATTTTAGTACCCTGTAGTGAGTTTTTAGTTTCATATTTTGACCAGATCCTAATCAGAAGCAAATTCCCTGGGTGGCCAACTTTGTTTTCTTGATCTATCCTTTATAGAACATTGTTTAGAAAATTCTATTTAGGAGTGTGAGCTGATAGATTTTCAAAAAGTTTCCAGAATTTAAGATTTTGCATTGGATTTTGTTTGATTTCCTAACCTCAAAATAGAAGGTAGTGTGAGCTTGGTACAGGTATCATAGCTCCTAGTATAGAGGACTGGTAGTGAGTAGCCTTGTTGGAGTCATTTTTGAGGTGTATTCCAAGTAATGAATAGTTACCTTCCCAAACATTAGAGTACTTATCCCATAAAGATAGTATAGTCACATATTACAATTCCAAAACTGAAGAGAGAGGGATGAAATGTAATAAGTTGCATGTATTTGTGCTTGTGGGGGATGTGTCTTAAATGGAAACATCATTTGTCATGTGTTGTGCTAGGAAAAAGGATACAAAACAATTGCTCTACTATAAAGATAGAGCTCTTTCTCTCTGGTCTCATCTTTCCTTACTGGGAAAGAAAGGTGTTGTTGTTGTTGTTGTTTTTTAGTCTTCATCTCAAAACCACTTTTTTGATGACTGGTCAAAATTGCTTTCCTTTCAGCCCCTCGAACGTCAATTTGATTAGACCCTTTCTCCTCAGGGTACCTCACCCTTATAAAAAAGAAAAATCAGCTAAGGTGCCCTCAATGTTTATTACTACTACCCAATTCTAATAACTTCTTACTTTTGTTTTTCATCCTGAAATTCTCTAGTTTTCTTTAGGAGTTTGCCTCTTTTATTTTTATTCTCTGTGGCTTTCCATTTTGGCTCCTCATCTCGGAATCAAATTCTGGTTTGTTGTTTCAAATAAGTATTACTGTATCTATTAACTAATTACACTTCAGTTCCTCCAGCTTCAAGTAGTTAGGGATTTCTCGAGTCTCTTGATTTAGGGAAAAAATTTTTTTTTATGTTTCCACTGCAGGTATTTAATGATTCAACATTCATAGAAACTTAAACTTCAGAAGAGCAAATAGCCTCAACATAGTATAATTAAGCTTCATGTTACCTTAGTGAAGTAGGGAGAATGAATAACAAGGGAGGCTACAATCATTTCCTCCCAAGCCCGATTAAAAATGAAGGTTTAAAATGTTAAACCGGTGCTAATGTGCATGACTGCTTCAGGTTTCATTTGAAGAATTGTGACTGCTAATATTCTCACTAAAATATGTGAATCTATTTACATAATCAGAGCCCTATGGGACGGAGCTTAAATTTAATATGGTTTTGTTGCTTATGTGTTTTCCAGTACATTGATTAATACTGTCCTCTGAAGTGGAACCCAATTAGGGGTAACCTGCCAGAGGACTATTTTCTAGAAATTTCAGCTGAACTAATATCCGTAGAAATCTTAAGACTATAGAAGAGTTGATGAATATACCACAATTAAACTTGCTTTGTGAATTGAAGAATGGGGCAAAGGATAATGAACATATTGAAATGATTCCACATGTTTTATGTATGACACATTTGTAATTAAAACAGATCCTGAAGGTAAGTTTGTATATACTAATATAATAATTTCAGAAAAGCAGAATACATTATTAAATATCTACAGGGCATATTTCCCAAGTGGAGAATGTGAAAATTTGGCTTGTTTTGCTACTTTAACAGTTGTTTGCTGGAAACTGGAGATTGAGTGTACCAGTAAATCATATTTGTTAGAGATTTTGTTTCATTGCTCAAATCTATATCTATATATATGGATATCTGTATCTACTTATATCTGCATCTATTTGTATTTATCTATGAGTACACCCTCAATATATAATTTTCTAGCTATACAGTTATAAAACTTTAATTTCGGTTACTCAACTAAACATTAACATTTGTCCTAATTCCTCAGTCTTGTAAGGATCGTTTGAGACCTTTAATGATTCAGCAGTTATTGTACCTGGAAGCTCAAGGTGCATGGCTCTTGCAGCCAGGGTCATTTTAGAGTTTAATGGGGAGATATAACAACCCCATTGCAGCTTACAAAATATTGTTATAGCCTTTTCTATCAAGGGATCTTCCAAATAATCCTGTGAGGTCGGGATAAGTACTATTTTACAAATGAGGAAAACAGACAAATGACATGTTCCATAGACTTTTATTTTTAGGTTATGAGTAAGGGCTGATTAACCTATAATCTATTAAGTGAATTATTAAAGTTGACTAAAATTTGGTTTTCATGAGGAAAACTAATAGGTAACTAGAGAGCTCTAAGTCAGTATATTTGTGGCTAACAAGTCTGGCTACTTTGTGTTTGGCGAGTTTACAAAACTTCTATTGTACTTGTTCCCATGTAGATAGTTGCGGTTCCCACAATGTCAAGGAAAAACACTGTTATCCCTATATCATCCTTGTTTTCTTGACTATGGTAATGATTTTAGTTGGTGCTCTTTTGCCTTATAATTATGAGTTACTGTTAGAGGATTGTGAGTTGTTTGATTTACCTTACACTTTAGAGTGTTTGAATATTTGCAACAATGATATTTGTGGCCCTTTTTATCAAAATAGGTTTTAAGGTAAATTATTACTTTAAGGTTATTTTTATATATGTGTGTATATAAATATATATACATATACATTTATATATATATAAAGCAAATTTACCTTCAAGTAAATATATATAGTATGTTTTATTGTGTACATACATGTATGCTGACCACCAAGTTGTGTATGCACAGATATGAACCAGCATACTTCTATAATGAATGAAGCAGATGTACCCTATAGGGAGGATGGGTGAGATGAATGGGCCTTGGGGTCTTTGGCATTCCTTAAGTGAGCTGTGTTAAAAAAGTAAGAACCATCTATTTTCAGGAGTCCTAAGTTGGAGAATGACAGGCACATGCTTGCCTGGCATGTGGTTTAGGGACTCTTGGTATATACTTCCAATTTCCATAAAGATCATGTTGATGTCACATATTTGTAAGAAAAGAGTGGGACTCTTTGCATAGAATCTGGCCTTTTGCTACATGATTATGAGGAAATGAATTACAACTGTGTTGGCCAGAACCATTAAACTTTGTATGTAAAGTGCATAAAATAATTATTTTGTTTATCCCCTGTGGTTGTGATTTCTTACATATGCGTAAAACTCTACAGTTAGAGATTTGCCAGTCTAACTTCTTTTTTGAAGGGAAAAATGAGCCACAGAGACATGAGGTGATTTAAGACCACAGAGGCTGAGATAAAACTGGTGATCAGAGCTCCTGATGCTCTCAGCCTAAGGTGTTTCTTTTTTTAAATCTAAATTTTATTTTTTATATAGGAAATATATCCACATGGTTCAAAAATCAAAAATTACAAAAGGGTGAGGTGGTTAAGTGTCCAACTTCAGCTCAGGTCATGCTCTCATGGTCTGTGAGTTTGAGCCCTGCAACGGGCTCCCTGCTGTCAGTGCAGAGCCTGCTTAGGCTCCTCTGTCTCCCTCTCTCTCTGCCCTTCCCCTGCTTATGTACTCTCTCTCTCTCAAAAATAAATAAACATTGGGGCGCCTGGGTGACTCAGTCCATTAGGCATCTGACTTCAGCTCAGACCATGATCTCACAGTTTGTGGGTACGAGCTCTGTCATCAGGCTCTGTGCTGACAGCTCAGAACCTGGAGCCGGCTTTGGATTATGTATCTCCCTCCCTCTCTGCCCCCATCCCCTGCTCAGGCTGTGTCTCTGTCTCTCTGTCTCTCTCAAAAATAAATAAATAAACATTAAAAAAATTTTAAAAATAAGTAAACATTAAAAAAAATTACAAAACGGCTTATAATGAAAATCTCCCATCCATCCATTCCATTCCTCAGGCATTCAGTTCCCCTCTTGGAAAGAAACAATGCTATCAGTTTTGTAAGTATGTTCCCAGAAGTGTTTTATGTATGTACAAATAAGTATATATGTAGATACTCTCCTCATCTCTTTTTATCCAAATGGTAGCATACTCTTCACATGATTTTATACTTTGTGTGTGTTTTTAAATTCAGCATTTGGAATAACTTCATATTGTTACAAAAAAAGAATTCTCATTAATTTTCTGGCTATAGAGTATTTCCTTGAATAGCTATATCATAATTTATTTAATCAATCATCTATTGATAGATGTGTAGGTTGTTTCTAGTCTTTGCTATATCAAATAATGCTGCAATAAAATATCTTGTACATATATAATTATATACATGTTTGACTAAATTTATAGGATAAAATCCTAGAAAAGAAATTTTCTATGTTTAAGAGTTGATTACCTGATATATATTACAAAATTGCACTTCTTAGAAGTTGAATCAATTTCATTCCTGCCAGCAATATATAATATTGCCTATTTCTCCATACACTTACCAACATAGTGTATTGTTAAATTTTTTGGTTGTTGCCTATCTAATAGTCAAAAAAACAGTGGCTGGGTGTTGCTTTAATTTGTACTTCTCTTATTTTGGTGAAGTTGTACATTACTTTATATACTCCAGAGCCTTTTGCCTTTCCTTTTCTGTAAACTGTCTGTTCATATAGTTTGTCCATTTTCCTCCTAGTTTGTTAGTCTTTTTCTGATCAATGTTTTTGAAACTCTTTCTATATTAGTAACCTTGATACACTGTCTGGATTTTTTTCTCAGTTAATCCTATTAGGTGCCCAGCATTAGATTAGGACATGCTACTTACTTTTGAGAAAGATAGTAGAAACTTGGTTTTGAATATGTATGTGTAGCAAAGTTAAGAATTTTTTCTCCCTGGCTACATTTGAAAGAGTTGAGGAATCATTAGAAGAAAATCTGTGTAACAGTACACTATAATAAGAACCTGTTTTGGGTTGGTTTATTGATCAAAACTGCTGTGGGTCCATGGTAGGAGAAGCCTTCAACTGTGCTACAATGAATGGAGACAAATGAGCATTGAAAAATCTGCAGCTACCTGGAAAAATAGACTCCTTTCTTCTGGGAAACCCCTAATTTCTTAAAGACTCCTATTTGCAACCGAAGAATATGTCATTCTGTAGTGTATAGATCTGAGTGGTTAAGGTTTTAGCCAAAAATATTTGTTCATTTGAAAATAAACTAGATAATCCTCATGTTCAGCTTTTTGACTAACTCTTCAAACCCTTTGTGGTTATGGATTTCAGTAGTAAATTGACAGGATGAGAGCATCAAGATTTTCTGATAATACCTCAGAAACTGAAAATAAAAACATTACAGGTGACCCTTGAACAGCATGGGTTTGCAGGTCTACTTATATGCAGATATTTTTGATAAATATAGTACTATGCTATAAATGTATTTTCTCTTCCTTATGATTTTCTTAACATTTTTTCTCTCGATTACTTTAAGAATACAGTATATAATACATACAACATACAATATATGTATTAATTCACTATGTTATTGGTAAGGCTTCTGGTCAATAGTAGGCTATTAGTAGTTAAATTTTGAGGAGTCAAGCTGTACATAAATTTTCCACTGTGCAGAGGGTTGATACTCTGAGGGTTTTATCTAAGGGTCAAACTATACAAGGGTAAATTAAATTTGGTATTATAGTATTTTCTGATAGCTAAGGCATATTAATTGTAGCTAATGGTTTGTATAAGAAGAAGCATGAAACTTTTAAAAATAACATCAAACAGTTATGATTAGGTTGTTGAAGAGGGAAGTATAGAGTTTCTCTTGGTAACAATTAGTTGGGGACTGCATCTGTGGCATCTGTGGTATCAATTCATCAACATATCACTGGCATCGGGGCATCAGTGGTGTGTCCATCCCAACAGTGGAGCAGCCAGAGCAGGAAGGAAAGGTTTAATGTATATTAAGTAAATTTTATTTACATTAAGAAATATAAAGCATTTTAAATCTTTGGTTGATATGGTTATGTGAAATCCATTTCAGTCCCTTAAAGAATATACCTTGGTGTCTTGGTTTCTTGCCTCCAAGACCTTGAACATGTATTTTCTCTGCCTTAAATCTTTTCTGTCTTTGCTCTTTTCCTGTGTCTGTCTAACCTCTACTACTCATTTTACAAGTCTCAGCTTATTGTCCCTTCCTATTAGAAGCTTCCCTGACCCCTCATGTATGTATTCAGTATACTCTACAGTAGTTTTGTTCCATATTCTAACTGCTTGATACTTGTCTGTTTTCCTGACCAGCATATAAATTCCCAAAGGCTAGGATCCCTTTCTCTTTTATGTATTATTTTATCCTTAGGCACATAGTAGTCTTCAAGAGATACTTATTGAATGAATAAATATGTGAATACATTCATTTAAAATTACCTAAATAGTATGTTATGATTTTGGTTAAAAAAAAGAAACTATGGTTTAAGTTACAGATATAATAATTTTTTAAACTTTATATAAATATTTTTAATGAAGATACTATGTGCCCTAATCTCCTGCAATAAATTTTCATACATGTAACACGTTAGTAAGTACAAAGATCAAACTAATATTTATGTTATTTATACTATTTATAGGTCTTGATTTACTAGTGTGTTGACAATCTGTTGTGTCCAGTGGTTTCTAGAATACACTCTTCTATTTACAGTACTGTGCTTTTGTAAATATTGTATTATAGATTTGATAATGAAAAATGAGAGGTATTTTGGTATATATGATATCAGGAGTGTAATACTCAGCATTATAGAAAAATCCAGTTGTGGTACTGATAGTATCAGTTTGGATCCTGTCAGATTACTGGGTTTTCACAGAAATATGCCTAAAAGTAGGCATGTAGTAGGTGGCAGAAACTAGCTTGGAGGTATAACCCATATGGTCAGCCAAGGTCATTTTATTGTTTCATACAATTTTCCTGTTCTAATATCGTTCTTAGTGGCATTATTGAATAACGGTGCTGATGAATAAAAGATATGAAAGAAAGGATACTATTTTTGGGAGAACAAAGTACAATACTGTAATGTATGATATAAAAACAAGTAAATATATAAAATTTTTATAGTTATCAGAATGTGGTTCTTAGCTAGCCAAGAATCCAATTGTTCTTTATTTTTTTAAAGTAGTGTCTTGAGAGTACTTTACTTCCTTTAAATTAGTTTATTGTATTATTGGTAAAAAAAAATAATGGCTTTTGCTCTCTTTTCTCATTCAGAGCCTGAGTCATGATCATGTTTTTTCTTCTAGTGAGATTATTACAGGACCAAGGCCAAATGAATGTCAGGGAAAATAGGACTTCAATAAACAGAATCTTTAGAATTTTGTATCAAGGACTAACCAGATGGGTTAGAAAACCTGAGTATATGGTATTAAGACAAAGGAGGGGTGGATGGTTGGGGAGGTATAAACTGAGAGGATGGAAGGGTAGAATGAACATAAAGTTCTCTTTTTGTTTTCTACTTCTGGACTATGGTCAGAATTTGATCCTCACTTCTCTTTTCTGGTCACTGGCTTTTGCAGCTCAGAAGGGCAGAGGAGAAGGAGAGCTCTGATAAGCCAGGTCCTTATAGAGTACTTTACCAAAAGTGTACCCCTGTCTAAGCCTGAGAGCAGAGATGAGACAGCTTGTTTGTGGGGAAGGGAAGGAAGCAAAGCTGATTCACGAGCACAGCATCAGGGTGTTTACACTGTGGACAGCTAAAGCTGGCTCCTTTCCTGCCGGCCTCTGAAGAGCCATGTAGAATGTATCTCTGATTGTCTACCTAAGTGACAGAAGAGGATGGCATTTATTCACCGCTTCCCATCATCCATTGCTCCAGGGTTGTTCCATAGTTGTAATTCACTCAGGCTTCCAGACTGCACAGGTTATGAGTGCCACAGTGTCCAAGCAGTCCTGGTGCAGAACAGGAGAGATGGCTGGTACAGCAGAGAGGAGGAGCAGGAGGACCGGCTCCATCGTGTGCAACATGTACAACCAAGTGCTTAGCTTTAATTCACTCATGTTGTTGTCTTGAAATTCGCAATAATCTTTGAATCGGGGGCCCTTTGTTTTCATTTTGCACTGAGCCCTCCAAATTATGTAGCTCTCTTTGGCTGTTGAATTATTTTTGTATGAAACCCGTACACTGCATGAGGCTGTACCATGGCTGGAGTAAAGAAGTTGTTCCAAGAAAATGTGAGATTAAGGCACAGTAGATGTCTGATACACTAATTTAATTTTATAATATCCTTATCAGTTAGGTGCTATCATCCCATTTTAAAGAGAAACAGATTCAGGTAGGGTAGTTAATATGATGGTTAATTTACAAGGCTGGTAGTAAACGACGGAGCTAGGATTCAAATCCAAATCTGTGTGAATGTCTGCATGCTTGAGAGTGAGGGAAGAGCATGATATCAGAACTCATGATAATCATTGTACTAACTTCTTTTTTCCTGCCTTGTGTCTTCTGGACAGACTTTAAAACTCAGGGGTATGTATGCTGTCAGCCACAGGGAACATTCTTGCCATATTCTAACACACTTGGAGCTCTACCTGGCCATCTGTGTAGGCCTGGGAACTCTGGAAACACCTCAAAATTTTGTTCTTCCTTCTTTAGATGAGTAAAGGGAGAAACTGTAGAAGTTAGCCAGAGATGCTATAGGGAAAGAGGCATCTATTACACTTTTTTAAAATTAAAATGAAAATTTTAAGTTTTCCAGATGAGAATTTATTTAGCTCCTATCTAATTTCTGAAAGGGGAGAACAAAAGTACAACAGAAGTGGGACATGGTGTAACTAATTTGTTGGCCAATGTTCAAATGATTGGCTGATTCCAAATTCACATGCAATGAGAGCTGTATATCCCCAACCGACCTGTCTCTTAGTCCCCATGACCAGGTGCTCAGTCCTCTCTCCACTGGAGCAGAGCAGTGAATGGAATTTTGGCAATCATGGGGAAATTGTTCCTATTCAGCCTTCACCATCCCAAATCTGAGGCAGAGTTTTTCTTATTTTCCCTCTAAAAACCTCACACAAGTCGTGTGGGTGTGGCCAACTTCACTTAATAATGAGGATAATAAGAAGGTTATGCTTGAGGGGACTGTAGGTCTGGTTTGCATGTGGCAGCCCTGGTTTATATCTATTGACACTGCATGATTATTAATAGCACCCCATTTTACTCTCAAAGGGCACAAGTTTGAGTCATAAATTATATGGTTGTCCTACTTATACTACAACTTCAGGAAGCAGATAACTTATCAAATTAAATATTCAGCTTCCCTGTTCTCAAAAGAGCCTTATAGGACAACGTGGCTCCAGTTTCCCAGTATGTGTGTGGAACTCTTTTTCTCCTTCCATCTTTTCGTTTTTTTCCTCTTGGTTCTTCATTCCTAGTTCTTGTTCCTTTTATGTACAGATCAGTTCATCTTTCTCTAACCCCTATCTCTAAATTCAGTCCTTGGATGTTTGCTGTGTGTCTGAGGACCCTCACAGGGCTATGCTAAGCATAGAATGTTCACTTTGAGCCCACCTATCCATCTTTATCCATCTGGCTCTTCAAGAGGAACAGAGCAGACTGGAGATTTGTCCTCATATCTCATCTATTATCCCGCATTCAGAATACAGAAAGAGACACAGCATTTTGGTTTCCAAAAATCCATTTTATTTCTCTCTGTCAAGTAGTGGATTGTGATACTATATATTCATTATTAGGGGAAGATATGACAAGAATAGAATACTTTCAAGTAAGTGTGATAAAAGGGAATACTGAGATCTTCATTTCAAATATGAAATTCAGTAAAACAACATTAAATTAGCCCATGATCTTACACATGAAAACTTGTTTAAGCTGTGGTTTTATCTATGCATAAAAAGTAGACAACATTAGCCTGGACTCATCGGTTTTAAGTTTCAGAAACTTAACTTTCACACGCTGTAACAAAAATAGGAAATTAATTGGTTCATCTAACCAACTCTGAAAAGGATAGGGAGAGCTGTCTTTGACCAACATAATCAAAGTTTTCAGAGTGCTTCTCCTTCTTTTTGTTTTGATTCCCTCTACCTGTTTACTTCATTTGTTCCTACTTCACAGGAGCTTTTCCCATTTATTAGGGCACATAGCTTTAGATAATTCAGGCTTGGAGCCTTATAGCATCTCACCTCAAGAAGAAGGAGAATCCTCTATCCTAATGCAGTTACAAAATTCCAGGTGAGAATGGGAACCTGGCATAGGCCACATGCCCTTTCCCCTAGATCATTCACCGAGACCAGGGAGTGACCCCAGCACAGGTCACATGCACCTGGGGATTGAGGAGGGCAGAGTTGATAATGCAGTAGTGATACTGCACAGGTTTGTGGAGCCTGCACTGATGACCAACTGGGGAATTGGTGAGGCCTGGCTGTGTGTGAGGAACAGACCAGATGGAGAGAGCCAAAGATGCCTCAGCCCATGTTTCTGACATGGGTCTCTGCTTTCAACTGAAGCCTTTGGAAGACTTTCTTAAGGAAGACATTCAGCTCCTTTATCCTTTCTATTACGTGAGAACACATAGTGAGAAAAAGTGCTGGCTATGAATCAGAAGACGGCCCTCACCAAAATGTGACTATGGTGATGCCCTGATCTTCGACTTCCCGCCTCCAGAACTATGAGAAATAAATTTCTATTATTCATTAACCACCCAGTCTGTGGTACTTTGTGAGAGCAGCTTGAATAGACTAAGATTATAACCTTTGAGAGTATTGTGCTCAATGTGACTAAACACAAATTCTTCAGCACTCTTTGGAAGAAAGATTCTAGCAAGGAGGAACAGTGGCAT
Organism: Cryptoprocta ferox; assembly: GCA_028646485.1. Lineage (NCBI taxonomy): Eukaryota > Metazoa > Chordata > Mammalia > Carnivora > Eupleridae > Cryptoprocta > Cryptoprocta ferox. Next base: position 37,272,070 of record CM053566.1, read on the forward strand.
CAGATATTCCTGCCCACATCTATGAATTTTGGTCATCTCCTTGGTGTTTCTGATAGTTATCTAATCCTAAAGTCATAGCCGAAGGAAACTCAGTAGAGTGATGGAATAAAAATCTCCCGAAAGAAAGTAGAAAATTTAGCCTTGAGGACAGTACAGAAGAATTAGAAGCAGAGTTGTGTCTGTTGGAACCACTCAGACTTATGGCAAACACGTTCAAATAAAATTCCATGTTCTTCAATATATAAACCTTTGTGTGTGTGTGTGTGTATTTACAAGAGTGTCCTAATGAGGAAGCAGATAGGAGACTATATTCAAGGAAAGCTTCCTAAAGCTGCACTTTCAACAAAGTTTAGCAAAAAGTTGAGTGGTGTGGGATTAAAGTGATATTTACTTTTATTGTTATTCCAAACATGTGAATTATGTTTTGATTTATGGAGTTTCAGTGTTGCATGGTCAGCATAACTGGATAATAGACTACATCTAGATGTCCTGATATTCTTTAGCAACAAGTTATATATATGAGTGAGTGAGTGAGTGAGTGAGTGAAGGAATAAAAGCAGGAAAGATTCAGAGAAAAGTAAACAAATCTTTTCATGACTGATACAAAGTTAGAAATAAAAAGTGTGTTTAATTTACACATATCATGGGAGATATTTCTTTTTGAAAGGAATTCCAAGGCCTTCTGAAAATTTATTTTTTTAGAGATAAAAATTTCATATATTTTCCTCTGCTATTAAAAATATTTACAATAAAAACATTGCTTCCAAATGTGTTTTCTTCTGAGAATCTTCTTTTTATTTTGAAATATAGGTCTTTAAAGCTTTTCTGGTTTAATTATTCTTAGAAATAATGGATACTAAGTGATACCTGTGGTACCCCACTAAGTGAATCACTGCAAGACATTGGGAATTTCAAGGCTTACATTTTCCTACCTGATGAGTAAAAGTGCTGATGGACCACTATGCTAACTTTGCAGAGGCATTTCATGGGATCTTTTAAAAGGAAGCTTATAGTCAAATGGCCCCAAAATGAAAAATGTACAAATGGTACACATTATAGATTGTTTATTGTAATCCTCTAGCATTTTTATTCAGGACATTGAAGAATCAGACAATTAATTTTCCTCAGTTGTCCTAGAGCCTCATGAATTTGGGGAGATGAACAGAGCAGTGTATTTCTGAGAGGCAAAACACTGATTCAATCATAGCTTACCTAACTTTGATAAAAATTATATCTCAGTCAAATCACATAAAATGTGCTAATTTTAGTCCCCTACAGGTGGGGTACATAAGTGTTTATTATGTTATCTTCAGTATTTCCTGAAGGTTAAAAATCTCAAACTAAAAAAGGTAAAAGTGCTCCAAGGGAATTCATTGTTTAATAGAATTACTTTGTTAAGCAAATAATTACTTACCAATTTATAGTTCTTATGAAATAGTGTGTTAATCCAGGTCCTCCCAGCATCAGACGCCAAAATGGGATTAAGTGTATGGAGATTTTCATTGGAAGGTGACTATGTGAAAGAAAGAGGAGAGGGAGCAGGGGAAGCCTGGAGGAGCTGTCAGTCCATGATGCAAGTGTGGTCCAAGTGAAGATGTGGGAAAACCTAGTCTAATTATCTTGAGGATGAAGGTCAGAAGGAATACATCCAGCACGAAGGCTCTGGACCTGGGGTGAGATCTTGGATCTTCTGGATTTTCCCACTGACATCTGACTTCAACTGCAGGAATGCCTTAGGGCAGACAGGAGAAGATCACCCAATGAAACCACAAAATTCTGAGAAATAGTAAATCCTTTTTGCTTTAAGCCACAAAGTTTTGGGTGGTCAATAACTGATGCACAGGTCAAGGTGAGATAGACAAGAGTTCTTGTTTTCTTCGATGTGAGTAGAAAGTTTCCTAGTTCACCTCTTACTGAGGATATTGCTGTTTGAAGGTTCTGGCTTCCTGATATGGTCTGAGTTTCAACATCTTGCGTTATCTGAGCCCAACATCTTACTTTCTGTCTCCATATAGCCATTAAAACTCATGATCTTATTTTATAGAAATAGATACTCATCTCCTCTCCAGAGTAGCTAAAACTTCAGTACACTTGAACTGCCTTGATATTTTTTAACATTGGGGGATTATTTTTCTTACCTTCTAGTTCTCTCAGGAATGTGGTTAAGAGGGTGTGAATATGTGAAGTCAGCATTTGTAGAAGGTTTTCAGGTGGTCTAGTCTGCCACTGTGTTAGACATGGGAGTCTCCATCTGGCACTTTTGAATCTTCTCTAGAAATAGTCTTTTTATTTTTACCATCAAGTTTACTTGACTGTCCTGTCAGGGACTTGCAGAAGGAACTTTAAACTTTACCTTGTGGAAGGAGTATATTATAGTAGTGGGCTCCATTGCTTTCTTTTAGCTTTTAATATACAAAACCCTATAGATATAAATATACAATGTATATTTGTAAATGACTCTCTGTGGCAGTACATACTTGTAAATTAATGAAATTGTATTTTAGGAAGAACAGCAAACCAATTTTGCTCAATTAGTATGAACCTAAAATATGGCATATAAATTAAATAATGTCAAAAGTCAAAGGAGGCAGAATAATGTGTTTTTTAAGTTAATCTTACAGTGAACATATTTGTAAAATAAGATTTCCTTAATTTAAGGATTTTGTAGTATATTTTTTAAAAATATAGTGGACACAACAATGTTACATTAGTTTCAGGTGTACGACATAATGATCTGACAATTCTGTACATTACGCTGTGCTTGCCACAAGTATAACTGCCATCTGTCACCATTTAACACTATTATAATACCATTGACTATATTCCCTATGCTACACCTTTCATTCCTGTGATATATTCATTTCATAACTGGAAACCTGTATCTGCCACTCCCCTTCACCAATTTCACACCGCCCCCTTTCCCTCTACTTCTGACAACCACTAGTTTGTTCTCTGTAATTATGGGTCTAGTTCTGGTTTTTTGTTTCTTTGTTCAGTTGTTTATTTTTTAGATTCCACGTATAAGTGTAATGATAGGGTGTTTGTCTTTCTCTGTCTGAATTATTTCACTTATAATACCTTATGTTTATATAATTAAATACCTTAATTATTTCACTTATAGTAATACCCTCTAGGTCCCTACATGTTGTTGCAAATGGCAAGATTTTATTCTTTTATGTCTCAGTAATATTCGATTTTACGTATACCACACCTTCTTTATCCATTCATCTATGTAGTGTTTTTTATTTTTTTTTAAAGCCCTCATTAGTGAGCTAGAAATTGTTCAACAACAAATGTTGAAGGGTGGGGGTGGAGGTGGTGTTTGGCAGAGGAAATCTTAGTGGTTTTTTATTTTAGTAATGAGAAAAGAGTCCTTGAGATAGCATTTAGCCTAGAAATTGTTTAATTCTTGCCAGGGGTAGAATCACCTACAATGAGAGCAGAGGGGAAAAAAAATCCATGTTTTTAGGGAAGTTGAATAAAGGCTGTAGCAGTTGAAAAGTTTATAAATCTGAACTTTGAGCAATTTCAGTCAGAAAATTCATCAGCTTTGGTGAAAGGAAGTAACCAAAGATGATAGAACATGGTTCTATATAGTCATAAAAGAGGATTAGTAAATTGGACAAATAAATAAAAAAGGATCTGTATAGAACCAGAATCTGCATGTGTTTTTTGGCTGCTCCCGCTTAATACTTTTACCAGTACCTCAGTAGAGAGGTGCTGGTGTTACCACCAGTTTGCCTCTATTTGTGGTGTGGGGTCTGTGTATGCTGTGTCTGTCTCTATCTATTCTATATTCTTTGTGATATGCTCCATTAGGTGAGTTTGGTCAATTTGAACATTGTTTTTAGTTGTACTTTTAAGATGCTGAGTCAACCAACCCATCAATTAACCAACCAGTAAATAATGAAACAGACTCTTAAGCCTTCTGATATTACTCAGGGGAGATACTTGAATTGGATCAGCTTCTCTGCCTAATAGTTTTGGTTATCCAGGTGGGCAGAACAAGTATGCGGCCCGCTATAGGGAAGACTCTGCTGAGACCTATTTCTATCTTGTGTGCCATGTAGTTTTGCTTGGATCAGCAATGTGTTTCATTTTCTTTTTTTAAATGTTTTATTTATTTTTGAGAGAGAGAGAGACAGCATGAGCAGGGGAGGGTCAGAGAGAGAGGGAGACACAGAATCTGAAGACAGGCTCCAGGCTCTGAGCTAGCAGTCAGCACAGAGCCTGACACGGGGCTCTAACCCACAAACCGTGAGATCATGACCTGAGCCGAAGCCTGAGGCTTAACCGACTGAGCCACCCAGGCGCCCCATCAGCAAAGCATTTCTATAATAAGTACAATATAACTGACTAAGATACAAAACTCCTCTAACTGTTTTAGACCCTATTTCAGGCAACACACCTTCTGTTTGTTTAAAGTCTTCTCTGGACAACTAGCATTTGAAATCTGGGTAGGAAAATAGTGGCAGACTTATCTGAAACAATCATCTCCTTGAAAGGAGTAAGAAAAGATGAGCCTACAGTAGTTACTCCAGCTCAAAATGTATCTAAATGGTCTTTTACACTGGAGTAAGCTTATTTCCTCTGTGATCACCTGTGTTATCCTCCTGGACAGACATCTAATAAGGCATGAAAAAGAGGGCTGTTTTTGATAGGTGTGTGTGTGTGTGTGAAGGGGGTAATAAAAGAGGGTAGCTTCATGTTCTCTCTCCTTTCTGGTAATTTACCAGCTACAAAAACCCCAGCAGTGGCCATGGCCATGGTGCTTTCTATTCTAAGCAATGAGATTTTTTTGGTCACAAACTCCCCAGAAGTCATAGTTGACTCTTCTGTCTCTATAAAGTATGGTTTATAGTGGTGAAGTTGGTTCCTGACAGAAGTGAATGCCCTGAGGTATGGAGCATATATAGTGAGAAGTTGGAGAATTACCTTGATAATATGACAGTTATTGTTATATGTAAATATCACCATTTAAAGTTGGCTATTGATTAGTTTTGCTTTCTTTTCATATATAGCTGCCCCTAAAGTATCATTGCTTTCTATTTTAAAATCAAAATAGGCAAGAAAAACTTGGAATCAGTGACTTAAAGACTATCGGTTTTTTAAAGTTTATTTATTTATTTTGAGAGAGAGAGAGAAAGAGAATGAGTGGGGGAGGGGCAGAGAGAGAGGGAGAGAGAGAATCCCAAGCAGGCTCTGACTGTCAGCACAGAGCCTGCAGGGCTCCATCCCGTGAACTGTGAGATCATGACTTGAGCTGAAATCAAGAGTTAGTTGCTTAACCAACAGCCACCTGGGTGCCTCAAGCCTGTAGGGTTTTATTTTATACCAAATATGAAAGAAATTTGCTAATAGACAAAACAGACATATTTTGGTTCACATTTACTTAAATTGAATAAAAGATACACGGTTCCTACCATTTTGTGTTTCATGTATCTGTAGTTGAATTTTCTTTAATATTTCCTTTGAATATTTTATGTATTAACAGTATGACAGAAATATATGTATACATTCATATATTCAGGCCTGATGGGACCAGAAAAAAATTAAAGTGAAAAATTAAGTATTTTTCAGTTTAATGTTTAATATGTCCTCATTTGGAACTCTAGTGTCTTGCCACCTGTGAAGGACCTCTTGAAAAAATAGCAAGCAGAAATGACATAATATTTACTTGATGAATAAAGAGAAATTGAGTAGTAAATGATTTAAACTGTTACTTATATTAAGAGTCATTCAGTCTTTGGCTTTGTAGCACTGAGTGTTAGTTGACTGTTTCTTTTTCCTGAACCTTCTGGCATGCAGACTTAGACCCTTTAGCATCTTCCATGTAAAGTCTGGAGGGGACATTTACTGTTTTGTGTGTTAATTCCACCCCTCCTTTTGGTCATCTTTTTGGCCACAGTGATTGGTCTAAGGATACACATCTGACCTGTACTGAACCAACAATAGGATCACCTTTGGCCTCAGTGGGGTGGTGAGAATGTGGGATGTGGGGCCTGACTGCCAAGTGTCATATTCCTGCTCCTTGGCACAGAGAGGGATGAGATTGGCAGCCAGAGACAAGCTGAAATGAGAAGTGGAGAGAATGAATATATTCCAGTTCCAGGTTCCAGCCCCATTTCTACTCATCCTCTGTTTTTTCTCCTAATTTACTTAGAATTTTTTTTCCCTGCATTCTTCTTTAAGAGTCTGTAAAGGAAGAAAAAATCAGCCACATGCAGCATTTTATGGATTTTGCTAAACTTTGCTGGGTTTTTGGGGGAAGTTACATTCAACATTTCCCTTAAAATTTGGGCCTTTTATTGCTCCAGAGTTACTCCATCCCATGTGCCCAGTGTCTTTCCCTAGTTTCCCTTTGCCTGTCAACATTGGGCAACCTTGATTTCTCTCTCACACTCACTCAAGCAAAACATTTTTCTCTCTTTTTAATGCTGACTACTTCCTCTCTTCTTCAAGAAACCAAAGCCCAGCCAATTTATTTCTCTTGCAAAGGGGCTTATCAGGGCATCTTTTCAGTAAAGGTGATGTTCTCTCTACAAAGAATTTTTTGTATCTAATGCTAAGAGAACACAATTTTCTTCATGTTAGAATACCTGCAATGTTTTTAGATTGTTAACCTCATTAACTAAGCTTCCTACTGTCACTTTCAAGATCCAATGTCAGCACTTTTTATTCTAAATAGCTCATTTATATCTATTACTTTTCTTTTTCAACCCAATATTCCATGTAAACCTAGATACACTTCTCATCAGAATTTACCACTTACTTTCTAAGCTGACTAGTATAATATTAAATATTCAGTTTTTTCCATTGAAGACTTTAAAATTCTACCATTTCCACATATTTTAGAATTTAATTGAGTGAAATGTTGAAATGACTTGTTATTTAACTCAAAATAAATGCAAGTAACATATTTAGCAATACCTCTCTTACTCCCACCTTTCTCTATTTCCCCCAACTGTTTTTGGCAACTACTTTGCTGTTAAGATTGGGGCTGTATCTGAGAAGGCAGGAGATTCTAAAGGAAGAAAGAATAATTCTATGAAATTATTTCCATTGTTACTAAGAAGGGGAATTCAGGTTGAAGATGGTTAATATAGCTCCAGCCTAGGACATAATTCTGTCTCTGAAAGTTTAATAAGAACACTTGGAAGATACTGAGATAGTGCTTAAGGAGGCTTCTTTTTGCTTTCAACAAATGAGGCATTGAGATTTCCTCAAATACCTTGATTGTGTTGGATGTATTTGCAGCCCCTTCTGTCAAGAGATAGGGTCTCTTTTCTCCTCCCTTTTAACCTGGGCTGGCTTTTAAACTTGCTTTGGGCAATATAATAATGCAGGGGAAGTGACGTGCGACTTCTCAGCGAGGTCTTAAGTTACCTCGCAGTTTCTGCTCATTCTCTCTAGGAATGTTCCACCATCACACCAGAAATTAGAACTATCCTGCTAGAAAGGCCGTGTGGAAGAGAACTGAGACACTCCAGCCAAGAGCCCTAGCTAACCACCAGACAGAGGATTGAGGTCATGCTAGACTTCCAGTTCCAGTTGACCTGCCAGGTGACTGCAGCACACGAGTGACCTCATAAATGGACACATCAGAGGAACTACATAAATCTCCAGTAGAAAGGGAAAGTGGATAAATTAAGGCAAAGTGGAACAATTACAGGAGCAATGTTCTGTAGTAGGAAAGAGGTGGTAGAATCTAGTCAAGAAAGGAAGGAACTAGATGCATGGAGGAGCTCATCCTTGGTAACAGAAGCGAAGGCAGAATATATGGGTACACCTGAAGAAAAGAGGGAAGTTTTGGTGGGGAGAACTTTGAAGTTCTCTTCTGATTGCTTTAGTTTTCTTAGTGTGAAGATATGAGGGTGGTAGGGAGTTGCAGAATTTGAGGCTAAAAGGAGATGTTGTGATTTGAAGAATGGGAGATTGACTGTGGAAATTCAATTGGATCATGGAGAAGAGTGAGAAGCCCCTTGAGATTAGTGTTTTTACATTTAGCTGACATCTGTCAAGTGTGTGCTTTTCTCCAGACATATTCAGAGGCTTAGACATAGGTGTGGAGTAGTAGAAAGTTGGATTTAATCATGAGTGGGGCTTAGAGTATGACTGAGTGAATGATGGTCAAGATAACTGAGCATATATGCCAGGGGGTGGTTGCAGTGATGCCCACGGAATACACACTGATAATGTGCCAGGGGGGGAATGAGGGCATGAGATAGGTTAGGATTTTGGAAAAAGGGCAAGATAAATGGATTGAATACAACCTATGAGAGCATGTACCAATTGTGTTCTTGTTTAGCACCTGATTCTAGTGTGCATTATAATCTTGGAGAAATTATTTAAATATACCAATTTGTGAAATTTTATCCTAGAATAAACTCTAAGATTTCTTGGCAACTCTTAACAATTTGTTATTCTGTGATTCCATGTGAAAGCACATAATATGTGTACTAATGAAGAAAAATTCAGTTTTTATTTATTTACTTATTTATTATTTTTAAAAATATTTTTAATTTTTTAATTTTTTAATTTATTATTGAGACATAGAAAAACAGAGCATGAGTGGGGAAGTGTCAGAGAGAGAGGGAGACACAAAATCCAAAGCAGGATCCAGGCTCTGAGCTGTCAGCACAGAGCCCGATGTGGAGCTCAAACTCACGAACTGTGAGATCGTGACCTGAGCCAAAGTCGGCCGTTTAACTGACTAAAGCCACCCAGGCGCCCTAGATTCAGTTAAAAAAAAAAAAAAAAGATTATGGCAAACCTTGCTACAGTTTTTCATGAAACCTCAAGGTTATTTAGCCACTTAATTAATTCCCTTACTTATTTTTTGCATTCTTTTTGGATGGCTGCTACATAGATAAGGATTTTTAGAGTAGGTATTGAAAGGTATAATATCTGGAACATATTAAGAAACATAGCTGAAATCAGTGAAAGTATGGGCTAGTGATTAGAACTACACATTGGGAGGTAGGAATACAGTGTTTCTACCTTGGTTCTAACTCTGTTCTGTTTTGTATAAATTGTGTTTATTGCTTTTATTATATTTATTAAAAGTCTTAGAGACTCTGTGATTTGTGCTTCACTTAAGTATTTGACCAAATTAGAGTTAGACACAGAAGTCCTGGAATAGAAGGATTGTGATTGTGTTCTTTTCACTTGTCCATTAGAGTCTGGACTAGAAAATAGCAACCATGATGGTATTTGGGAGTGAAAGCAAATACACTTTCTAACATCCCTGTGAAAGCCTTTTCATTTTAATTGAAAAGAAGCCATGCCATATCCCTTGCTGGCAGTTATAACTACTGTACCTTACTTTGACTATTGCAATTTCCTAAAATGTGTCTCCTTTCTTCCCTTGTCTCCTGCTACTGTTGATTCTCCATATGGAAGCCAGGAGTGATATTTACAAAAAGTAAATCAGATCATTTTACTTCCCTCTTTGAAATCTTCCACTGACTTCCCATTAGATTTAGAATAAAATCCAGGCTCTTCATTTTCATCTTTAAGATCTTCCAGGAATTGGCCCATTCTCTTCTCTGACCTCATCCTAAACTATCTTCCTTTTCATAAACTGTGCTTTAGACACACTGGCCTTTTACTGTTCCGAAAACATGTAGAATTCTTCTGCATCTCAGGACTTGCAACCAGGGTGTCAGTCCATCTACTTGAAAGGCTCTTTTAGACTTTCAGGGCTGAATTTATCTTTCATAAAAAAATTGTTTACTTTTTTTTTTTTAAATCCCACTACTCCCTTGGAAAAACTATTCTGTCTTCAATAGGAAGGGAGAATAAGTTTTCCTTGTCATGCGGTTAGAAAATACCCAGAGTCATAGCACCATGATCTCTTGGTGAAGTATGACAAGTAAAATAAAATGGATATAAAGAGGTTCCTGTCTCTCCTGATTTGCCCAGGCGAGTTATTCCTGGCCAAGTGGGCACCGTCATGGGACAGGTGGGAGGTCTCATCCCTGGGGGCCCAGGCATCATTGGCATGTGGCCTCTCATAGGTGGCTTAATTCCAGGAGCAGGTCCCATTGGCATCATCCCAGGAGGAGGAGGGCCCATCACCGGCATCATGGGAGGGCCCCACAGAGGGTGCTGGCATCACACCAGGGCAAGGAGGACCTGGGAGACTGGTGGGAGGTGGGATCATTACCCCTGCAGGAGGAGAAGCAGAGACTGGAGTAGGAGGCATCTTTCCTTGCTGAAATGCAGCAGTTGTTTTGTTAATCATGCCCTGAGCCTGCTCTTCAATCCATTTCTGAAAGTCACCTTTCACATTCTCTTTGTTTCTGACTACTGCAGTGTGTCTTTCTCATAGATGGAGAGTCATGGGTGAGGTATGTTTTGCAGTAGTGACAATAAAACGTAGGCATATTGCTCTGCAGGCTGTTGCCTACTCCATCCTGCACCTCTGGGAAATGACCTGTTTGTTTACTTTTTGATTTTGTGTGTGTGTGTGTATGTGTGCGTGTGTGTGTATTTATATATTTTTGAGAGAGAGAGCAGAGGAAGGCCGGGGGGTGGGGGTGTGAGAGAGGGCAGAGGATCTGAAGCTGGCTCTGTGCTGAGAGCAGGAAGCCTGATGTGTGGCCCAAACCCACAAACTGTGAGATCATGACCTGAGCTGAAGTCAGATGCTCATCCGATTGAGCCACCCAGGTGCCCCTACTTTTTGATTTTCTATCTCCCTTTGAACTAGACAGAAATATGATATGCATTGTCAGTCTCATTGGCTGGTATAGGTTCAATGTCTTGGAAAGCACTGGGTAGGTGCTCAACAAACATTTTTTTAATGGGGGAAAAAACGACCTCAAAAGTAGATGGAGCAGAAAATAACTTATTTGGAGCTAGTTAATGAAGATAGGCTATTCTATGTCAAATTACTTGACTGCATTATCTGTCCCATGACTCTTAAAGCTTTGAGTCTTGAAAGATTTGTAGACTTCAGGACTTCCCTCTTAAACTACAATTAACCTTGTGAGTTCATTTCTCAGATCAATGTCCACTAATATTTTGGTTCTTAGTGACCACCCAGGGAGAAATAAGACATAGAATGTGCAAGTGACAGACTATCAGGCGTGGGGGTGTAAAAAAACAGAGAGCAAAGGGCCAGCAGGGAGGAATAATAGGGACAAGGAGATGAAAAGCTAGTAGCATGAGAATTGTATCAGAATTTTGTCTAAAGTGGGAACATTTTTGTTTCTCATTCTACAAGATAGTGCCCTGTTATTTGGTACTATATATTTCCAAGTATCAGAAAGTTTTTTTTTTTAAAGCAGTTTCTTGATAGTTTTTCATGGTTAAAAATTAAATTGGAGAAAAAGGGAAAGCTAAGCGTTCTCTGTTAAAAAAACAAAAGGTGGAAGCAACTATTGTGTAAGACACTGTATGCTGCTCAGCACGAGTATTTCAGGGAAAGATTTGGTGTCTTGTAATGTTGCAGTTACTATGGTGACAATGCATTTTTAATGATACCATTAAATGGCAGTGTAACTACTTGTAACTAAGGAGTGCTGAATAGTCACAGCTGTGTTGTTTGGAGTTTATGTTTCTTTTCTACAGTATGGTTTTTAATGACTTAAAAATAAAAGTGTTGTATAACAGAATATCACTTTGGTTCATGATATATGTACTTTTTTTAGAAATATAATGGAGAATATTAATTATCCCCACTATATACATATACGTACACACACACACACATGAACACACATATGTGCATACTTTACAGATGAAGATCTGGGAAAAAGATTAAGTAGCTTTTCTCAGTTCATTTTGCTACTGACAGAATTAGCATGAGAGCTCAGGTTTTTGGACTGATATAACAGTTTCTTTCTGACCTTGCATACTTATTCTGCTCAACACAGCACTATGTACACAGCACACTCTGTATTCTTTTCACACATTGCAATTGGTAAGAAGGTGCAATGAATTTCTATTATCCTGTAGGGTTATAAGGTAGTTGGGACCTAGATCAAAGAGTAATGAATAATAAAATTGAAAGAGTCTGTAGATGGAATTCAAGAGATCCATAAACCCTTTAAAATTGTTTGCAAATAGGTATATGCATATGTTCATTTTTCTAAGGAGAGACTTTATCAGATTCTCAAGGAATTGGTATCCTCTCCCCAAATAGGTGATGAATTATGGCTCTTTCCCAATGTAGGATATCAAAATGGAAAATTAAATGGCATATTGAGAAAAATATTATTTGATAAAAGATTAATATTCTTAATTTATAAAGACAATATACACATCAGGCAAAACATCAAGACCCAGTTGATCCCCTGAAGTAAGGGAAACAAGAGCAAAAATAAAGTATTGGGACTACATCAAAATAAGAAGCTTCTGCTCAGCAAAGGAAACAAACAACAAAACTAAAAGACAACTTTCAGAATGGAAGATATTTGCAAATGACATATCCAATAAAAGGTTAGTATCCAAATTATATAAAGAACTTATAAAACTTAACACCCAAAACCAAATAATCCAATTAGAAAATGGGCGGAAGACATGAATAGACATTTTTCCAAAGACATCCAGATGACTAATACAGTAAGATGCTCATCATCACTTATCATCAGAGAAAAGCAAATCAAAACTACCATGTGGTATCACCTCACCCCTGTCTTGCTTCAGATACTCTGTCCCCCCTTCTCTCTGCCCCTCCGGCCGCTCATGCACATGCTCTCAAAAATAAGTAAAACACTAAAAAAAACAAAAAACAAAATGAATACAATAAATTTATCACCCATTACCACACACAGTTACAAAAATGTTTTTGTTTGTAATGAGAACTTCTAAGATCTATTCTCTTAGCACCTTTCAAATGTACAATATAGTTTTTTTTTAATTTTTTTAACGTTTATTTATTTTTGAGAGAGAGAGAGACACAGAGTGAGTGGGGAGGGTCAGAGAGAAAGGGAGACACAGAATCGGAAGCAGGCTCCAGGCTCTGAGCTGTCAGCACAGAGCCCAACGCAGGGCTTGAACCCACAAACTGTGAGATCATTACCTGAGCTGAAGTCGGCTGTTTAACCAACTGAGCCACCCAGGTGCCCCTACAATATAGTTTTAATTATAGCAACTGTTCTGTGTATTACATCCGGAGAACTTATTTATCTTATAACTGGAAGTTGTACCTTTTGACCACCTTCACCCATTTTGCCCACTCTTCATTACCTGCCTCTGGCAGCCACAAAGCTGTTTTCTGTATCTATGAGTTTATTTTATTTTTGTTTTTGTTTTTAGATTCCTTTTTAAAAATTTTACATTGTTTTTTCTTAAAAAATTTTTTTAATGTTTAGTTTTGAGAAAGAGCATGAGTGGGGGATGGGCAGAGAGAAAGGGAGACACAGAATCTGAGGCAGGCTCCAGGCTCTGAGCTGTCAGCAGAGAGCTAGAACCCATGAACTGTGAGATCATGACCTGAGCTGAAGTCAGATGCTTAACCAACTGAGTCACCCAGGTGCCCCCAAATTTTTTAATGTTTATTTATTTTGAGAGTGAGAAAGCATGTGTGTGTGTGCAATTGGAGAAGGGGTAGAGAGACAGGGAGAGAGAGAATCCCAAGCAGACTCTGTGTCACCAGCACAAAGCCTAATGTGGAGCTCGACCCCATGAATCATGAGATCATCACTCAAGCCGAAATCAAGCTTTGAACACCCATCAACTGAGCCACCCAGGCACCCCTTTTAGATTCTATAGGTAAGCGATATTATACAGTACTTGTCTTTTAGCATAATGCCCTGAAGGTCATCCATGTTGTTGCAAAGGGCAGAATTTCCTTTTTTTTTTTTTTATAAGTTTATTTATTTATTTGAGGAAAGAGAGCACAGCAGGGGATAGGGGCAGAGAGAGGACCCCAAGCAGACCCAAGCTGTCAGTGCAGAGCCTGATGTGGGGCTTGATTTTATGAACAATGAGATCATGGCGTGAGCTGAAATCAAGAGTTGGATGCTCAACCAACTGAGCCTTCCAGGCACCCCAGAATTTCCTTCTTTTTTATGGCTGAATAATATTCATACTATATGTATATATGTGATATATACATATCACATTTTCTTTATCCATTCATCCTTTGATGACACATAGGTTGTTTCTGTGTCTTGGGGATGGTGAATAATGCTATAATAAGAATTGGGATACAGTTACCTTTTCAAGATAGTGATTTTGTTTCCTTCAGATAAATACCCAGAGTGGAATTACTGGATCATATGGTATTTCTATTTTTAATTTTTTGAGGAACCTCCATACTGTTTTCCATAGTGGTTGCACCAATTAACATTCCTGCTGACAGTGCACAAGAGTTTCCTTTTGTCCATATACTTATTAATAACAACACTTGTTATTTCTTGTCTTTTTGATAATAGACATTTTAACAGGTGTAAGGTGATATCTCATTGTGATCTAAACTTTCCATATTCATGAGTTACAACATGTCTGTACTTCCCTCAGCACTTTCAGATATCAGTGTTTTTCAAGAGGATCACTTTTTTAGGACTCTTATTCCTTATTTCTGAATTGTGATGTTCTCTTGCCTCTTATTTGTAATAGTAGGAGAGTAATAGTAGTAATAGAAATAAATAAACAAACTCCAAATTAACCCACCTCTATACTCACATTCTTGGTTATATTTTAAAACCATCTTTCAGTTTAGTTTATATTTGAGATGTGTAGCTCCAGACAAGAGGGGTTAGTTTTGGTTACTGGGTACTTGTGGTGATGATGTATAAATATTTTTTAAGTATTTCTTGATACCTATTTTTCTTCTATCTGCTGAGTGGTGCATGCTATTCCTTCCTTTATTTAAGATGATAATGTTGCCCAAAGGAAGAGGATTAGTATGGGACACAGAAGACAGTCCAATTTCAACTTCAAAGTTTACTCCATGATTTTTAGCCAGGAATCACTTAAACTCACAATAATTCATTTTCCCTATTTTTTTTATTTTTTAGTCATATGTTAGCCCAAGTTGGTTATCTGAGACTTAGGTGATGAACTGACTATTTAGAGAAATATTGAAATGGGGGGGAGGAATTCAGGAAAGGACTTGAAAAATAGGAGTAATTTATGGAAAGTAAGATAAAAGATAGCAAGGAAGATAATGAAGCATGAAGTTTAGGGAATCTCCATGAGAGGTAGATATATACAAGAAAATCCAGGGGCCAAGAGAACATGAGCTGATTTTGTTAAAGGAAAGTAGGGGATGATCTGAAATAGTAATAATAATAATAATGATGATGATAATGATAATAATAACAATGTCAGGAAAGGACTTTCAAATATCTGATGTAGAAGGCTCTGGAGAATGAGACATAAAAAAGTAATTTGGTGAAGTAAATTATGGGGGATATTTTTATGTTTTGTGGGAAAAAGGCCAGGATGAATCACAGGCTATAGACTACACTTGGTTTATTTACTTGGAGTCTAAGAAAACAGCTTAGGGCTATTTACTAAAAACACCCTTGGAAATATTATATGTAGATACCTCTTTGATAGATTATACTCTACTTTTGCTCTGAGATTTTCAACATTAGAGAAGAACTGTGTTTGTTCAGAGCTTAAAAGTTTTTTGGATAGACTTTACTTTTTAGAGGAGTTTTAGGTTTATAGAAAAATTGTGCAAAAACTACAGAGAGTTCTCATACACTACCTCTTTTTCTCTGCACAGTTTCCACTATTATTAATATCTTGTATTGGTGTGGTACATTTGTTACAATTAATGAACGGGTACTGATGGATTATTATTAACCTAAGTCCATAGCTTTTCTAAGAGTTCACCCTTTGTGTAGTACATTCTATGGGTTTTGACAAATGCAGAATGTCATATGTACAGAATGTCATATATTAGTTCAGAATCATACTAAATAGTTTCAGTGCCCTAAAATTCTTCTGTGTTCCCTCTAATCATCCTGCTCTCTCTCCTGGTCTTTCCTCCTTCCCTCCCTCCCTTGTCCTGAACCAGTGGCAACCACGCATCATTTTATTATGTCCCATCCCTAGTTTTGTCTTTTCCACAATGTGATATAGTTGGAATATCACTATATAGCTTTTTCAGATTGGCTTCTTTAACTTAGCAATATGCATTCAAGTTTCCTCCATGCCTTTCTGTGGTTTGATAATTTCTTTTTATTGATGAATAAAATTCCAAAATTGTATGGTTGTACCAGTTTGTGTATCCATTCACCTATTTAAGGACATCTTTGTTGCTTTCAAGTTTTGGTAATTATGAATAAAGCTGCTACAAACATTTGTATGGAGTCTATTAAAAAACTCATTTATGTAAAATACTAAGTAGTGCAGTTGCTAGATCATATGGTAAAAATATGTTTAGTTTTTTAAGAAACTGCCAAACTGTCTTCCAAAGTTGGCTGTGCCATTTTGCATTCCCACCAGCGATGAATAAGAATTTCTTTTGCTTCACATCCTCACCAGCATTTTTGTGGTGTCAGTGTTTGTATTTTAGCTATTTTATAGATATTAGTGGTATCTCAATGTTGTTTTAATTTGAAGTTCTCTAATGATGTATATTGAGCATCTTTTCAAAGTTGTTTTCTCATTGTTGAATTTTATGAGTTTGTCGTATATTTTGGATACAAGTCCTTTATCAGATATGTGTTTTGCAAAGATTTTTTCCCAGTCTGTGACTTGTCTTTTCAGTCTCTAAACAGTGGCTTTTGCAGAGCAGAAGTTTTTAATTTCAATGAAGTTATATTTATCAACTTTATTCTTTCATTGATTGTACTTTTGTTGTATAAAAAAATTCATCACCAAAGTCAAGATCACCTTACTTTCCCCCTATTTTAGCTTCTAGAAGTCTTAAAGTTTTGCATTTATATTAAGTGTATGATCCATTTTGATTCAATTTTTATGAAAGTGTAAGTTCTGTGTCTAGATTCTTTTTTCTTTCTTTTTTTACATGTGAATGTACAGTTGTTCCAGCAGCATTTGTTGAAAAGACAATCCCTTTTTGATGGAATTGTGTTTGCTTCTTTGTCAAAGATCAGTTGACTATATTTGTGTGGGTCTGTGTCTGGACTTTGTGTTTTGCTCCATTGATTTTTTCGCCTTTTTTTTTTTTTGGTGCCAATATCATACTATTTGATTATTGTAGCTTTATAGTAAGTCTTGAAATTGGGTAGTACCCGTCCTCTAGCTTTTTTCTTTAGTATTGCATTGACTATTCTGGGTCTTTTGCCTTTTCATATAAACTTTGAAGTCATTTTGTTGATAATCCAGTTTGTGTGAAGCATTGTAAGCAAAGAGATGGAAACACAGAGATGTAAGCAGAGAGATGGAAACTAAGAAAGAATCAAAAACAAATGTTAGAAAAGTGAAGAATACCTTTGGGGTACTTGTTTGGGTCAGCTGGTTAAGCATCTGACTCTAGATTTCAGCTCAGGTCATGATCTCATGGTTTGTGAGTCAAGCCCCACATCAGGCTCTGGGCTGACAGTGTGGAGCCTGCTTGGGATTCTCTCTCTCTCTCTCTCTCTCTCTCTCTCTCTGTCTCTCTGCCCCTCCCCTACCTGTGCTGCCTTTCTCAAAATAAGTAAAAATTTTTTAAAAGTTTAAAAAATGAAGAATATCTTTGATAGGCTCATCAGTAGAGGAAAGACTCAGAGAGGATGAAATTAAAAAGTAAAGAGAAAAGCATGAAAAAACATGACACAGGATATCTAACAACTGTGGGACAATTATGAAATGAGATGCGTGTGTTGGGAATGGCAGAGGAGAAAAGAGAAAGGAACAGAAGAGACGATTGAAATAATAATTGGGAACTTTCCAAAATTAATTACAGACACCAAGCTATGAATCATGGAAGCTTGGAGAACAACAAGAAGGATATATACCAAAAAATTCACACTTGAGCATATCATATTCAAACTCAGAAAATCAAGAACAAAGAAAAAGTCTTGAAAGGAGTAGGTTTGGGGTCCTTATCTATAGACTACCTTATCTGTAGAGTAGCTAGGATAGGAATTATATCACACTTCTCTTTTCAAACCTTGCAAACAGGAAGATAGGGAAGTGAAATATATAAAGTGTTGAAAGAAAAACCCCACCAAGCCAGAATTCTGTATTTGGCAAACTTATCCTTCCAGAGTGAAAGAGATATAGAAACTCTTTTAAATCAAACAAAAATTCAGAAAATTTGTTGTCAGTACACCTACTATACAAGAAATGTTTTAAAAATTTCTCAGAAAGAGAAGCAATGATATAGGTCAGAAAGTAAGAGCTACATGTAGAAAGGAAATGTTAGAGAAGGAATAAATGAAGGTAAAATAAAATTTTTATTTTTCTTATTAATTGATATATCAAATAATAGCAGCATATACTGGATGATAATAGCTTATAAATAAATAAAAAGAATAATAGTAATCTTATTAGGGACAGGTGGGAAGAGCTGGGAATATTTTATTGGATACCTGAATTACCCATGAAGTGGTATAATATTACTGACTTTAGTTGAAAGTATTTATTGCAAATCAACTGAACACCATACTTTGTGCATTGTCCTTACCGA
Organism: Cryptoprocta ferox; assembly: GCA_028646485.1. Lineage (NCBI taxonomy): Eukaryota > Metazoa > Chordata > Mammalia > Carnivora > Eupleridae > Cryptoprocta > Cryptoprocta ferox. The sequence goes on from CM053566.1 coordinate 37,290,614, forward strand.
TGTTGATTAAGATATTCCTCTTTGAATATCCGTTTAGGGTATAGTCAACATTTTCTCCTCTTCTATATAACTGATCATAGCCTTTCAGTTCCATCCCCAGTCATCAGCATTGACTCTAATATCCTGCCTGCTCCCATTTCTTCTCCTTTCTCTCTACCTTCTCAAGGTCAAAGGTGCTGACAGAAGGAGAGTTGATGAATATTAGTGAAGAGGGGGCTGCAAAATGAAATTCATCTTTTTATTACACTGTATATGTCTTTGAAGGGACATGCAATTAAAGAAATACATGAGATGAATTATTGTTGAGATCAAATGACAAAAGCAACACATTTTTTGTTGAGTGCATGGTGACATGTTAAATACTGTGAAGGACAGATATGAGAGGTCTTATCCTTATTTTAATAATTTTTATTTCTGTCAAGGCCCTTATTTCCATACAACAGGATCTAACAGATTTTAGAGGAAAAATGATTTGCTGGCTCACAAAATTGCCCACAGGCCTAGAGAAGCTGACTTGGGGTCTATAACGGAACTGGTCAGCAGAGATGCCTCTACCTCCCTGCCCTCCCCCACTCCCCATCTCCTGCCTATATGCATTTTCACTTTCAGCATCTGTGACTTGGGAAGATGGATGCCACTCTATCACCACTGCCCTTGTGGACCTACTGCAAACCCCGTTTTTCACCAGAAAATTCTTTTCAATCCCTACTTTGCATCACTAGCACTCAGTTCAAAGCCTGATGTGGGTTCATCAGATTAGTGACAGCTATCAGTTTCCTTGAAACTATAGTTCAGATACTAGCAGCATCCTCTCAGTTGAGAGCTTGCTAGAGTTGCAAATTATGTGGCTCCAGTGGCTTACTGAGTCAGAATCTCAGGGAGTATTTTAACAAGTTTTCTTGGTTTGGGGAGTCCTCAGGCATAGTACACTGTACACACTAAAGTTTGAGAAGGGATTATGTGGGTAACATATCCATACCTACCATGAAAGCCAGGAAACAAAAGATGGCAGGAATTTTCAGCTTTTATAGCAGGGGGTAGCCCAGCCTCTCCTCAAGATTGACAAAATTGGGAGAGTGCTAGGACAAAAGAAAAGGGTTTAGTTGTTAAGTTGCCAAAAAGAATGACACCTGTTCAGTACGGCTGTTGTTCTTAAGGATATTGTGGCTGAACTTCTTGCAGTCTATAATGATTAACCAGTGGAATTTAATCTGCTTTGTTAAGGGTATCTCAGAGTTAGCTATATCCCCATTAACCACCCTCCATCACATGATTGTGGTATCTGACTGTCCTCTTTATTGACTTGTATCATGCTCACTGTCCCTTTCCTCACTTCCATTTTTCTCTTCCCTCCTCCCCTCTCCCTCTCTGCCTCTGTATTGTTCCTTCTTGTTTCCTCTAGGATCATTTCAAAGTTGATTTGAGGTGTCTTCCCTTAAGGTTTCAGTGAAAAGGGAAGTCATTTTTTCAGTATTAAAGACTGTTGTAATCACTGGTTTATGGAATTAATAAAGCTTTTAGGGGAAATCTTTTTCATTTAATTTTTTTTAGGCAGGCTAAGAAATTATACACCCAGGGCTTGCTCTAGGCAAAGCGTTGAAGCTGAGAATTTGATTTTAGTGCCTCCAGGCTGTCTTTCCTTCTTACCCCTCTCACAGCTTCCCTTCTTATTTCACTTTCACCTTCAGGTATAAGCTGCCCTCTATTTCTCACCCCAATCAAAACTTGCTCTTAGGTAACAATGCTATCCTTAATGACTCTATCAGTCAATAATATACAGAACTACCTCTCTGGGAGTATTTAAAGTACCCCCCATCCAGCAGAGGAATCAAAGGTTTTGTTTTCACTGAAAACAAATTTCAAAAACAGCAGTCAATTGGAGAAGTTATGACTTGTATCTACTCACTTGATGAATTAAGGGATCCTACTCATAAACTTCCTCCACTGTTTTCCATATTGATTTTAATTTTCTAGTGCTCATTATTACATTTGGAGAATGTATCAGAACTTTCTCCATTCTACCTATGCCTCATGACAGGTGAAAGACCCTGGAAGAAATGTGTTGCAGGAATGCTCTGGCCCTCAGGAGCCAACACAGGAATGTTCTATCCTCCTCCTCTCCTATTCACCCCCCAATAACTTAAGGGACTGGCATTTGGGTTGTTTGGGCTACCTTGTCCTTTTGTAAAAAGGCACTCTTTAGGAGATAAATGAGGACAGGGAGTTATAGAGGTGATCTTGAATTTGACCTTAAGCACATATAGTATAGGATAAACAGGTTAATGTGAAAAATCATAGCATAAATTAGATGAGGGGAGTGGAAAATGGAACCAGATCTCAGTACCCAGAGTGTTATAATGTCATTAATTGAGTTTCTCTGTGGTTGGAATTAACTTTAAAATTTGATTTTTTGTTTATATATTTTTGAGAGAAAGAGTGAGAGAGGGCTAGCAGAGGGAGGGACACAGAGAGAGGAAGACACAGAATCTGAAGCAGGCTCCAGGCTCTGAGCTGTCAGCACAGAGCCCAACGTGGGGCTCGAACTCATAGACTGAGATCATGACCTGAGCTGAAGTCAGACGCTTAACTCACTGAGCTACCTAGGCACCCCTGGAATTAACTTTTAATAACAACTTAATTGTTAACAGAAACATTGACATTTATGTGATGTAGTTACTAGGAGTGAATAATGATAATAAATTTAAAAATTTTGAATGAAAAATATAAACTGGGAAAATACATATCACAGACAAGTGGTTAATATATAAAAGGTATTAAAAATAGAGAATATACCAAAATTCTATAGAAAAATTGGCATAGGATTTGAACATGCCGTTAGTAGGAAAAGAAGTAAATATGTTCTACAACATATAAATAGACATACAACCTTGTTCACATTGAGAGATACAAATCAAAATTAGGCTGATACTTTTTCTTATCTATCAAAAGTAACTGCTTCTATAAATATCATTGTTTGATACTCATCATATTCTGTTGGGGAGCCTGGATAGAAATAGGCATTTTCATATATTGCCTGTAGAAGGCAAAGTTGTAGAACTCCTATGGGATGGATATCATTCTATCTAGCAAAATTACATATACATGTACTTTTTGACCCACAATCCTACTTTTAGGTATCTATTAAGATTCACTGGCAAAAACCACAAAATGACTGATATGCAAGGTCATTTATTACAGTATCATCTATAATGGAAAAGACTGGGAACAATACAACTGATCATCAATAGGGGAACTGGTAAATAAATACTGATGTGGTTACATAAGGCACTGCTATGTAGATGGTAGTCAGAAATGGGAATGAGCTCTATATATTGGTATAGAAGGATCTCTAGGATACAGCAAGATCTGAAGAGTATGTACAGTATGCTGCCTTTTATTTAAGAAATTAGGGAGGGATTATTATATACAAAATATAGTATGAAACATTTAATATACAGTGTACAATGCATAATAATAAATACTAATGTATTAGGATTTTCCAGAAATGTAGAACTGATAGGATATGTGTGTGTATACAAAGATATATATATTATATAAATTATATATTTATATATATTATATTATATATTATATTTATAATTATAATTACATATAAAGATATAATTAGATATAATTATATATAAAGATATATATATAAAGATCTAATTATATAATAATTATATATATAAAGATATATATATAAAGATCTAATTATATATAAAGAGAATATATATGGAAACCAACTTGACAATAAACTATATATGAAAAAAACTATAAAAAATAAAAAAATAAAATGTTCACAGAATCACAAAAAAATAATAAAGAGAATATATAATATATATTATATATATAATATATATATAAAGAGATTTATTTTAAGGAATTAGCTTACACACTTATGAAGATTGGCTATTCCAAAATCTTAAAGGTGGGCTAGCAGTCTGGAGACCTAGGAAGAACTGATGTTGTAGTGTGAATCTTACTTTGCTGGCAGATTCTTTTTTGCTTGAGAAGTCAATCTTTTGTTCTATTCAGGCCTTCATCTGATTGGATGATGCCCACCCGCGTTATAGAAGGCAATCTGCTTTGATCAAAGTCCACCAATTAAAATGTAAATTTCCTCCAAAACACTATCACAGAGACATCCAGAATAATGTTTGATTAAATATCTGGACACTGTGGCCCAATCAAGTTGACACATTAAATTACCTATCACAACTATGAATAATATAATATGGAATATATTCGCTTATATTTGAAAAAATGAGGGGTACCTGGATGGCTCAGCAGGTTGAGCATCTGACTTTGGCTCACGTAATGATCTCACGGTTCCTGAGTATGAGCCTCGTGCTGTGCTGACAGCCTGAAGGCTGTTTTGGATTCTGTGTCTCCCTCTTTCTCTGCCTTTCCCACGCTTGTGCTTTGTCTCTGTCTCTCTCTCTCTCAAAAATAAATAAACATTGAAAAAATTAAAAGTGGTTCCCATGGATAGATAAGATGTGGACATTTGAATTCTCCGAATGTCCTTAGTTTTGACTTTGGAATTATGTAAATTTTTTGTAATTATAAAAAAAATTAAATCAACATTAAAAAGCAATTCTAAAAAACTGATAGGAAAATCAAACAAATGAACTTGTGTACAAAGTTGGTGGATTATCTACACTGCGACAAATATATTGAGTGAATTTACAGCACATCAGTTTTACACTGTATATCCCTGATGGGAAATATCTTAAAGTCAAGAAAAGAAATTTTAAACTTTTAAAAACTTTTTAAAATATTCATATCATTGGTTAGAATACTAGTATTCTTATTTTGAAAATACATTATACATAGAGTTGTCTTCAATGAGTAATTTTAATAATGTCATAAAGAACCTTTGTTTTTTTCAACATAAGGGACAAAAGATACAAATATAGAAACAAAATTAAATAATTACATAAATTTCCTAAATTTCTAAATTTGAATTGGAAATTTTATTTATTTTATTTATTTTTTAATTTTTTTAATGTTGACTTATTTTTGAGAAAGAAAAAGAGTGGGGGCCGGAAAGGGGCAGAGAGAGGGAGACACAGAATCTGAAGCAGGCTCCACGCTCCGAGCTGTCAGCACAGAGCCCCATATGGGGGTCGAATTCACAAACCGCGAGATCATGACCTGAGCCAAAGTCAGATGCTTAACTGACTGAGCCACCCAGGCACCCTTTGAGTTGGAAGTTTTAATGTGGACTCATGATGTATTATTATATCTGTCTATCAAAAAGGTTAGAAACAGTGATCAACCCAGTAGCTAAGAGTACTCTTGATGCCTAGATTGTGGTCTGTAATTGTCCTGTCTCCTAAAAGGAAAATATTCCTTGGGTGAATAGCTAATTTCAGGTCTTATGGAGAAAATGTGCAAAATGACTTTGAAATATCTTTGCTGTATCAAAAAGCAAGGAGGCTAGCAAAGACAACTGGGGTCATGTCCGAAAGGACTCACAAACTCATTGGAGGGGCTCACACTAACCAATGATCGTGTGATTTGAATATCAAAAAGAATAATTACTATGATGGATTGAAACATAAAGTATGTTTAAAATCCATTAGTACATATGGATAATAATTTATTGGTCATCACATTATTATTATGGATAATGATTTATTGGTCATCATATTATTATTCTGAAAAAAGGTGAAGAAAGGGAAGAATCAAACTCTTGAACAAACTCCATAACCTAAACACTATTTCAGGATAATCAAATAGCTCTTGTGGGAAAATGCTTTTTTAAGGAGTATTGCCTAACAAATGAAAAAGGAACAATCCAATTATTTGCATTTTGTATCTCCAGTTTAATTATACAAAGGATGTAGGCAATGATTGTCATTGGCTGCTAAAATCATCAGCATTAGAGATAAGGTGATGGGGACTGTGGCAGGTGTCCCAGAAGCTCATGCAGCATCCTCTTGGACCACCTGTGATTTTGGTCTCATCTATAGCAGATGAGATTTCTCTCCTGCTCCCAGCACCCCTCAATGCCTGTGGAGTCTTTTTTTCTGTGCTCCACTGCCTTCCTTCTTACCTCTTTCAGCTGCCCTGGCTCCAGCATTCATAGTCAGACTTGAGTGTGGAAGAGTTAATATCCCCAGGAGCAAACCCTCAACAAAGAGATAGGAACTGAAGGACAAACGCTCCTGCCTCCTATTTTCTGGGTGGCCATTCTTGAAGGTCTTCTGCATACTTCTCAGGAGGTCTTAGTAGAGTTGCTAATCCACACTTTCATTTCTTTTTCTTCCTTTCCTGTGTCTCTGGCCCTGCACCTTCACCGCTGCTTCCTCAGATCAGCTTCCAAATAAGCCTCTTGCATTCAAATTCTTGCTCCAGACTCTTACTTGGGAAAAACAAAACTAAAACAGAAACTCTATAATGGATAGATCAGGCTGACAACACATGAGCTCACTGGTTCATGATGTCACAGAAGGAGAGACAGCCAGACACTGTGTTTCTAACACCATATATATTCTTTTCAAATGATGAGCTTGAATCTGACCAAGACTCCAGATTTAATTACTAGTTCATAGTAGTTATCAATACCAGTAATCCAGAATGTGGGAAATTATGCAGAACAAATGACACAGTTTCTGCCACAACTAAATGGTAGAAGAAAAAGAGGGAGGAGAAAACTAGATTAAAATACACTTAAGAGATATCATTCAAATCTAATGGTTTATTTTTTATTAAAAAGTTTTAAATGTTTATTTTTGAGAGAGAGAGAGAGAGAGAGAGATACAGAGTGTGAGCAGGGGAGGGGCAGAGAGGGAGACACAGAATGCAAAGCAGGCTCCAGTCTCTGAGCCTTCAGCACAGAGCCCAGCCCCATATGGGGCTCGAACCCACAGACCGGGAGATCGTGACCTGAGCCGAAGTCGCTTAACTGACAGAGCCACCTGGGTGCCCCCAAATCTAATGGTATAGAACAATCTATAAAAATGATAAACTAATTAGGGAAGTTTAGAGAGATTAAGGAGCTGTTATTAATTTTAAGTGTGGTATTTTTAAACAGTTTAAGTGTCCTAGCTTGTAGAGATGTACACTGAAGTATTTGGTAATGAAATGATAGTTTTGGGATTTGCTTTATAATAATCTAGTGGGTAGGGAAGTGGGTGGGTTATGGACGAAATGAGATAATCTCATGTAAATGGCATGGGAGTGGGTGATGCGTATACAAGCGTGGGGGTGGGGGTGGGGGTGGGGCAGGTGGTGGGAGCGGTTCTATACCCTTTTCTTTATTATTGAATAGGTTTGAAAATATGCATGACACATTTTTTCCAAGAAGATATATTTCTCAGGATATAGAAATGAAAAACTACTATACTAGAACTTCCAAAACAGACATATGCTGCGACCTTATGCTGAGCCATTTGGCTTCTTTGTCCCTCTGGGATTGTTATTTGTGAAACATGAGTGCATGCAGATTAACATCTTGCTTTCTTGCAGGGAGTGCTAGACTCCTATTAAGCAGGGTATGCTCTTTGAGTAATCTTTGGTAACTATAAGGAGCTGAGACACATGTTTTGGTGAAGTGTGCACACATGCTCAGTGTCTGTGAGGAATCTATAGATTCCTTCCCTCAGATGGTATCTATTTTGATTATGTCTCTGAACCTATACTCTTTGAAACGAGGGGTAAATATTGTTAACTCTATCTTATAACACCCATCCTAGTGTCTTCATTACATAATGTTTTATTATAGCTGATAATGTGGAATGTGTTGGGTGTTTTTCACCTGGTAAGAGAGGCTTAATGGACGGCCTGTGCTAGCCTGTGAAATCAGTCCTGGATTCTCTGTCTGGGTAGATGAGTCTGCAACTCACTTCACAGAGCAACAACAATGGAATTTGTGTCCTCTAACTCCTGGAACTGTGGGAGAGCCCATATATTTTGACTATTTGTCAGGCACTATGCTATGTGCTTTGTACATGTGCTCTCACTTCTTTATCTTCCCCTAGGGATGGAGTGTTCCAGATAGCCCACCTGCCCCTGGAACCCTATGTTCTTATCCTCTATTCCAGATGTAATTTCAGATGTCTCTAAGTTAGTTCGCTGGGGCTGCAATAACAAAGTACCGTAGACTATGTGGCTTAAACAACAGAAATGTATTGTTTCACAGTCTAGAGGTTGGACATCCAAAATCAAGGTGTCTCCAGGTTCCTTCTGAGGGCTGTGAGGGCAGAGCTATTCCAGGATTCTCTCCTTGACTTGTAGATGGTTGTCTTCTCCTTATGCTACTTCACATTGTTTCCCCTCTCTGTACATCTCTGTGTCCAAATTTCCCATTTTTAAAAGAACACCAGTTATATTGGATTAGGGCCACCCTCATGACCTCATTTTAACTTCATTATGTCTGTAAAGCACCTATTTTCAAAAACAGTCATATTTTAAGGTATGGGGGTTAGGACTTCAACATACAAATTTTGGGAGGACATAATTCAACTCGTAAGTCTCCAAAAGGGAATATTTCTTATGCTTCTGGAATGACATGACTTTTCTGAAGACTTCCTTGCTCCACAGTGGGCTCTAGTATGGAGATTTTAGGGATGGAAAAGGGTGAGAACGTTGGGGCAGTAATTCTGGGAATTCTTAGACACATACAAGCATGCAGCTTCTGGCAAATTACGAAGTACTTCATGTTCCACGTGAATTACCATGCTTAATATTCAACTACTGATTTTAAGTTCACAGGTTATTTGAGCTCTTGAGTAGCTTTTCATTATATTAATCTGGCTATGATTTTTCAGTAACAGAAAAAGGATTGAAAGAGGCTGAAACTCTATGGATGTCAGAACTCTGGTACTTGCTGCGGGGAAGGGACGTGGTAAATGGAAAAAAAGGCAAAACCCTGTTGGCGCCTTTATTCTGGCCATAAGAGTGTACCATTTACCAAAATCTAGGTGTGGAGAAAAAAGGAGAACTAATTCCTTTAGCAATAAATAGACCAGAAAGGAGATAACAGGAGGGTGTAAGTACAGATGTTTCTGTTTACATATCTCAGTGAATTATTAAGAAAACGTTGAGGGGTCCCTGGGTGGCTCAGTTAGTTAAGTGTCCCACTTCAGCTCTGGTCATGATCTCACAGTTCATGAGTTCAAACCCTGCGTCGGACTCTGTGCTGACAGCTCTGAGCCTGGAGCCTGTTTTGGATTCTGTGTCTCCCTCTCTCTCTGCCACTTCCCCGCTTGCACTCTGTCTCTCTCTCTCTGTGTCACTGTCTGTCTCTGTCTCTCGCTCTCTCAGAAATAAAGAAATATTTTAAAAAATAAGAAAACAGTGAGGAAGAAGGTGAAGGAGTAGTTATTGTATAGCTATGGGAAGGAAACAGTGAAAGGAGCATTTTTTGGAGGTGAGTGCACTCTGAAGGTATAGGATAGCCAGCTAGATCCTTGTATCTCCAGTTCCTGTCAGGCCTGGCTTAGTCTGGCTTTTGATGCTTGTCCCATTTAGTTATGGGATAAGGCTCTGTGCTTCCTTGTTCTCTGATTCCCTGGCCCTAAACATGGGCATCTTATATGTTCTTCTCTAGTTTACCACCATCCAGTCTTCATTCTCAAATTGCCATGTGCATCTTTTCTCTGCACAATCCCTTCCTTTTAGAGCTCCTGTCAGCATTGGATGAGAGAAAATCCCTCTCCCAGCTCCGTAGTACCATTGAATCCCAACTACAGCATTCGTTTTTTCTTTCCTGTCTGGATGGAGAAATGAATTTGCAGCTAGACTGCTCAACCCCTATTCTACATTCTAGTTGCTTGAGGAGAATGAAATCAGAGAGCTGCTTATGGAAACCTCCTACAGATATAAAAGTATGTATATTCTATAGTTTTAGGGACTACACAGCTTATGTATATTTGCTCTAGGGATGAAAAGCAAATCCAGTGTGAAGTGAGGTGACTGTCAGTTCTTGCTTTTATACCTGGATGCTTAAGCCTGCCATGCCTCCTGGCTGGAATTTCTATTTGACATATGAATTTCTTTAGAAAATAGTTCTTTGGTTGTCAGAGGTTGGAAGAGGAATATTGAGCCTAGATGAATTGCAAAGACAGGATCTGAAGTGGGATATATGCTCAGAGGATGCTTAGGGAAAAGAGGAGAAATGAAACGGGTCTTTGATATTATGTATAACCATTGGATTAGCTTCAGGTGGAAAGTGTAATGGTTGTGGTTTCTAAAACAAGCCCTCTGGTTTGCAGAGGGCAGGGGCTGGAGGGCATTCTTTTCTTCTTGACCTCTAAACTTTTTGTCCTTCTCTTCTCCTTGCTGGAAACCTCTCAGTCTCTCTGCTTCTCCCTGCTCTCCACCCCTCCTTTCAGCCCCATATCAGTTTTGCAATCATACTAATACTCTCACAGCTGCCAAACTATTTGTCTTTCCTTCTGTTTTAAGAAGGCCTCAGGACACAGAGTAAAGCTTTTTGGAGTTTTGTGAGGGATAGGGAAAGGCAAGTTCTTAATGAAAAATAGGGACAATAGTCCTTGAAATTGTAGTGAAATTCGCAGAAATTCCTAAATATAATAGAAATGGAACAGTGTCTCTTTTTTGATTCTCCAGCTAGTCTTCCCTGTCAGGGCAGGACCTAAGCTTTCACTGTAATTCTTAACACCTTCTTATCTCAAAATAAGGAAACAACATTGACTTCTCATGGTGATTGACAACAGTAACTCCTCTGGAGGATGCCTTTCCTGACACTTTGGTTAGAAAAGGCTTTTATAGGGGCACCTGGGTGTCTCACTTGGTTGAGCCTCTGACTTTGGCTCAGGTCATGATCTTGCGGTTCACGGGTTTGAGCCCCACACTGGGCTCTGTGCTGGCAGCTCATAGCCTGGAGCCTGCTTCAGATTCTATGTCTCCCTCTCTCTCTGCCCTGTCCCGCTCACGCTCTCTCTGTCTCCCTCTCTCTCAAAAATAAATATAAACATTAAAAACATTTTTAAAAAAAGAAAAGGCTTTTATATGATTATATCATATGGTGATAGAAGCTAACAATTTGAGCTTATTATCTTTATCTAATGAAAGAATGGGTCATATGGTCTTATTTCCTATGCGAGTTAATTTGGGTATGGGCAGATGAATCAGTTCTAGCCATTGGAATTCAAGGGTCAATCTTCTGGGGGACTTCCTGGGAAAGATTCCTTTAACTCAAAAATAAAACAACAAACAAACACATAAACAAAACTGATACTCAGTATGGGTTGCCCCTCTTCTTCATTGGATGTCATCTGTCGTCTGTGATGTTTGGAAGTGCAGCCTCTTGGGACAGTGAGAAGAGGCAGTACTGATACATGAGTAGAAGGGTGAAAGAACTTAGGCCTTGGTGATTATCCTACCACTGTGGGTTGTTGTTATTGTTGTTATGTTGTTGTTTGTTTTGTCATTGATCTGAGAAGCTAGTATATGTTTTACTAATATAATTGCTTTAAATATACCCTGGACATAAATTAGGTAAGGCTATCTAGACATAGACTAAAATACGAGCAACTATGAAGAAGAAATACGGTGAGGTAGTTAAGAACATTGGCTCTGGACTCAGTTGCTTCAATGTGCCTCTCTGTTCCATCTCTTAGGACCTGGTTGAAGCTGGCTGTCAGTTGCCTCATATGTAAAATGTATAAATAACAGTACTTGCTGAGTGCTGAATAGTAGAGGCAAAGCATCGAACCCAATGGCTGGCACACATTACATACCGAATAAACATTAGCTATTATAGTTGTTATAATTAATATTAACATGAGTTCCAGAGAAGACACAGAATTGTCAGGTTTTGGTAAAAAGAAAAAAGTTTCTAAAAGATAAGAGATGTTATGAGTGTTCATGATTTTCACTCTAATTTAGATAAGTAAAAATATGATTTGGTAATAAAGATACATAGAATATATAATATTTTCAAATATGAACATTTAGAATATTTTAACAAAGAAATTTTAAGTTAATATGAAGAGTCAAAGAGGCATAATAGCACTATGTTGCATTCAATTGAATAAAAATGTCATGTAGAAAATAATGGATTATGATTTAACAGCTAATCTGGGAGTGGTAGGAAATAGAAGAAGGGTTTAGGGACAAATCACTCAATATTTGTATTTACCCTAAACGTAATGCTTCCTTCAAGTAGCAGTTAATGATTGGGGTTTAGCTACTGCCTAATATAAATTTGGGTTTTATCTGTGAATCCTAACTACTCATATCCAGTCATCAAGGATAATTGGGATTTAACAGCATTGCAGGATAGAATGACGTAACCGATTTAGGCTGTTCTCAACTGAAAAAAATGTCACATCTGTCCCCAAGCTGATTACTGAACTACTTTCTCTTCAAACACACAATGGCATATTTACTCCTGATACATGTTTGTGTTGACTTTATGATCTAGTTGTGTTCAGTTGTAAATTGTTTTGCCAAAAAAAATATTGTGAAAGAGATTAGTTGATTTAAGAATGTGAGGTTACTTGTGGTTAGAAGAGCATAACGTATAGAGATGTGGAATCACTAAGTTGTATACCTGAAACTAATGTAGCATTATGTGTCAACTATACTAAAATAAGGAATCAAAATTTAAAAAAGGAAGAATGTGCAATCCCTATCAAAATAACACCAGCATTCTTCACAGAGCTAGAACAAACAATTCTAAAATGTGTATGGAACCACAAAAGATCCTGGATAGCCAAAGCAATCTTGAAAAAGAAAACCAAACCTGGAGGCATCACAATTCCGGACTTCAAGCTGCATTACAAAACTGTAACCATCAAGACAGTATGGTACTGGCATAAAAACAGACACATAGGTCAAAAGAACAGAATAGAGAACCAAGAAATGGACCCACAAACATATGATGCCTAATCATTGACAAAACAGGAAAGAATATCCAATGGAAAAGTCTCTTCAGCAAATGGTTTTAGGAAAACTGGATAGCAACATTCAGAAGAATGAAACTGGACCACTTTCTTACACCATACACAAAAATAAACTCAAAATGAACAAAAGACCTAAACATAAGACAGGATGCCATCAAAATCCTAGAGGAGAAAACAGACAACAACCTTTTTGACCTCGGGCACAGCAACTTCTTACTTGACATGTCTCCAGAGGCAAGGGAAACAAAAGCAAAAACGAACTATTGGGACCTCATCAAGATAAAATGCTTCTGGGGGCACCTGGGTGCCTCAGTCAGTTAAGGGTCCAACTTCAGCTCAGGTCATGTTTTCACAGTTCATGGGTTTAAGCCCCACGTCAGGCTCTGTGCTATCAGAGCCTACTTCAGATTCTGTGTCTCCTTCTTTCTCTGCCTGCTCGCACTCTCTCTTTCTCTCAAGAATAAATAAACATTAAAAAAAAAAGATAAAAAGCTTTTGCACAGCAAAAGAAAAAATCAGCAAAAGTAAAAGGCAACTGACAGAATGGGAGAAGATATTTGAAAATGACATCAGATAAAGGGTTAGTATCCAAAATCTGTAAAGAATTTATCAAACTCAACATCCAAAAAACAATAATCCAATGAAGAAATGAGCAGAAGACATGAATAGATACTTTTCCAAAGAAGACATCCAGATGGCTAACAGAAACATGAAAAGATACTCAACATCACTCATCATCAGGGAAATGTAAATCAAAACCACAATGAGATACCACCTTACACTGGTCAGAATGGCTAACATTAACAACTCAGGCAACAACAGATGTTGGTGAAGATGTGGAGAAAGAAGAACTCTTTTGCACTGCTGGTGGGAATGCAAACTGGTGCAGCCACTCTGGAAAACAGTATGGAAGTTCCTCAAAAAATTAAAAATAGAACTACCCTATGACCCAGCAATTACACTACTAAGTATTTATCCAAAGGATACAGGAATGCTGATTTGAAGGGGCACATGCACCCCAATGTTTATAGCACTATTGACAATAGCGACAGTATGGGAAGAGCCCAGATGTCCATTGACTGATGAATGGATAAAGAAGATGTGGTATTAATATATACAATGGAATATTACTCAGCAATCAAAAAGAATGAAATCTTGTCATTTGCAACAATGTGGATGGAAGTAGAGTGTATTATGCTAAGTGAAATAAGTCAGTCAAAGACAAATATCATATGATTTCACTTATATGTGGAATTTAAGAAACAAAACAGATGAACATAGGGGGAGGGAAGCAAAAAATAAGGTAAACACAGAGAGGGAGACAGCATAAGAGACTCTTAAATACAGAGAAAAAACTGAGGGTTGCTGGAGGGATGTTGGGTGGGGGATGGGCTAAATGGGCAATGGGCATAAAAGAGGCACTTGTTGGGATGAGCACTGGGTGTTATATGTAAGTGATGTATCACCAAATTCTATTCCTGATATTGTTATTACACTATATGTTAACTAACTTGAATTTAAATAAAACAAAAATAAAAGCAAAAATAAAACAACAAACAAAAGAATACATTCCACTGAGCATAATAGTAAAATTACCATGTTAATAACTTGAGGTAATTGTTTTCTCTGTGTAGTTCTATCGTCAACTTGATATAGAGCTAAAAATAATGAAACATTCATTTCCATTTTAAAAACCTTTTAGTTTTTTAGTTATCTAATATGTAAAATATTAACAAAATACTAAGTCTAAAAGAAAGTAAGAAAGATAGAATATAAGGCCAATTTTTAGCTTAGTTGCTCATCAGAAAACTTGTACTGTCCCCGCATTCCCTGTAGAATTCCCTGTTGAATTCTATAATGGCTCAAGTGTCATGCAAAAAACATTTTGCCATTTATCTTTATAATAGAGAGGTATCTTATAGGGATGAATCTAGAAAAGGCTTTTATATGATTACATCATATAGTGATAGATGCTAACAATTTGTACTTATTATGAGAATAGTTTTCTTAAGAGAATTCTTGATAATTTTGCAATTGCTCTTCACTAGATGTATGTAGCTGTAGCTTATATTATATCATAACTATAAATAACAAAGTTAGAAATAGGCAAGAGGGATTTAAAATTTGTCTGGACAGAACAAATTAGAATTTGTGTATGTTGGCTCAGGTCTTGTGTTGATTCAAGAATGACTGGGAAGATTGGAAAAATAAATGAACAATTCTAAGAAAATATTTACTAGAATTATAATCCATGTCTTGGTAATCTGTGACCTCTGGAGTAAATTATTGAAGAGCACGTAAGCAGAGTTCGGAAAGAATATTCCTTAAATATGGGAGTTGGAATAACACATAGACTGAGCATTATTGGATATCTAGAGCTTACTATACCTTTATTCTTAATGCTCAGATCACAAGATAAGTAACAGGCATCCTACTATCCCTAGTTCATTCTGGAGCTGCTGAACTGAGAATATGTATATATCAGAGATGAAGGTGTCAATTTCTTTCTGACTCCACTAACTTTAGGGCTAACCCCCAAAGCTCAAAGGCTCTGCTAGCACCCACTTCTTCCTATACAGCTGGAAGGAGGTAAATAAAATGTTGGTGCACACCTGTGTAATTTACTTGACTGGCTAATAAGTCAATGTCAGACAGGAAAAATTTAATGAATGTATACTATATACTTAGCATTGTGAAAGATACCATGAGATGTTGGGAAGGTGTAATACAGGCTTCTACTCACTAAATGCTGTCAGGATTTTTAGCCAGGTCTACCTGACTCCAAATCCTATATGTTTTACTACACTGTACCATCAGTTAGGCATTTTTCTTACGTTTTATTTAATGTTTACAGTAAGCTTGCAAAGAAATTATTATTTATAATTTGCTTAGAAAACTCCACCATTTCAGTAGAAGGATCCAGTTAGCAATATAAGAAATGGAGAAGCATTTTTCAAAATCAAAAGAACCAAGCCAATTACACCCTATATACAGGTTGTTGCTTATATAGTTGTGAAAGTATTATCATTCTTATTTTATATGAGGAAACAGAGGTCCACAGGAGTTCACTAACCTTCCTAAGTTTTGACTCCTAGAGCAGTATATGCAGAGCTTGTATATAAACTCAAGCCTGTTGATTTTGCCCTATCTCATGCTGTCTTCTTCTAGACTGGGAATTTTAGCCTGGCCTTAGTAGGCAGGATTTTTAGGGGCAGACAGGAGGAGTATAGGTAGAAATGATAATTGCTCATTTCTTGAGGTGATTAGAAGGATACAGGGTCAGTCACCCAGCTCTTAAGGTGATTAGAGAGATGTGCACGATGACTCTACCCTCCTTAGAGGTTCACAATAGGTACTTAATATTCTACTTGAATGAGTGAATGGCTGAGTAGTGTGAATCAGAGTCTTAGATGAGCCCTTAAAAGACTTTTTTATGAATCAAAAACATGGGAGGGGGGACATACTGTATTAGCCCAGTGCATGTGGGCATGGGTACCCTTATGTCATCTGGTTCTGGAGGAGGTAGAAGTAAGCATCTCTGCATTACTGCTAATTTCATCACTTATCAGGGCTCACTGCTCCTTACCAGATGGCCTTTTTGAGCCAGTAGAGTTCTCTTTTTAGATAGCTTACCTACATCCTTTATTGTAATTTAACTTTGAAGTACAAGGAAAATGAACTGCTTGCCATAATCATTAGTTTAAAAAGCTTAAATATCACCCATTTTGTGCATGCTGTATTTCAAGATAAAAAAAAAGTTCATTTAAAAGGTGAAAAAAAAGTAGCGACAGCAGTCTTTTCGAAGAAACATCAGGTTTTCCATTGTTAATTAGTTAATATAGTACTTGTAAAGTGCTTGGAAGATGAAAAGAAACAGTGTAATTAAGTGTCACCTTTTTTATAAGCACAGTAGACTTTAATCACATTATAAGGTCATAATCTATCTGTTTTGCTACACTGGAGAGGTGTTTTTTCTCTGCTTATATTGTAGGTATTTCTTTAGAAGAAAATATGGAAAGAAATTATTTTCTCCGGGTTTCTTTGAGTGTTTCCCATCTTTAAACCAATCGATATTTTTGCATTTTCTGTGATTTTGGTCATCTAGTTCTAGGTTCATAGTACCTGAGGGTGGGGTGAGGGGCTGTAGGAAATCTGTCCTGATTTCAATCAAGTTTTCTACTGAGATTGTGGCTCCTAATTTTATTCTATTTAAGCACTGCCATTCTTTTTACTCTCAGAACTGTAAATTTGCAGTTACAGTTAATCATTCCTCTCTTCAGTCCCAGTGTCTGGGTTTGGCTTAACAACTGGCTAGTTGTTCAGTCCCAGATTTATTGGATGGTCTCATCTTTACTAAGACCTGAGCCACAGTTTTGGTTTAGGTCTCCTGGACTCTTGTCACTTTTTTGCTTCCCTTCGTTTATATAAACACATTCTTACATTTTGAAAGGATCCTTGAACATCCCAGATGAAAGTTTTTTTTTTCTTTCAAGAAGCAGTTATATTTAAATGATGAACAACAGCCCCATGCACTGTGAATAGTATTTGTTATCATTATCTTTTGATGTTAATACCTTAAAATTCTACAAGTGGAATTCCTGCCCAAGAAATTCCCAATGGTTTGTTGGGGGAGATAACTAAGTAGTTTTTTTTTTCCATGACCGCATTATTTATTTTGCAGTTAATCAAGGTTGACATATTCTCTTAAACTTTCATATTGAACACTCATAATTTTTAAAAAATTCATAAAATTCTGAGCAATTATTTATTTATACTAATACACAACAAACTAAGGGAAAGAGCAATGAATTCATATTCACATAGAATTACTTATTATATAGGGGAGGAAAAATTCTCCTCTACAGTCTTTGTATCTCTGGCTGGGCCTAAGAATTAAACTGTCATAAGATAAGTTAACAGGAGAAAAGCATGCACATTTTATTGAATTTTTACATGTACATGGGAGCCTTCACAAGAGCATGAAGGCTGGAAGAAATGACCAGAGAAGGAAGCTTTTACACCTTTTAGAGAAAGAAATAGTATATTTGCAAAGAAATGACAAGACAAAGGCATTTGGGCCATGGGTAGTAAATTATGAAGAAGTAACTAAGAAGATGAGGGTTAGTTTAACCAGGTTTATTTATACAGCCTTCTTGGCCCTAAATTCCCCTGTCTCTGGTGGTAAGGAAGTCTTCTATCTTGGTACAGGGAGGGTAACTTATTACATGTAGCCACAATACTATGTTTATTTTAGTCTTTGGTCTGTATTTACTTAAATAGTTTCAAAGCTTCCCACTAATCATTTTACCATAGCTTTGCCTTTTGGGAGTTCTTTGTTTTGATTAACCTTGTCTTTGATTAGAATTATCATTCAGTTGTTTTTTAAGGGTTATATTCATGTGCTTTCATTTAGGTAATGTGTTGTTCTTCCTTTTTTTCTGAGTTCCTTAAACATACTTTTAAATTTATTGCTGTCTTATCATCTCTCTTGTATCTGTCTTTTGAATGAAAAAAAAAAAACCCAGATATTTTACAAATTTGTCCCCCTTTCTCAAGGCCCATGCTAACGCAACCTTAGCCTTTAACGTTATAGACTATGTACTGCAGCCTGTTGGCCATATAATACTAACATTTAACTCATAAACAATAGTCATGTTTTGGATAAAGCTGTTAAAAAATTATGCAGTGAAATCTTGACATATTCTCTTAAATTTTCACATTTTAAAAGTTTTTATTGTGCTTTATCATAATTTATAGATCATAGATTATTAAATGTCGGAAATTTCTTAGAGATCCTCTAGTCAATCTTGAACCCCATGAATTTTATTTCTTCTTACAATGTCACTGAAAGATTACCCAACCCCTGCTTGAACTCTTGGATTGACATGGAACTTGCTATTTTGGCTGAAGTTCTTTTCATTGTTGAAAATTCGGGCATTGAATAGAAAGCTCTGTCATTTTCATTTCATTATATAATGAAAGTAATGCCATATTTTCTCTTTCTTAAGAGTCTTCTAGGAAATTCAGAAGTTTTGTGTAACCTGATTCTTCTGCATTCACATTTTCCTCTTTTGTAATCTCTATTTTGAAGAAATGTTTTGAAGGAAATTTTAACTTGTAACTTCTTATTCTTTTTAATTAGCCCACTACCTTTTAAATTTATTTTACTTCCTCTTTGAGAATGCTGTGCAAATATAGTTTATGAGTATGAATTTTGTGAATAAAATTATAAAGTAGAAAGTCATTTGTATTAAGAATATACATGATATCTGTATAGTACAAATTCATATCTACAAGGAGGATGACATCAATGCTTATTAAATAAAAATATTATACACATAATGAGGTCTGACACTGTGTTCCAAAACAGCAACAAATAAAAACCCCATTACTCAGGAGGCCCAGAGTACTCAGACAAATGAGGAATATAGGTTCCTTCTACATTGAGTGAGGGGAAAACAGGGCAGGTTACTCACTCCATCCAATGTAGGAGGTAAAAGCCTCTAAAAAGCCATTCCAAGATGGAGCTGTTTCAAAGGTGGTTTTCATCTCCAATTTCTGTGGCCATATCTAACCTATAAAATTGTTAAGTAAGTTAAGAATAAGAAGAAACATCAATGCCCTTTCTCTCCCTATTTCTTTCTTTCTGGTTTTCAGAATAAATAGAGGAGTTGGAGGAGAAATAGACTGTTGTTGTTGTTTTCTAAGCAGTATTGGGGAAAAACTGGCAAAGTAAATGGTAAAGAACCTTAGCCATGTTTTTTAAATGTAAACCCAAATACTCTTGGTGGTCAGTATTCCTTTTAATGACCTAGTGATGGTTATCTAAAATGGAACCCAAACTACAACTTCATAAGTGTACAATATTCTAAAATTCTTGATCTGGACCACTTCCTTCAGTAATGAAGCTCAAATTTTCAATGTCCTCTCTGGTTTATACTGTTGGCTCATACTGATTTAATCCTTAAACAAATTAGCAGGTAATTTTCTTAAGACCATATAGTTAAATGGATTTCCTTATGCTGTACTTGTGCAATTAAAAAAAAATCCCCAAATTTACATGCAGGATTTTACATTTATTTTTATCTATTTTTTCCTTTGATATTGTAGTTTCAAACCCTCCAGATAATTTTGAATATTGGGCCCATCAATCATTATGCCAATACTTTATTTGGCTTTCAGTGAAAATCAAAGATATCTTCAGGTACATTCATTTAGATTAAAAAAAATTACAAAATGTTGAATGAGATAGGAGCAGGGTCAGAGTCACAAGCATGACACAAAAGTCATTCTTGTAAGTGGATGTTAGTCAACTCTCTGGATACTTCATGCATATCAGCTAGCCAGGAATTCTACTCCCATGCAGCCAAAGTTTCAGAGTTTTAACTACATGAATCAATAAGTTCACTTTTAATGGAGATATCTAAAATGAAGATGTATGACATGACAGCATTCTCTAGCAGAATATTCTATTCTTAAATACCAGATTTTGTTTCTGATTTCTGTCCTATTATTTTATTTGTTAAAGTTATTTTGTCATTCCCTCCCCCCAACTACTTCTTCATCCATTCTCATTACTCTCTGCTCTGTTTTCACTTTGAGGCATTCTGAATGGAGCACATAATTGCAGATGTCCTGATACACAGATATGTACCAATCTATATGTATAAGAATTAAGATCTCTGCCCTTACAGCATTAAGCTTAAATGGTTC
The DNA here is from genome assembly GCA_028646485.1 of Cryptoprocta ferox. Lineage (NCBI taxonomy): Eukaryota > Metazoa > Chordata > Mammalia > Carnivora > Eupleridae > Cryptoprocta > Cryptoprocta ferox. Next base: position 37,311,208 of record CM053566.1, read on the forward strand.
TTAACATTTGAATGTTGAGTTTCTAAAGAAACCAAAACAAGAATTATTTTTATCTTTAAAATATTGACCTATAGAAATAGAGAAATTGTTTGATTTAATTTTCTCCCATCCAGATGTAACTTGTGGAATTCTACCCTATGGGTGAAATAATAAGAAAAGATCAAAGCAAAGAGATGGCAGGATGTAGGTATTCGAAATGATTTTAATAAAATCTTATGATCTGTCATATCAAGTACTGTGAACCAGTTTCAGACAGGAAGAAAGAAGATGAGTGAAAGACAAACACAGAGTGGTATTGCTTAATAACGAAGGATGAGTTTGGCAGATGGTAGACTCCATTCGCTGCTTGAAAGCAGGGGGAGGATAAAGTGGACTTTGCTTTGCAGAAAAAAGAAAATAGCTCTTTTCCACCTTGCTAGATGCCTGCAGGTCTGTGTATATTCTCAAACTTTGTCAAATAGATGAGCTCTTTGGTTCTGAAACAGAGCCTCTCTGGGATGTATTGGCAGAGATTCCTTCTTCATACTTTGAATAATAATTCAGAAAAACCAGTTTTAAATCACTACATTAGAATTCTTGATGATCACTTGCAATGAGGTATCATTATCAGAGAAAGTAAGGGAATGTCTAAGGATGTCACATCAGTTAAGCTACACAGTTAGAGTTATTTAAAAAATTTTTGTTTATTTATTTATTTTGAGAGAGAGAGAGAGAGAGACAACACAAGTTGGGGAGGGGCAGAGAGAAGGAGAGACAGAATCCCAAGCAGGCTCTGTGCAATCAGCGCAGAGCCCAATGTGGGGCTGGAACTCACATGCTGTGAGATCATATCCTGAGCTGAGATCAAGAGTCAGATGCTTAACTGACTGTGCCACCTAGATACCCCTAGAGTTATTTTAGATGGCAAGAGGGCCAGTTATATAATTATAATATTTCTGAGTTGGAAGGCAATGAAAGTGAACATTTATTGAGTGCCAGGTACTGTTTTGAACACTGCATTTATCAGCACATTTAATTCTTACAATCACCATAGGAGATGGGTGTAATTTTTATATCCCATTTTTCTGATGGAGAAACAGGTAAAGTAATTTGCCTAAAAACTGAGATGTAGTGAAACCCTGAATTTGAACCCAAGAAATCTAGTTCTAGAGCTTAACCAAGATGCTGTCCTGGCTGTCAGGATTGTAGAGAGATAAAGCAACTACAAATTTGAAGTGTAAACTATTTGTTGGAAGTCAGCTGGTCAGTGGAAAATCAAGGATGCTATGTTGGTGGAAGTTCTAGATTGATAACATAAAAACTGTGGATTTGTCACATTTAAGTACTGTCTCCAATAGGTTTGGAGCTGCTGTATAATAATTTGTCTGGTCTTTGTCCCAGGTTCCTGGCATGAAGTTCTAAAACCCTTGGAACTTCCCAAATGATGGAAGTATTTTTGTTATTCATGAGCCCCTTAGATCACATCTAAGTTTATGCTAATGAGAGGACTCAAGCTTAGTGCCCTAGATAGCTTCAGGATGAGTGCTGGTTACCATGTGAATAGAGGGTTGGGACTTAGAGCCAGACTGACCTCTAGGGAAGGACAGAAGGCTGGAGATTGAGCTAAACCACGCAGCCAATGATTTAACCAACCATGTGTATGTACTGAAACCCTAATAAAAACTTTGGATACCAAAGCTTAGTTATGTTTCCTGGTTAGTGTACATATTGATGTGCTAGGAGGGTGAGGTGTCCTGATTTCATGAAGACTTGTATCCTTTATAACAAAACTGTAATCATAAGTATAATGCTCTCCTGAGTTCTATGAGTCATTCTAGTGAATTTTCAAACATTAGGGGGCTTATGGGCATGTCACAGGATTATAGCCAGTTGCTCTGAAGTGAGGGCAGTTTTGTTGTAGCCTGAGCCCTTTAACTTGTGGGCTCTGTGTTAACCCCAGGTATTTCATACCAGAATTTAATTGAAGTATACCAGTTAGGGTTGAAATAGAATAGGGGTGAATAAAGATAAACATTAGTTATTACTTTCTCACATTTGGTAACAAAGCTAAGACTTGACTTTATTAAATATTGCAGTCAAGGATGTACAGAAGTGTGAAAGTAGCTGGTTTTGAGCTCCTATTGAAGGATGTACATGTTTGTATATGTTCATGGTTTGAGTGTGTATAAAAATAGGAATATTTTGAACTATGTATGTGATCCTTTGCTTTGATTAGAGACAAAAAAACTTATCAAGAGAATAGAAACTGGGATAGTTCATTGATGTTGAATCTTCCTTTTTATTGTAAATTTATAAACACAGGCAGGAAGGAGTTTATGGCATCACTGAACCTTAATGCACTGATGACTATATTGAAGTGAATCAATTCAGATTTGACAACTTGTCCAAATGTCACACATCCAGTCAGAGTTGAGCTGGGACTGGATTCCAAGCAGCTCTAAGGCTGGATTGGAATCTAGCCTTGAAGTTTTCTTCAGTCTACAGAGCTATCCACTAAAGAAGGGGTTATGCATATGTCTTAAACACTTACATATTTGTATTCATTATGTAAATTGGTGAGTAATATATAAATGCATTCTTACTGCAAACTTCAACAACACAGAAATAACTATGATTAAATAGATAAACATCAAAATTCCTTTTTCCCATACTGATCACAGTTCTCTCTTGCAGGAAGCCATTTTCACAGTTCTAAACATTTCCCCATGTATTTACATATACTTAGTGATATATTGGCTTGGTTAAAAGTGCTTTTCTATAAAAGAGTTCATGAGTAAATATTTCTCTTCAGCTTTCTTTTGATACTTATGATAAGTATTAGGCATATTTCTATGTCATCATTATAACTTTAACTTATTTTTCTAACTCTTGCATGCAATGTATATATTCAATTGTGTATAAAAAATAAAAAAGAAGACAATATTCTTGTCATCTGACTGAGAGAAACTAAAAGAGTTTCACTTTTACTTTATGGATTTTCATGACTTTCCTTTTATTATTGTTTGCTTCTTGTGTTGTACTTGTTCCCTGAAATTAAACTGTTTTTTCTAAATGTCTTTCATCTCTTTCTCTTTCCTAAAAGAAATATATTTGTAATAGATGCCTACTGCAGCATTGCTAACTTTAGTTTATTTAAATACTTCATCATGTGATTAACTGTAAATATAAGTCTAATTCTTTATGTACTCTGATGAGAAGGGGATTTGTGATTATTAGGGTCAGAAATATTCATGGGTTGCAAAGAAAACAGAGAAGAACATGGTGTATGCTTCTGTTATGTATAATCACTTAAAGTGTTTTTCTATGTACTTGAGCTGGCATAGCATTAGACCTTCAAAGCATTATTTACTAAATGTTCTTAGTACAGATTTACAATATTAGGTGGTTGCTCTCCCTACAAAATATTAGAAATTAAAGATGGGCTCAGTGACTGAAATATTCACATTTAAATTTTAATCCTACTTAATTTTTTTGATAGAAATCATCCCCTAATTCTTATATCTCATGCTTATTCAGTTTGATGAAGACAGCTTAGAGCTCAATTACATTAAAAATGGAAACTTGTTTCTAGGTAACTTGCTGCATAAATTATGGTTTTGAAGTACATATAGTAGATTTCATTAGTCGTTTTGTTTACAGTTGAAAGACAAGCAAGTTTCAGATGGTTTCCCAATAGGCCCAAAATACAAGTAGCATTTGAGTATTATCAGTTGATAAGAAATATGAATAAGCAGAGCATAATAGCAAACATATACACATATATATGTATTTTGGGATAATTTTAATGTAAATGTTTCTGTTAAATAGGCCCTTGCTATTAGTCAGTTGGCCAGTGACTAAATAAATGATATTCATGTTGCTGATGAAAAGTTTTTGATGTATATAAATCATCACTGTGTCTCTTCCATTCTTCATCATAGTCTATTTGAATATAAAACATAATGCTAAGTTCACCACAACCCAAGTTTTAAATGGTCTATCATGCCTGACAAGAACATAAAACAAAGGATAACAACAAAATTAACAATACAATTATTCAAATTAACTAATAAGGTAATATAAATTTCTCCCTCTAAAAATCTCAAGTTAATATTTATGGAATTAATAATCTATGGCAGCAAATAATGAAAAAGGATGTATTTTATTTGGGGTATTACTAAATTTGGGACACAGATGAGCAACATACAAAAGAAGGAGTTTTCTTTTGAGGGATGCAACAGTGAAGAGTCTTGTAGTTTTTTGTTCATTGGTTATCTTATGTACACCTAATACAGTGTGACATATATAGTCATAGAGTGTGACATATAGTCAATCTACATTCAAAATATTGATTTTGATGTATTAAAACATATTGAATGATTTTTTTTTTAAAAAGGAGGCAGCCTGTTATTATTGTTAAGAACTGGGACTTTGTAGTCTTACAGATCTGAGTTTGAAATCCAGCTCTATCCATACTAGCTCTGGGACCTTAGCCTATTTAGTTAAGCTCGCCAAGCTTTAGTTTTCTCATTTATAAAATTGGATAATGATACCTACCCATAGAATTGTTGTGAGAATTAAATTGACATGGAAGAAGTGCTTAGCAACAGAATATTATCTCTATACACTCTTACATGGTAGACATTATGATTTGGAAGTTTAAGTGTGGGGTATTTATTACCTAGGAAATATCATAGCTCTGTGCATGTGTCTTCAGGTCTGATTTCAAGTTGGAAAGTCATTTTTCTACACATGCATTCAACAAACATTCATTGAATACGTACTTTGAGCCAGGCACTATTCCAATTAGGCTAGTGAACAAAGCATTCAAAAACTTGGAAATCTTCACTAGGAAAGTAACATTTGAGCAAAAATCTAAAAGAGATGATGGTGAAAAAAATAAAAGAGATGATGGAGAGAGCCATAAGGATATTTGGGGAATAATTCCTGCAAGGCTCTGTGATGAGAGTAAAGTTGATGTGTTCAGGGAATAGCAAGTAGGCCACTGTGGCTGGAATAAGGTCAGAGAGATAGATGGGGCTAGGTTGTACACAACCATTGTAAGGACACTGGCTTTTATTTGAAATGAGATAGGAAGCTGGGAAAGGATTTTTGAGCTGAGGAATGACATGATCTGACTTAAATTTTAAAAACTGTTGTGTTGAGTATAGTACAGGGCAGGAAGATGGAAGAACAATTAGGCAGCTTTTGTAATAATCTAGGGAAGAGAGGATGGTGGCTTAGACCAAAATGATAGAGGCTGAGATGATGAGATTGGTTGGATTCTGGATAGAGTTCAGAAGTAGAGTAGACTAGATTTGCTGATGGATCAGATGTAGGGTATGAGATAAAGAGAAGAGCCAAAGACAACTGTGAGGAATTTAACCTACCTAACGAGGATAGAATTGCTGTTTAGTGAGATGGGGAAACCTATGGGGACAGTAAGTTTGGAGGGAAAAGTCAGAAGATCATTACTGAACATGTCAAACTTGAAATACATGTTGGATAACCAAGTGGAGACAGTTCAAGGAAGAGGTCCAGGCTGGAAATGTACATTTGCAATCATCAGGGCATACATGCTATTTAAAGTCATGAGACTGGTGAGATTACCTAGAGAATAAGGGTAGAGAGAAAAATGAAGTCCAAGTGCTTAGAGCTGAGATGCTGAAAAATTTGGAGGATTAGGACACGAGGAGCTAGCAAACTGAGTAAGGAGGAGGGACCAAAAGGAAGGAGGCAATCAGTTAGTAAAGACTCCATTATTAAAGATCAGACTTTGGAAGGAAACTGGGGCTAAAAGAGGCTCACCTGCTAGTAAAGATGGAGGTTTATTTCAAACGAGATGGAGAACCCATCAGTGCAATGTCCCTGTCAGAGCCGCTGGCTGCAAGCTCTGGCCCACTCTAGGACAGCAGGCCATCCTGCAGTCTGCTGCACCGTTACCTGGATGACACCAAGATGCAGAGGTCGCTGTCCCCGCTGAACCCTGAGAACCAGGGTGGGTGTCCCTACATGGAGCATCCCGCCTACAATCTGACCCCAGGTCCCAGCATCCTCCTCTAGCTAACCACCGAGAGAACATCTGAGAGATGGCAATGAACCAAGAATTCCTGTACCACAGCCACTCCTGGGGCAGCGAGTGCATCATGGAAGTGTGTGCCCTGTTCACATGGACACTCAACCTGCAGATGGACAATGAGGCCCTCTTCAGCTGTGAGGTTAAGCACCCAGTGCTGTTGATGCCCATACAGGCAGAGATCACACTGGCTAAGAATTGCGTGTCTTCCCCAGCTCAGATACCACTCCCCACAAGAAGACAGATACCTGGTGGCCTAGAACCCATCTCAGTAGGTGGCAACTACATTCTTCCCATTGATGGAGCCAGAAACCTTGCAGTCACCCTCTTTTTCTGCTTGCTTTTCATACTCTACATCCAAGCCAGCATCAAGCCCAGGCAGCTCAACCTCAGAACTTACCCCACATCTGCCACTTCTCATTGGTTTCCTCTCCAACCACCCAATTCAAGCATTGTCAGTTCCTGCCTGGATTCTTATAGTCACCTCAAGACTGGTCTTTCTGCTCCCACTTTTGTCCTTTTCTGTTCTTTGTCCTAATCAATATATTTAAAATATAAATCAGGTCATGACACACGTACACACCCACCCCAAGCCCTTCAGTGGTAGACAAATATATTGATAGAATAGAGTCCAGAAATAGATCCACATAGAGAGAGTCAGATCGTTTCTGACAAAGGCCCCCAAGCTGTTTAATGAGAAAAGGGAAGTCTTTTTAACAGATATCCCTGAACAACTGGAGAAGCTTAAGGACAAAATGATCCCAGTCCCCTACCTTGAATACAAACAAGAATTAATTTGAGATGAATCGTAGGGCTAAATGTGAAACCCAACATCTTTGTGATGTTGAGGTAGGCAGGATTTCTTTAAAAGATCAAAAAAAGCAACAAATTAAAAATTGAAAATTGGTAACTTGGACTTAATCAAAATTCAAAACTTCTGCTCATAAGAAGGCACCTTTAAGAAAATGAAAAGGCAAACTACAGACAGAGAAATACTCTTAATGTAGATACATGACAAAGGATTTGTATCCAGAATATATAAAGAACTACTACAGATCGATAATGACAAGACATCTCAATTAAGAAAAAAGAATACATACAAAAGGCCAATAAGCATATTAAAAGGAGTATAATATCATTAGTCATCAGGAAAATGAAGACTAAAATCTCAGTGAAATACCATTTCACAACAACTAGAATGGCTAAAATTGGAAAAACTGGTAATACCAAATGCTAATAGGGACATAGAATAATCAGAACCTTCATACATTGCTGGTGGGAGTAAAAAATGGTTCTACTACTTTCAAATATTAGCAGTTGCTTACCAAGATAAAAGTACTCATACTTTATGACCAGTAACTTCACTCCTGAGTATTTATCCAAGATAAATGGAAATGTATGTCCACAAAAATTTGGATGTGAATGTTCATAGCAGCTTTATTCATCACAAGAACAACAATAAAAACCATAAGTAACAGAAGTGTCCATAATTAGGAAAATGGGTGAAAAAATTTGTGGTCGATTTATACAAATGAACTACTTCTCATCAATATAAATGAACTCCTGTTATACGAAACTTGGATAGAGCTCAAAAACATTATGCCAAGTGAAACAAGCCAGACAGCAATGAGTACATACTGCATGATTCCATTTATATAATAAACTAGAAAATATTAAAAAAAATAAAAAAGATCAGACATTGTATAAGTGCATTGGTAGGGGTCATTGTTTAGCCATGAGCAATTGGTCAACCCTTAAGTGCAGACCAGGTGAACTAGGTGTATCTTGCACCTAGTGTGGTACACCTCATCTGGTCCTTGAACTGTTCACTCAGCCATTTTGATTAAGGGAATCATGGTCTGCAAGGGCATGGGAACTTAAAGACCTGTGCTGGCATCCTAGCTTCCCTGCATTTTCAGCTGTGTGACCTTGAGAAAGCTGATTGCTTTCCATGACCTCCAATGTACTTGTCTGTAAAATACTAGTGTTGTCATGAAATTAAATAGGAAAATGCCTGTCAAAGTAAGTGCTCAATTATTATCATTATTATCAATTATCATTAGGGGTATTTAAAATATAAAGGAGGGGTGCCTGGGTGGTTCAGTGGGTTATGTGTCCAACTCTTGATTTCAGCTCATGATCTTATGGTTCATGGGATCAAGCCCCATATCAGGTTCTGTGCTGACAGCATGGATCCTGCTTGAGATTTCTCTCTCCCCACCTCTCTGCACCCTCCTCTGCTTGAATGTGCACTCACACTCTCTCTCTCTCTCTGTCTCAATAAATAAATATTAAAATATAAAGGAAAGTTCATTACTTATGCTACAATTTATTGTTTTGAACTATTTAACATCTGGCTAATTTGATTACTGAGAAAAAGTGTTTCATTTTTCTTTTTATACATAAACCAGTGTATCAAAAATACAGAAAATAAAATACAGCTCATGGATACAGTAGCTAGCCAGACAATGAGAAGACACTTAACTGAATGTGGTAAATTATGTTCTATGGTTAGTTAATGGAGGAGCAAAAACAATAGAAGACATAATCCTTTCTTTAAAGTGCTCATGGTTAGAATGAAACAGTGTTCTGAAAATAATTATTAAAGTGTAAAACAATAGGACCATACTAGATGTTTATCTCTCAAAATATATAGGATTATAATTAGATATTATTTCAAAAAGGATTTGGTAGCCAGGCAAATTGAAAGCTTCATTGGCCATTATCTATGTACACATAATGACTGATATGATTGGGTTTGTATCTGCTATCTTGATATTTGTTCTTTTTGTTCTTTGTTTCTGCCTTTTTTTAATCAACTACTTAAAATTGTTAATTGCTTTATTGATTTTTATATATATGTCTTAGTTGTTTTGTGGTTGCTCTAAGAATTATACAATGAATCACTTTTAAAAATTATTTTAAAAAATTTTATTTTTTAAGTTTATTTTTGAGACAGAGAGTACAAGTGGGGAAAGTATGGGGAGAGAGAGAGACAGAGAGACAGAGAGAGAGATAGTGAGAGAGAGAGAGAGAGAGAGAGAGAGAGAGAGTGAATCCCAAGCAGGCTCTGCACCACCAGCCCAGAGTCTGATCTAAACTGTGAGAAAATGACCTGAGCTGAGGTTGGACACTTAACTGACTGAGCCATTCAGTGCCCCCAAAAATGAATCTTTAATATACCTTAAGTTAGTACTAAATCATTTTACAAACAATGGAAGAAATGTACAAAGCTTTTTCCATTTAGCTCACTCTCATTTTTTTGTTAGTACTGTCATACATTTTTCTTCTATGTATGTTATAAATCACATAATACATTGGTGACATTTTTTGCTTTGAACAATCAATTTTCTACAAAGATGTTAAATATAGTCTTTTGTAATTATGCACACTTCTGATTTTTCATATGGGGTCATTTTTTTCAGCTTAAATGACTTCCTTTAGTAATTTTTGAGGTGTAGGTCTGTTAGCAATGAATTCTCTCAGTTTTTGTTTGTCTGAAAAATACCTTTATTTCATCTTAATTTCTGTAGGATATAGGATTCTAGATTGATTCACCGCACCCCCACCCCTGCCTTCAGCATTCAAAAAATGTCATGTGGATTCCACTGTTTATGATGAGTTTTTGCTTTTCTCAACTTTCTGCTGATTCTATCAATATATGTCTTTTTTTCTTTGGCTCTTTTTAAATTCATTTTATTTTATTTTCAGCAGTTTAATTATGATTTCCCTGGTATAGCATTCTTTATGTTTATTCTTTTTAAAAAATTTTTAAAAATGTTTTTACTTATTTTTGAGGGAGAGAGAGACAGCGTGAGCAGGGGAGGGTCAGAGAGAGAGGGAGACACAGAATCTGAAGACAGGCTCCAGGCTCTGAGCTAGCTGTCAGCACAGAGCCTGAAGTGGGGCTCGAACCCACGAACTGTGAGATCATGACCTGAGCTGAAGTTGGACACCCAACCAACTGAGCCACCCAGGCACCACCTTTATGTTTATTCTGATTGACATTTTCTAAGTATGATGAATCTTTGAATTGATGATCTTTATGAATTTTGAAAATTTTATGGTCATTATTTTTTTCATATTTCTTCTTTTACCATGTATTTTCTTTTTCTTGGATTATAATTCCATGTATGTTACTGTCTCACAAGTCTCTGGTGCTTTGTTATTATTTGCTTAAAATTAAAAAAAAAATTTTTAATGTTTATTTTTTGAGAGAGAGAGAGAAAGAGAGAGACAGAGTGTGAGTGGGGAAAGGGCGGAGAGAGAGGGAGACACAGAATCCGAAGTAGGTTTCAGGCTCTGAGCTGTCACCACAGAGCCTGATGTGGGTCTCAAACTCACTAAGTGGGAGATCATGACCTGAGCCGAAGTTGGACACGTAACCTACTGAGTCACCCAGGCACCCCTAAAAATATTTTTTTAATGTTTGTTTATTTTTGAGAGAGAGAGACAGAGAGACAGAGAGAGAGAGAGAGAGAGACAGAGGGTGAGCAGAGGCAGAGAGAGAGGGAGAAAGAACTTGAAACAGGCTCCAGGCTCCTTGCGGTCAGCACAGAGCCTGATGTGGGGCTGGAACTCACAAACTGTGAGATCATGACCTGAGCTGAAGTTGGACACTTAACCGACCGAGCCATCCAAGCGCCCCTGTTATTATTTGGTTTTAATATTGTATCTCCTTGTTCTTCACATTGAGTAATTCTTTTCATCCATCTACAAGTTCACTAATCCTTTATTCTACTATGCCCAGTCTATTTTAAAGCCCATCTAATATATTCTTTATTTCAACTTAAAAAATTTTAATTTCTAGGATATTCAAATTTTTTTGTAGAGCTTCCATTTCTTTGCTGAAATTCCTATCTGAGCATCCATTTTTGTCCATCCTTTTCTCTGCATATTTACAATTGTTATTTAAAAATCTAAGTCTTTTAATGACTTCTTGATCAATTGTGGATCTGCTTCTATTGACTTTTTTTCTCTCTTGATCATAGGTCACATTTTCAAGCATTAGCCCATGTCTCATATTTTTAAAAAATATTTTTAGGGTTCCCTGGATGGCTCAGTTGGTTAAGCACCCGACTTCGGCCCAGGTCATGATCTCATGCTCAGTGAGTTCCAGCCCCACATCAGGCTCTGTGCTGACAGCTCAGAGCCTGGAGCCTGCTTCGGATTCTGTGTCTCCCTCTCTCTCTGCTCTTCCCTCGCTCGTGCTCTGTCTCTCTCTGTTTCTCAGTAATAAATAAACATTAAAAAAAATTTGAGAGACAGAGCATGAACACAGGAGAGGTAGACACAGAATCTGAAGCAGGTTCCAGGCTCTGAGCTGCCAGCACAGAACCCCATGTGGCGCTCAAACTCACAAACCACAAGATCATGACCCAAGCCGAAGTCTAACACCCAACTGACTGAGCCACCCAAGTGCCCCTCATAATTTTTATTGTATGCTAGATATTATATGCAAAAAAACAAGAAACAGTAAGGCTTGAACTAGATTTTTTTTTCCTTTGGAGAACATGCTATTTCCTTTGTAAGGAAGCTAGGGTGAAAGTTTGATATTTTTTATTTTAGTAGAGTTGAGCTGCATCAGTACTAGGTTGAAGCTTTAGCTAATTTCAGATCATCTCTGTTTTAAAATATGTTTTGGATGAGTTCAGTTCTACTCCTCAGGTAGGACTTTATGACTCACGAACTAGAAGTCAGTAAAAACTTTCTCTGCTTTTGAGCTCTGCCCTCAGCTGGTATTTAGTAAGATTGGAGAATTGTTGGATCAGAAGATTAGTATTACATTTGAGACTTCTAGATTTTATACAATCTTTCCAGTTTGTACAGTCATACAATTTTATTTGTCCATTTCTTTGTCCCAGCAAAGAAAAGCTTATAGGAGAGGAGCTCTTTCTCTTGTTTATATGCCCAGATAAGACATATTCCCAGATATGAAAGCAATCACAGTCTTTACTCACCTGGAAAAGGCTCACACTTTCCTCTCAAGTTGTGATTTCATTGTGTGAATTATTCTTTGGTGGCTTTAAATTAAAGCATACTTGAGGAGTCTGTCGAAGATGCTACCTGGAAGGTGAAAGTGTGGAGGCTTCCGGTCAGTGTAGGCTGTGTGCAGTGTCTAAGTTACTGAATTTCCTACTTTCCAGGTAAAATATGGCTAAAAGCTTTTGGAGTAAGTGGAAAAGGAAGATGGGTGCTGAAAAGAGAAAAAGGAATGCCCCAAAAGAACATAGCAGACTTAAAAGTATTCTTAAAGTAGATAGTGATGTTTTAATGAAAGATGTTCAAGAGATAGCAACTGTGGTGGTACTGAAACATTGTCAAGGGAAAACTCAGTGCATGGTGCAAGATGAAAAAGATGACATGAAAATGGAGACTGATATTAAGAAAAACAAAGAGTCTTCTAGACCAGCATGGACAGTACCGCATATGGATGGACAAGAGACAAAGGAAAAGGCTGAAGGCAAAGTGAGAAAAAGGTAAGGGGAAAAGCAAAGCAAAAGCAGTAAAGGTAGTGAAGTGTTTGGCCTGGTAGACTCTTAAAAACTTGAAAAATCCTACATGGGATAAATCTTTGATTAGAATATATATACTTGAATTTCAATTTCCACCAAATGAAAACTTTGTTTCCAGACTTAACACTTCAATTCAAACCCAACTTAACTCCTCAAATTTGTTTTGGGGGCTTGAATAAAATATTTTCTTTGATGAATAAAAAAAAGAAAATAAGATCATACTTTATAGTTTAGCTGGTATATTCTTGTTAATGGCAAGAGCAATATTTCTTTATGATTTTCTGCTCTGTAAGTAGAAGTGGACTTGTATAATTTAGTTTGATACGTTTAATAATAAAAGAAGTTGATAAAAGTCCTTCATTAAAGGTCCTTGGACAACACTTACATTCAGGGTGATAATGTAATCAGTGTAGTAGAGTACTGGTTAAGACAGACTGGCTAGTATAGCCTCTGGTGAGAGGATTGTCATATTTTAAAATAGTACTGTTAACAATGAAAAACATGAGTATAAAGATAGATTGACTATGAAAGTCTCATGAAATAGTGATTGAGATAAACATTTTTAGCTTTGCATTTTAAATGAAAGTTTAACCAGTATGCCTCTCATTCTGAGTGACATTAGCAATATCAAGTTCAAAGTAACAGATATTTTTTTTTTCCTGCACCGATTACCTGCCTTGCATTTGAGAGAAGTCATGCCTGAAGTTGTTTCTTTTTCTTTTTCTAAATATAACTTATTGTCAAGTTGGCTAACATACAGTGAATATAGTGTGCTCTTGGTTGGTTTTGGGGGTAGATTCCCATGATTCATCACTTACATACAACACCCAGTGCTCATCCCAACAAGTGCCCTCCTCAATGCTCATCACCCATTTTCCCCTTTCCTCCCACCCCCAATCAACCCTCAGTTTGTGCTTTGTATTTAAGAGTCTCTTATGGTTTGCCTCCCTCTCTCTCTGTTAGTACCTATTTTTTCCTTTGTTTCTTATATTTCCTATCTTTTGACTAGTTATACTCTAAGCCAGTTAGAGAGACTCTCTAGCTGAAGTTTTTGCTCCTGAAAATTCTGTCACTTGTCAGTGTAAAATAAGTGCTCTGGTAGAAAAATAGAAGCTCAGCTTCCTTTATAGATCTTGTTCACAATGGGAGGCGGGGGGCTGTGATCCCTATCCCGCTGGCAGCCCAGTGATATAAATCAGACTCTTGCACTTCAGTCAACATTACCTAGGGTGAATAAAATCCAGGTCTTTAAATAACATATGGCTGTGCTGTGGTTTCATTGCTCTGACAGAGCGTGATCTAAACTGTCAGTTTCTAATCTAAGGAAAGATCGGGAAAATGAGGAGGAAATGACAGTAGATAATTTTATTTCTTTTGGGAAGAAGCAGGATGTAATGCTCCAATAAATAAATAAATAAATAAATAAATAAATAAATTTAGGCGTTGATTTTATTTACTTATTTTTTTTTCTTTTTCCAAATTTTTATTTAAATCCTAGTTAGTTAACATATAGTGTAATATTGGTTTCAGGAGTAGAATTTAGTGATTCAACACTCACATATAACACCTAATGCTCAACACAACAAGTGCCCTCCTTAATGCCCATCACACATTTAGCCCATCCACCTGCCCACCTGCCCTCCAGCAACACTTGGTTTGTTCCTATAGTCTCTTAGGGTTTTCTTCCCTCTTTCTCTCTCTTTTTTGTTGCTGCTTCTGGGGGTTGATTTTAGAGTCTTTGCCAGTATGGTCTTACCTAGAATCTCTGTGGTTCATTGGATTTTAATGTCTTTATCCTAAACTTCAAGATATTCACCAGGGGAATGTAGAAGCTTTTTTGTTGTTGTTATTGTTGTTAACATTTATGTTCATGGCACTTCATATTGTAAGACAGAAATTTGATTCTAACCTCACACTAAAGAGTACATTTCTGAATCCGTGCTTTGAAAAAATATACTATATCTTGAAAAGAGAAACAAACAAGAGTAACAATTATCTGTTACTATTATACTAACTTTAATGCACTTACTAAGTGGCGTGCTCTGTCGTACACATATCAAATAGTCAAGAAACTGCTGAATGGAAGTCTAACACCTTTAGACATATTGTGAAAAATCAACATATAAGACAAAAAAATTGTACTATTGTTAAGCAGTAGAAATCAATAAAGAATGATATCTTTCAGGTTTAAATAGTACATTTTGAGGACATATCTAAGCATTTAGATAAAAGGGAATGTCGAAGTGCAGTTCCACAGATAGGCAGATTTTAGATCTCCAAAAAGAGAGAGAAGGAGGATGCTTTTAGTGCCAAAATCCCTGATGTTTGTGTTTGTATCCACGAGACAAAAATCATGAAGCCATCCCTAAATTCTAAAAAATTCTAAAGAACTTTTTGGATGTAATTCCTGGAATGCTTATTTACTGTTTTACTGGGTGTTTTACTTTGTACTTTGTCTGTACTTGTTTTCCCGATATTCTAGAATTGCATTCATCTTTTAGATTTTCTGATGCTATGCTAGAGGAACACAGGTTATGTTGATACCTGTATACTTAGAGATTTAAATGTAAACTTAGGAAAAGTTCTCCTCTGCAAGAGGGAGGTCATGGAAAACATCTTGGACACTGAAAAATGGACAAAGGTAGTCTTTTCTAGGTAGAAAAGTTCAAATGGGTAACTCTGATCTGATGCCTTCTATTTGTCCCTCAAGATCAATTTTCTACTTTTCTGCATTCTGTTCTCTGCCTCAGGAGGCTAACTTGTATGGCTCCCATTCCTTTTGTCATCAGATGTGTTTGGCCAGTGGAGAGACCTGGTAAAAGAGAAAAAGGAAGGAAAGAGCTGATCAGGTATTTTCCCCCTGTATTTCTTACTGTGAGGCTGACTCAGTCCCTCTCAACAGAAGTCTCTGGTCCTCTCGAGGGATTATTCCCTACTTGACTTTACCCTTAAGATTCCAGTAACCATTGCTTCCCTCATTCATTCTGGCGTAGGTACAGTCATAGTCAGGCTACTCCAGCCCTGGTTGATTCTCCTCTATATTGTAGTTTTCTGACAGCATTGCCTTTATAATTAATCCCTTTGTAAATAAACCCTTCTCAAATTAGCCTATTTCAACGTGCCACCTATTTCCTGTTGGGACTTTGGTAAAACTTCTATTAATTCACAAGAAAGCAAATCTATTACAGATCTGTATATTAGGCATGTAATGTTATTAGATTTACACTGGATCAGTGAGTGATTAATGCTTAACTTCACAAAAAAGCAAAGAACAATATTATTTTCTATTACCTAGAAGAATATTAAAGCCAGACCGTTAGGATTTCAAAGACCATGTGACTATCATGGTTTTAGAAATTAATTAATTAATTTATTTATTTATCTTAAAAATTTTTTAACGTCTATTTATTTTTGAGAGAGAGGGACAGAGAGAGAGAGAGAGAGAAAGGGAGAGAGAGAGGGAGAGAAAGCAGGGGAGGGGCAGAGAGAGAGGGAGATACAGAATCTGAAGTAGGCTCCAGTCCTCAAGCTGTCAGCACAGAGCCCCATGTGGGGCTTGAATTCACCAGCCGTGAGACCACGACCTGAGCATAAGTCAGATGCTTAACTGACTGAGCCACCCAGATGCCCCTATAAATTTATTCTTAAGGAAAATAAAATTTTGTACCAATGGCTTGGTACCAGCTTTCACTTTTTCTTCATGGAGGTATGTCTGCTTTCAAATCTTTTTTGAAGATATGTCTCATATGAAGAGACAGCTTAAAAAGAGCTAACCTATTGTTTCATGAAATAGAATTATGACTTAAATGGAAACCATGATTTTGCACCATATTTAGGAAGACTTTTTTGACAGCAAGATTTGCTGAATCATGGAAATGTTAAATTTGACTATGGAATTTTATTTCTGATAAATAGTGATACAGAATACAGTTTTTACTCCTGAAATTGACTTGGTAGGCTCAGAGATAGAAAAGTGTGAAGTGACTTTTTTTTTCAAATGATCATCTTCCTATATATATAGGACTCACCTCAAATTAGTATGCCAATTTTAATTCAAAGAGTATTTCTTAAGCATCTAACATGTACTGGAGTCTGTACCAGGTGATAGACAATGGTAAATACCACAGCATGGTCCACAACCTCTTGCAGATTATAGGTGCAAAGGAAAGACAAATATGGCATTTTTTAGTGTGATGAATATTATGAAAGAAGCATGAGAAAAATCTAGGTTCTCATCTGAAGGGAAGCCAATCATATATTCCTAAACTATTACCACCCAGTTATCCAAGTTAGAAACCTGACTGTCATTCTTCAGTTTTGACCCTTGACAGTCGGCCACCAAATTGTACCTATTCTGTATCTTATACCTGTTCCCATTTCTACATCATTAAGCCTATTGCCCTAATTGAAGTCCTCATTATTTCTCTCCTGGTGTCCTGCACCTATCTCTGCTTCCAGTATTGCCCTTCAAATCGACATTTCACATTGTTAGCAGAGTCTTCTATCTATAAAGCAAAACCGACCATTTTAACCATGCAAAGATTCCCCAGTGACTTTCCAGCCTATTAAAGATAAGGTCCTGTTCTTTAGTTTGATGTATGAGGGTCTCCGTGACCTGGACTCTGTCTCTACCTTCCATTGCATCCCTCCTCTTGAAGGGCAGGCAGTAAATATTGAATGAATGAGTTAAAGACATTTAAAATAATTTGATTTAACAGAGACAAATATATAAAGAAGTTTTATTAAATTGCAGAGGTGTAGGGAATGAGTCTGTGCTAGTTAAGCTCCTCCTTCCTCCCAAATAATTTCATTCATTCCTTCAATATTGATTTAGTACATACATATATTGGGCTTCAAAGGGATATATAAGAAACATTCCCTGATGTGAGAGGCGTTTGCAATTTCTCTGACAAGATATTGCCCAGTTAGGCATTAATGCAAGACCACATTTGCAATTTGAAAGCACTTGCTGAAGGAATTCATAGAAGGAGAAAAAATCCCCTATAGGGAAAAGCCTGAGCTAGACTGGTGTGGTGAGTTCTGCCCTGAGGGTAGTTCTGTTTTGGGGGGAATTGGCCACACTCTTCTTGGAAACCAGAGAGTTTTCAAGCAGAGCTTTACCAGACCTCTATAGAGCTTTGACTTCTCACTGATGAGGTCTGGAATATAGAGAAGGGGCTGATGAACTGATCATGCCTCTGCTGTCATCCTTTAGAAATGTCCTACCTCTCCTTGGGTTCTGCAGAGTGGACATTATCTCTGAGAGGTGTCCAGGTCCTCAGTGAAAGCTGGGGAAGTGATGAGGCACCACTGTTTAGTAGACTGCTAGACACCAGAGAGAGAGATTAGGACAAATTATTGAACAGTTAGGGAAGAGAAGTAAGTCTGTTTTGTTTTTTGTGGTTGGCAGTTGAAGATGTGAATTCAAATGTTCCTTCTACTTGACTCGGGAATTACACTACAAGATGTACTTCTTGGACAAGGTTATATAATAGCTTTTCATTGTCTGCCACTTCAGTGAAAGGAATTTGGGAAACATCTGATAGTGCCTTTTCCTTTCTTTTCCTTTATCATTTCTTTCCAATTGTGATATGTTCGTAAAGAGCCAAGGAAAGCATCAGTCCACACAAAGTTTTGTTTTGTTATATATAAATGCAAATACTAATGCATTTATTACATAGAGAGCCTATCTATGGAATCTTCTGTGTAGTTAACATTATAGGGTTTGGGTCGAAATGTTTTTTTATCTTTTTATAACTGCATGTTCTATTGATATCCATTTTCTGAAATATGTTTAACTGTGGAATAAAAAAAGGTATTTTTTTAGTTATGGAGAGAGTAACCTACTTGGAAACTAATAAGAAATCAATTTCTCTCAATATTAATTTCTGACCGGAAAGGGAAGGAACCAAAGCACTGCAATTTCTTGGTGATATCAATGAAAATTAAAGTTCCTAGCTTGGCACAGATTGCCATCAATAAAATATAAATTAGGATTTCATAAGAAGCATATCACTGAGGACTCAGCTTTTCTAAAAGATCTCAGTAGGCTTATTTCATAGCCATTGAAAAGTGTCACAAATATCACATGAGAAGTAATAAATGGAACCTGATTACTTTTGCACCTTCCCTTTATTTTAGAGCCTGTGACTTATTTCTAATTAGGAACTTTTTTTTTGGTAGTGTTAAATGTTATATGTAACTGCTAAGCCTCATATCTTTATTGAGAAAAGGCTATTAATTTCATAAAATAATGGTATATGTCTATGGATATATTTATAAGCATTTTAGGGGTAAACTTTGCTGTATTAATAATAGCTAATACTTGAGAAATGTTTACTGTGTGTCCAGTACCACCTCAAATGTTTATATGCAGCAACTCATTCACTCCTCAGGATAATCTTATGAAGTTGACAGTATTGCTATTCATTAAACAATTGAGGAAACTAAGGCACAGAGAGTTTAACTTGCCTAAATTCTTATAGGTAGTAAATGATGTTCCTGAGATTTGAACCCAAATAATTTGACTTTAGAATCAATGCTTCGGAGTTCTTCATAGAAGATTTTTTTTATATTTAATTTAATTTATTCTTTTAATTTACATCCAAGTTAGTTAGCATGTAGTGCAACAATGATTTCAAGAGTAGATTCCTTAATGCTCCTTACCCATTTAGCCCATCCCCCTCCCACAACCCTGCTAGTAACCCTCTGTTTGTTCTCCATATTTAAGAGTTTCTTATGTTTTTGTCCCCCTCCCTGTTTTTATATTATTTTTGCTTCCCTTCCCTTATGTTCGTCTGTTTTATATATTGAAGTCCTCATATGAGTGAAGTCATATGATATTTGTCTTTCTCAGACTAATTTCGCTTAGCATGATACCCTCTAGATCCATCCATGTAGTTGCAAATGGCAAGATTTCATTCATTTTGATTGCCAAGTAATACTCCATTGTATATATATACCACTTCTTCTTTATCCATTCATCCACCGATGGACATTTGGGTTCTTTCCATACTTTGGCTATTGTTGATAGTGCTACTATAAACATTGGGGTGCATATGCCCCTTCGAAACAGCATACCTGTATCCCTTGGATAAATACCTAGTTGTGCAATTTCTGGGTCGTAGGGAAGCTTTATTTTTAATTTTTTGAGGAATCTCCATACTGTTTTCCAGAGTAGCTGCACTAGTTTTCATTCCCACCAGCAGTGCAAAAGAGATCCTCCTTCTCCACATCCTTGCCTGACTTATTAATGTTAGCCATTCTGATGGGTGTGAGGTGTTTCTGATGATGAGTGATGTTGAATATTTTTTTCCTGTGTGGGCCATCTGGATGTCTTCTTTGGAGAAGTGTCT
The DNA here is from genome assembly GCA_028646485.1 of Cryptoprocta ferox. Classification (NCBI taxonomy): domain Eukaryota; kingdom Metazoa; phylum Chordata; class Mammalia; order Carnivora; family Eupleridae; genus Cryptoprocta; species Cryptoprocta ferox. Next base: position 37,331,133 of record CM053566.1, read on the forward strand.
ATTCATGTCTTTGGACCATTTCTTCACTGGATTATTTGTTTTTTGGGTGTTGAGTTTGATAAGTTCTTTATAGATTTTGGATACCAACCCTTTATCTGTTATGTCGTTAGCAAATATCTTCTCCCTTTCCGTCAGTTGCCTTTTAGTTTTGCTGATGTATCCTTCACAGTGCAGGTTTTTATTTTGATGAGGTCCCAATATTTCACTTTTGCTTTCAATTCCCTTGCTCCAGAGACGTGTTGAGTAAGAAGTTGCTGCGGCTGAGGTCAAAGAGGTTCTTGCCTGCTTTCTCCTCAAAGATGTTGATGCCTTCCAGTCTTACATTTTGGTCTTTCACCCATTTTGAGTTTATTTTTGTGTATGATGTAAGAAAATGGTCCAGGTTTATTTTTCTACATGTTGCTGGCCTAGTTTTCCCAGCACTACTTGCTGAAGAGACTGTCTTTATTCCATTGAATATTCTTTCCTGCTTAGTCAAAGATGAGTTGGCCATATGTTTGTGGGTCCATTTCTGGGTTCTCTATTCTGTTTCATTGATTTGAGTGTCTGTTTTTGTGTCAGTACCATACTGTCTTGATGATTACAGCTTTGTTAATATAGCTGGAAGTCTGAGATTGTGATACCTCCTGCTTTGTTTTTCTTTTTCAAGATTGCTTTGGCTATTTGGGACTTTTTGTGCTTCCATACAAATTTTAGGATTGTTTGTTCGAGCTCTGTGAAGAATGTTGGTGTTATTTTGATAGGGATTGCATTGAATATGTATATTGCTTTGATTAGTATTGACATTTTAACAATATTTTTTCTACCTATCCAAGAGCATGGAATATTTTTCTACTTTTTTGTGTTTTCTTCATTTTCCTTCATCAGCTTTCCGTAGTTTTCAGTGTATAGATTTTTCACCTCTTTGGTTAGATTTATTCCTAGGTATTTTATGGTTTTTCGTTCAATAGTAAATGGGATCAATTCCTTGATTTCTCTTTCTGTTGCTTCATTGTTGGTGTATAGGAACGCAACCAATTTCTGTGCATTGATTTTATATCCTGCCACTTTGCTGAATCTCTGGATCAGTTCTAGCAGTTTTTTGGTGGGATCTTTTGGGTTTTCCATATAGAGTATCATGTCATCTGTGAAGAGTTAAAGTTTGACTTCCTCCTGGTCAATTTGGATGCCTTTTATTTCTTTGTGTTGTCTGATTGCTGAGACTAAGACTTCCAATACTATGTTGAATAACAGTGGGGAGAGTGGACATCCCTGTCTTGTTCCTGACCTTAGGTGGAAAGCTCTCAGTTTTTCCCCATTGAGGATGATATTAGTGGTGAGTTTTTCATATATAGCTTTTATTATCTTGAGGTATGATCCTTCTATCCCTACTTTCTTGAGGGTTTTTATCAAGAAGGATGCTGTATTTTGTCAAATGCTTTTTCTGCATCTATTAAGAGGATCATGTGGTTGTTGTCCTTTCTTTTATTGATGTGATGAATCACATTGATTGTTTTATGGATATCGAAGCAGGCTTGTGTCCCAGGTATAAATCCCACTTGGTCGTGCTGAATAATTTTTTTTGATATATTGTTGGATCCAGTTGGCTAATACCTTGTTGAGGATTTTTGCATCCATGTTCATCAGGGAAATTGGTCGATAGTTCTCTTTTTTAGTGGAGTCCTTATGTGGTTTTGGAATCAAGGTAATCCTGGCTTCCTAGAAAGAGTTTGGAAGTTTTCCTTCCATTTTTATTTTTTGGAATAGCTTCAAGAGAATAGGTGTTAACTCTTCCTTAAAATGTTTGGTAGAATTCTGCTGGAAAGCAATCTGGCCCTGGACTCTTGTTTTTTTGGGAGATTTTTGATTACTAATTCGATTTCTTTACTGGTTATGGGTCTGTTCAAATTTTCTATTTCTTCCTGTTTAAGGTTTGGTAGCTTATATGTTTCTAGGAATTTGTCCATTTCTTCCAGATTTCCCATTTTATTGGCATAGAGTTGCTCATAATATTCTCTTATTGTTGTTTGTATTTCTGCTGTGTTGGTTGTAATCGCTCCTCTTTCATTCTTGATTTTATTTATTTGGGTCCTTTCCTTTTTATTTTTGATCAAACTGGCTAGTGGTTTATCCATTGTTAATTCTTTCAAAGAACCAGCTTCTGGTTTCATTTATCTGTTCTACTGTTTTTTGTTTGTTTGTTTGTTTGTTTGTTTGTTTCAATAGCATTGATTTCTGCTCTAATCTTTATTATTTCCTCTCTTCTGCTCGTTTTGGGTCTTATTTACTGTTCTTTTTCCACCTCTTTGAGGTGTAAGGTTAGGCGGTGTATCTGAGACCTTTCTTCCTTCTTTAGGAAGGCCTGGATTGCTATATACTTCCCTCTTATGACTGCTTTGTTGCGTCCCAGAGGTTTTGGGCTGTGGTGTTATCATTTTCATTGCTTTCCATGTACTTTTTAATTTCCTCCTTAACTTCTTGGTTAGCTCATTCGTCCTTTAGTAGGATGTTCTTTAGTCTCCATGTATTTGTTATCTTTCCACATTTTTTCTTGTGGTTGATTTTGAGTTTCATAGCGTTGTGGTCTGAAAATATGTGCGGTATGCTCTTGATTTTTTTGTACTTGTTGAGGGCTGATTTGTGTCCCAGTATGTGGTCTGTTCTGGAGAACATTCCATGTACACTGGAGAAGAATATATATTATGCTGTTTTAAGATGGAATGTTCTGAATATATCTGTTAAGTTCATCTGTTCCAGTGTGTCATTCAAAGCCTGTGTTTCCTTGTTGATTTTCTGTTTAGATGATCTGTCCATTGCTCTAAGTGGGGTGTTGAAGCTCCCTACTATTATATTATTATCAATGAGTCTTTATGTTTGTGATTAATTGATTTATATATTTGGGTGTTCTAACATTTGCAGCATAAATGTTTACAATTGTTAGGTATTTTTGGTGGATAGACCCCTTAATTATGATACAATGCCCTTCATCTCTTGTTACAGTTTTTATTTTAAAGTCTACATTGGCTGATATAAGCATGGCTACTCAGCTTTCTTTTTGTGACCATTAGTATGACAGATGGTTCTCTATCCCTTTACTTTCAATATGAAGGTGTCTTTAGGTCTAAAGTGTGTCTCTTGTAAACAGCATATAGATGGATCTTGTTTTATTATCCATTCTGTTACCTTATGTCTTTTGATTGGAGCATTTAGTCCATTGACGTTTACAGTGAGTACTAAAAGATATGAATTTATTGTCTTTATGTTGTGTGTAGAGTTGGAGTTTCTGGTGGTGTTCTCTGGTCCTTTCTAGTCTTTGTTGCTTTTGGTCTTTTTTGTCTTTTCTCCCCTTAGAGAGTCCCCCTTAAAATTTCTTGCAGGGCTGGTTTAGTGGTCATGAACTCCTTTAATTTTTGTTTGGGAAACGTTTTTATCTCTCTTTTTATTTTGAATGACAGCTTGCTGGATAAAGAACTCTTGGCTGCATATTTTTCTGATTCAGCACATTGAATATATCCTGCCACTCCTTTCTGGCCTGCCAAGTTTCTGTGGATAGGTCTGCTGCAAACCTGATCTGTCTTCCTTTGTAGGTTAAGGACTTTTCTTTCCCTTACTGCTTTCATGATTCTTTCCTTGCCTGAGTATTTTTTGAATTTGACTATGATATGCCTTGTTGATGGTTGGTTTTTGTTGAATCTTATGGGAATCATCTGTGCTTCCTGGATTTTGATGTCTGTATGTTTCCCCAGGTTAGGAAAGTTTTCTGCTATGATTTGCTCACATAACCCTTCTACCCCTTTTTCTCTTTCTTCATCTTCTGGGACCCCTATGATTCTGATGTTGTTCCCTTTTAATGAGTCACTGATTTCTCTTATTTTCAAATCGTGCTCTTTTGTTTACTATTTCTCTTTTTTTCTGCTTCATTATTCTCCATAATTTTGTCCCCTATATCACTGATTCTCTGTTCTGCCTCATCCATCCTTGCCGCTGTGGCATCCATTCTAGATTGCAGCTCAGTTATAGCCTTTTTTATTTCATCCTGACTACCTTTTACTTCTTTTATTTCTGTAAAGAGGGATTCTAATCTATTTTCGACCACAGCTAGTATTATTATTATCATGATTCTAAATTCTGATTCAGATGTCTTGCTTGTATCTGTTGGTTAAGTCCCTGGCTGTTGTGTCTCCTGCTCTTTCTTTAGGGGTGAATTTATTCATTTCATCATTTTGAAGGAAGAAAGTAATTAATAAGGTAAAAATAATATTTAAAATTAAAAAATTGTAAACAACAAACATATACACACAAAAAATCAAATAAGTGATGCTAGATTATAGGTGTGTTTTGTATGGTTATAGAAGGGAGCTTGATTGATTAGAGAAAAGGGGGGAAAGAAAAGAAAGAAAAAAAGAAAATGTTGAAAATTTGAGAAAATGAATATGATGAAATAGAATAACTTGAAATGATGGCAGTAAAATAACATTTTAAAAATTTACCAAAAAGTAAAAATTTTAGTCAAAAATATAAAGGAAAATATTTTTAACAAAAATTGAAAGTATAAATAAATTTTTTATCTTTCTGCATTCAAGTAAAAGAAAAGAAACAAAAAAAGAAAGAAAAAAAAAGAAAATTGAAAAATGTACCAATGAACAGACGGAAATACGATTGATATTACATTATTATCCCCTAGAAGTCAAACTATGAAGCACTTTATAGTCTGTAAACTAAGCAGGCGGAGAGATTTGTGGTGTTCCTGAAGAGCGAGATTTGCCCAGTTGGGTGGGGCTTAGTGTAATATCTCCGTTCTCCACTAGATGGCGCTTCTTAGCTTATTGGCGTGGATTGTTGTGGCGCCTGTAGGTGTGTATGCGCATGCGTGGGTGGGGTGAAAATGACGTAACCCAGCTAGCCAGTCTAGTATCAGAATTCTGTGCTCTCCCTGACCAGGAATCATGCACCCATCCTTTGTCTCTGGTTTTTGTCCACTCTCTGCTTTTACACTGTCCGTGACCATGCCATCAGGTTGCCAGGCAGCACCTCCCTCCTGAGTTTTATCTGAGATGCTGCTGTGTTTCCCAACACCTCACTTCTGAGGGACTATGGCTTTGACCCGCCTAGATCCTCTAGGGGAGGGTCTCCTCGAGAGGAATGGCCAGGTGCCGTCAGCACCCAGGAATTTTTGTGGGACCTTACTGCTGCAGATTTGCAGAGACTTGTGGCTGCCTGCCAGGCTGCACCAGAAAAAGTTCACGTGATCATTTAGCAGCAGCATTTCCGATATTATTGAAAATCATGCATGGCCCAAGGACCTCCCTGACCCACTCTTCTCCTGGGAATTTGCCCTTCCCAGCAGAGCACCACTAGCTATTTGAGCTCAGAGTTTCAGACTCTGTGCTCCCCCTGTTTATCGAGTCTTAATGGTATTTTAACCCTCTCCTGTCTCCTTTCTCCCTTTTTAGTTCACTCCCTGAGGCTGTTTCCACTGTTGCACTTTCACTCCAGCTGCCTTTGTGGGGGTGCTTTTTCCATACTCTCCCCCCATCTCTGTCCACTCTCTGCTCCTCTCTCCCCCAGTTCACTTCTCCGTGCAGAGTACTTACCGAGTTCTGTGGTTCAGGTTGTGCAGATTGTTGTGTTAATCCTCAAATAAGTTTTCTAGGTGTACAGGATGGTTTAGTGTTGATCTAGCTGTATTTCATTTACGTGAGACAGAAAAAAGACTTCCATGCTCTTCTGCCATCTTGGCTCCTCCCCTTCCTAGAAAATTTAAACTGATATGCCATGGTAGAATGATCAGGTGATTGGAAAGTCATGAAAATCTTAAATCCATGAAAAATTACTAAGGTTTTCATTTTATACTCGCATATGTCATCTTTTTGGAGCTTATTTTAACATTTGAAATGAATTTATCACTTACTAAGAACGTGTGTGTGTGTGTGTGTGTGTATCATTTAAGAGGAGAAAACCAAATTATTCTTGCTTTTTCAGAGTGCTGGAGATGGTGGTTAAGTCTCAGTAGTAAGATGTGGTAAGAAATTGCAAATATAAGTAGGCAATGGAGATGAGGAATGGGAAGGATGTTGCGTTGGACGGATAACTTACATGGTTATGATACCCTGACAATGAGTTTTGTCCATCATGTGTTCCATGGGTAGACCAGGCAGGGTGAAGGCTTCGATTAGTCTTTCAAGGCCCGAGTAAGACAATGTTTCTAAGGAGTGAATGATGTGTAGATGTTTGCAATTGAGAGAGTTGATTCCAGAAGCTGCTTATAGAGTGAATTGCAACTGGAGATACAAGGTAGTAGGCTAGCAAAGAGGCTGTCATTTTTTCCGGTTGGAAAAACAAGACTGAGATTGGATATAACACACACAAAAATTTGAGAGGTACTACAGAAGAGATATGTATGATTGATATGGTGATAAAATTGGAGATGCTAGTGTGTTGTAAGAGAATGAGGGGGATTCTAAAATTTAATTTGAGGATAAAAATATTTCACATATTACTAGATTATTAATACAGAGGTATCCAATAGACATCTGGACATAGGAAATGGGCTGACTGGAGATTTGGTTGTCAGTAGCATGAATGTAACATCTTTTGCTCAGGTCATTGTATTGCCTCTGTGCTGGTAGTGCTGTTTCCTCTCTTGTCCCTTTCTGGTTCATCCTCCACTCAACAGCCAAAGTGACCTTTTAAAGAAGTAATTGGAACACCTTGCTTTCTATTTAAGTTCTTTAATATACTGTTTTTAAATGGGGAGGAAAAGGATGCTTAGAAGGCATTTTCAAAAGGAGAGGACATGTTTTGAGCTGTCACAGTGAAGGTGGGCTACTATTTAGTTGGTATGAGTCAGGAATTCTCTATATCCTGAAATACTGAAATCCTTGAGCATTTATATGTTGACATTCATATGATTTCATTATAAAGTATTATTTCTCCTTTATAGTATCATTTAGATATTAGATTTTTTTTTTTAAAGATTAGGTATAGATAGGTAAGACATATATTATCTACAGAATTCATTTCAGGATAAGAATGGAGTTTTATAAAATATTTCTTATACAATATTACTTTCTATTTTTAAAAACTTTTTCTTGTTCATTACTGAAAATAAGGAAGAAATAAGTATTAGTTCAAACGAATATATTGAATTTTGGAGAAACATTCTAAACGTAGATAAATATAAATTTAAAGACAATTATTTTTAAGCCTTGAGTTCATCTCTTTATCACTAACAAGAATGAATACAGTGCTCGTTGCCACCCTGAAGTAAATTTGAGTTAAGAACACAAGGGATGTCATCCTGGGTCTGGCCTGGACCATACGACCTGGAACACTATCTTAGAGGGTGGCACAGAGGGGCAGGTTGGAAACAGACTGACAACTCTGACATCTGCACAATTGTTAAGTTGGACCATTCCCTTGGTATGTTTCCCTTGGCAAATTGTAGTAAGTATGCCATTAAGAAGTTGGTTCTGAGATGTTTCTGAATCTATATTTTTGTTCTATACCAAATTTTGGGAGAGTGAACTCTGTAAATTTACTACCAACTGTCCTAAACAGTGTGTTCTCAAGCTACAAGAGATGCTTCCTAGGATAAATTCTGCAGACTTTAGTGAGTTGCAGGGATTCACAAGAACAGTGGCTCTAAGATCATCCATTCTACCCTGATCTATCCAGTTAATCTATAAAATGAGTTCTGTGATAAAATATACTTGGAAAACACTTTGTATTATATCCTTTTCTAGGAGAATCATGGGACACATTAGCATACTGAAAATTCTGGAAGGAAAGGAAATGTATTTACAAAACCCGTCTATGTGTAACACCCTGCAGAGCTAGTGTTGTATGGGAAAACTGTACTAGCAGTTTAGGGATTGTTGGAGCTTTTCATATCCATCGACTGACTAAGGGAAGGTTGTCAGATGACAAGTAGAGCATTTTCCATTCTACTATCCCCTTTCTAGTACAGATTGTTGATGGTGAGTGTTGATGCAGTGGACCAGGTGTCTAATGATTTCCATTACCAATATCAAGGCAACCCACAAACAAGGAGAGCCATCGAAAGAATATGGGATTTGAAATGACAAGGTGTAAGTTGGACTCTGTTCCATTGTCACTTGCAGCTGTGCGATCTTGGGAAGGTGACTTAGTTCTCTGAGTTTCCTCATGTGTGAAGTGGGAATAATAGTAATAGCTCTATATTACTAGAATTACTCTGAATTATATTTGTTACCATGTGTAGAAGGTTGGCGAGTGTATTGATTTTTTTTTATTTGTTTAAGTGTTTAATAAATTTTAAATGAGAATGAGTCCTGGTGTTCTAATTAGTGAATTGAATCATTAAACATGTAATAGGTGACTCTTTGGTTTAAGGCTAAAATCATCTTTTGTGTATAAATGTATAAAGGGAAGAGAAATCCAAGCCTTCCATCAAAAAGAAAAAAAAAAACCCCTTAGAGGTTAATAGTTGTGCACGCTTTCAGTGCCCCAGGTGCAAACATCAGCCCATTAGATGGGTAACGCAGCTGGCCCAATTTAGTGCTCAGCACCCGCCTTTATTTCTGCTCTGTTGGAACTGGAAACACAGAGTAGCTTCTGAAAAAGTGGTTTTAATACCTTTCTAAGATAATATTCCCAAGATATTCGGTCCACAAATAACTGACATTTTTCATCATTTCTTTTTACAGCAAACAGGATTTCAATCTGGCTTTTGTTAAAGTGTCTTTTTACTTTCTTTAAAGAAACAACAACAACAAAAATACATACAGAACTCAGATTTTCCCCTCCAAATCCAAAAAAGGGCACAAAACCATAATTCTCTTTCTAGTACTTAAGAGCCAGAAGTAGTCAAAGAAATATATTAGCTCCCAATAAAAGTAATTTAGAAAACTATTCTTATGTGCTGAATGTATAATAGATGTGCAATTTAAGAAAGAGTTCATAAGGAAACACTTAACAGCAGAGCCTTTTCCATTTCAAAACAAAAATTATTTTAATCCACTAGCACTTAGAACATAAATATGTGCCCTAGGCTACTGCTCAGAGATAAGAGGTATGACAGTATCAAACAAATGATGAGATGATACATCTCTTGGAGGATGAATTCCCACTGTTATGGAACATGCTTAGGGCACAGTCCATGCTTTTATGCAAGGAACAAGTTGCCTCTGCATTGTGGAAGGTGGATTTGAATTAACTTTGCAGAGATAAATCTAGGAGAGAACCGTAGGCACTACAAATGACCACCGCAGGGAAAAGTATTAGGGATGGAAAGGAAAACTTAATTTGTACTTTTCCTGATAGTGATGTTGGTGGTGGTGGTGTGTGTGTGTGTGAATGTGAAAGAAAGAAAATATGTGCTCTGGACCCTAAAGTCATGCCACACCTGTTAAAGATCAAAGGAAGCAGTATAGTAAAGCAAGTATCAACAGCTCAAATGTATTTGGTGCAGCAGGTAAAGTACATGATGAAGGGAGAGGATGAAGGCTATGAGGACTGATGTGAGCTGTGAGGTAAAAAACATATATACCTACAAAAGGCATTTAAAGTACATTTCTTTTTTAAAATTTCTTAAAAATGTTTTTATTTATTTTTGAGAGAGAGAGAGAGCGCGAGCTGGGGCGGTGGGGCAGAGAGAGAGGGGGACAGAGGATCTGAAGCAGACTCTGTGCTGACAGCAGTGAGTCTGATGTGGGGCTCAAACTCATGAATGGTGAGATCATGACCTGAGCTGAAGTCAGATGCTTAACCGACTGAGCCACCCAGGTGCCCCTGAAAATACATTTTTTTTTAAACCACCATTTAGCCCAAACAAAAGAGCTGTATGGGCTCAAGTCCATCTCCTGGATTGGCAGCCAGTATGTAAGTTCTGGGCAAAAGTTTAAAGAGCAGAAGTTCTAGAGTGAAACTAAGTTCAGTTCCTGTTAACCAGGCTAGCTGATAAGTTTGGCAAGTTAATTTAACATCTGAAAGCCTCATTTTCCTTATGTTTGAAATGGAATAATAATAGTACTTACTTTATGGGATTATTGTGAAAGTATTATGATAACATATAAATGTAATGTGCTTAATAGGATGACTGGCACCTAGGAAACAATAAATATTAGCTCTGTACATACAGACACACACACACACACACACACACACACGAAACTATATATAGGAATAATCGTTTCCTCCTTTTAAATAGCCATCGGGGAAAGATATGAACTTTTATAATAATGTGTAGTGGCATATTCATTTGAGTGTAATTGATGGCAGCAAATGTTTTCTTTCAGAGAGTGGGAGGCAGTTTGGGTTTTGGAAAATACAAGTCCTTTGAAGTAAAGACTGATGAATAAGATACATGATAAAATTGGGCGATATGATTTTTGGGCAAAAATAAGTTAGTAAGAGGGAATAAAAATTTGGGCATAAAAGGATGTGTAGAGAATTCAGAGAGAATGGGTCATGATTATTTTGTTGGGTTTCTAGCTCCCTGATATTATTTTCTAGCACATCAATATTAAAACGTTGGAGAACTCTGGGGCTCAGTAATTGAGCACCTTTTTTGTCTATCCTCACTTTCCCGAGGTGATCTGATCCAGTTTCATGGCATTAAATATCTATTTGCTTAACTTCTGCTAAGTTTATATCTTCAGCTAGGCTCTGCCTCTATACTCTAAACATACATACTCAGTCATCGAGTTGACACCTTCACATAGATGTTAAGTGAGCTCTTGGAAAGAACAGAGTTCCTGAGATTTACTACCTCCTTTTCAAACCAGTATCTCCAGTATTCTTGTCTCAACTGATGGCAACTCCGTTCTTCCAGTTGTTCAGGCAAAAACTTTGGTGTCATACTTGACATTTCTCTTTTTCTCATACCTTTTATCTGGTTCATTAGCAAATTCTGCCCATTCTACCACCCCCAGTTCCATCATCCTGGCCCAAACCACCATTATCTGTCCTCTCGATTATTACAATAACTTTTCCTGCCTTATATAATCTTTGTCTCTGAGGGAGGACCAAAGCCCAATAGTGAGTAGAAGAAGAAGTAATTCCTCACTTTTAGTCCTCAGCTCTCATCTGTCATACTGGCTTAGCATATTCTCTCACCAAGCTGGAACTTGTACTGCTTGCAGTAATGCTGATGCTGTAATATCAAGTTATATTTTCCCTAAGTATTTCTACATGTATTGATTGCCATCACCACATCCCCATTCAGAATATGGGTCAAGTTTTGTTAACATTTCCATTTACAGAGGATGGAAGGAGAGAACCAGAAGGTGATTAATTGGCACTGTCACAGAGGAAGTCAAGGCCAGAATTCTATAACAAGAAGTGTTCGTTTTTCACTAATAGAGTGCTGCTGTTAGAAGCTGAAGTCAGAACTGGTAGCATTCTTGCCATCTCCACGTCCAGAGTGGTAGGTTATTTAGAAACACTTACATAAATATTTCTGCAACTCGTGGCGTGCCAGGAATGCCACAAAATTTTGTTGGAAGCTTACAGATTTTTCAATGCTATTTGGAGTGGAGAGGACAGAACCTCTTGACTCTGGGCTTTATAGGATAAGTACTCTTTCCCTTCTCTCTACTAAAAGTACATAAAGATAATGATCCTTTCTAGACATTTTGCCAGAGCAGCAATAGAATTCTGTCTTCTAAATTTCTGGTCAAAATAAGTGAATAGGTGGAAGAAAATGTGCCTAATATGTTCCTCAGTTGAGAGCGGAAGTGAGCGATGATAGATATAACTATACAAATAATTATTAACCAGTGCCAAAATTTTAAAGACAAGAATCCAAAAGCAACTTTGGAAACTAGGAAGTTTATCACAGCATAGAAAACGTAAATAAAATACAAAGACTTAGATATCCAGGCTCAGTATTTAGAACATAATTGAATTCAAAATAAGATACATCTCTGAGACCAATTTGAATTAAGCTCATCCTGGGTAGATTTGCCTTTTGGTAAGAGGGGGCTCAGAGACTGAGGTATACTGTACAGGGTTCCAAGATTGAGTATGTGCAAGCTACAAAGTTGAACCCTGTCTCTTTTGTTGGAAAAGCTGGAGAGTGATTTCTAAAAGCTGAATTCCTTAGTTATTACTGTAAAATACAACAATTTTTGATAACAAAATCAAATATGTCATACTGAAGAGAAAGTTGAAAAAATTGAGTGTAGTGAGTGTAATGTATGTAAGTATAAGTAAGTATAAAGTACATAATGAGTTTTTACTGTTGGAGATGAATGCTTAAGGTAGGAAGTGCCAAAGGTGTATGCATTGTAGGTCTGTTTGTAGCTCGAGCCCTAATACCATGGACACTCTTTCTGGCAAGGGGACAGATTAAACCTTCCTCTTGGCTCCTCCACCCCGGGAAGGATGCAGCTGTCAGAGTGGAGATTTAAACACATGAAGTTTGTATTAGTGCTGCCTAGACTAGCAGGCAGATAAAAACTATTCCAAGAGTTAGCAGGAAAAGCAGGCTGCAAGCATTTTGTAAAGCATATTAGTATAAAACAAAGCTTCAGTATAAATCGACAGGTAAAGAAGAACTTTGAATAACTTCATATGCCAAGACTGATACTACTGAAAGGAAGTAGCATCAGTTCTAGGGCAGCATACCTCAGAGATATTCAGCATATGTGGGGCTACTTGGAAAAATGGCTCCAGATGAAGCAATTAAGGCTCTGATCTTAGTCATACAAGCTATGTGTGCTTGCCAGAGTATTCTGAAGACCTGAAAGTCAATATCAGAATATTAGTGCTTATTATTTATATTTGTATTTTTTTTGTATTTGAGTTTGGATTGAGTCATTCCAAATGAGTACTTTTGGCCTACTCATGGTCCTTAGCTAAAAGAACCCTTCTAGAGATCATTACATTTTTTTTTTTTTTGTTATATAAATGAACCCATTTATTATAGGCTAGTTTCAAATGGTGGAGCTTCCACTGGTCTCTCAACTCCTTCAGTCTTCTGATGGCCGACTTTACTGTGGCAGGAGAAGTGGTATTGTTAAGTCCAGGCACCACTGGCTATGGTTTTCATGCAGGAACCACCATGCTAGATCCCCACAGATCGTCTTTTCATCTTGATTTTGCTACAGAAGGAGCAAGTGTACTTGGTATGCTAAGTTATTTCAATCTTCTTCACCATTTTCCTGAGGGAGGCACCATAATGGGTCCTGTATTTACCAATGATTCTGACCTTCTTGGCATGTTTAGCCATGTTGCCACAAACTAGATCTGAGCGCAGAGAGGATGGGATTATTACATTTAGATATCTGGATTGGGTGGACTCTGAATGTTTCTGACAATTGTGGAGATTCTGACCTTCAGTGAATGCTGTATTACAGGGCTGATTTCTGTTTCAGTAGCAATTTATAGCTCACTTCCTCTGAGAGATACTGGTTAGAGTCCCTTCCTTAGACACATTGCTTCTGAAATTACGTGCTTTTATAGCCTTAGGTTTTATTGTAATCTCTGCTACATAATGCATACAAATATTTATGAACATTCTTATAAACATTTTAATGTTCTTATAAAGGTGGTTTTCCAGAAGCTATAAAGATACAGATTAATCTGTTTTTCTAGCATGTGTGCGAGCGCACACACACACACATGCACAGGAAAAAAAATGAACCCCTTTGGACAGGAGACCATGGTAACACACAAGCTCATGTGCTAGAGAGCCTATACACAAATCTTCTTTTCTCTTTATCAAGACCTAACTGAAACTGCCACTGAATTAGTTCTTCTACCCAGGTGACTTACTGTCCGTTGGGTAACACAAATTTGACTATGTTACTTATCAGCATAAAACCTTTAGTGACTCGTCATCACCTGTGGGGTACAGCTCAAAGTCCATCATGGACCTATGCCATGGACTTCATTTTTTGTCATTCCTGCCTCACAGTTTATGCTTTAGTGGCAGCAAACTGCTTCTGGTTGCTTGCACACATCACAGTTTATTGCCTCCTTTTTCAGGCTTATCCCCTTCCCTTTAGAATATCTTCATCTCATTTTCCCCTGACTATTCAAATTAGTGCACCTCTTTTAACAAGCCCTTTAAGATAATGTCTCTATCTTATTCTTTCTCACCTCCAATCAGGCCTTATCTTCTCAACTGTGTGGGTATGGTAACCCTCTTAATTCTCACTGCACTCAATGCAGATCACAATGGAACACATTTTATTTGTTTATTTGTCTCCTTCAGTGGACTCCAAGTTCCTTGAAGGCAAAGGTTTTTTTCTATTTTTTATTAACCTTTGGGTTTCCCATTGTCTAGCTCAATGCATGATATCTAGCAGCTGAAATAAGTTTTAACTATTTATTTAATTGAAATATTATCATTAAAAAACAGCAGTCTTAAGAACTAGCAGAGCTAGTTATGACAGAACACATATTCTAGTCTAATGTTGAAGTCTCATGAGAATGATAATTTTGATCTGGTTTAATTTCCATTCATGTATGTCTACTACCAATTGGCAAACATGCAGTATAAGAAAGCAAGAAATAAAGAGGTGGAATGGATGGTTCTCTCATACATTCTCAGGTTCTCAATACCTCAGATATTTTAATACCTCAGTATCTCCTTTGTTCTTCAAGGAACTGTGCTTAGGGGCACCTGGGTGGCTCAGTCAGTTAAACGTCCAACTCTTGATCTTGGCTCAGGTAATGATGCCACAGTTCGTGAGTTCGAGCTTTGTGCTGACAGCATGGAGCCTGCTTGGGATTCTCTCTCTCTGTCTTTCTATGCCCCTCCCTCCCTCACCACTATAAACTTCCCTCTTAGAACTGCATTTACTCCATCTCAAAGACTTTGGAACATTGTGTTTCCATTTTCATTTGTCTCCAGGTAATTTTTGTTTTCCTCTTTGATTTCTTTGTTGACCCCTTGGGTGTTTAGTAGCATGTTTTAGCCTCCATGTGGTTGTGTTTTCGTAGTTTTTTTTTTTTTTCTTGTGATTGATTTCTAGTTTCATACTTTTATGGCTGGAAAAGATGTTTGATATGATTACAGTCTTTTAAAAAATTTCGAGACTTGTTTGTGGCTTAGCATGTGATCTGTCTTGGAGGATGTTTCATGTCCATTTGAGGGGAACTTGTGTACTGCTGTTTTTGGTTGCAATATCCTCTATATATCTATTAAGTCTGTCTGGCTTAATGTGTCATTTAAGGCTGATGCTTCTTTATTAGTTTTCTGTTTGGATGATCTATCCAATGTAAATGAGCTATTAAAGTCCCCTATGATTATTGTATTACTTTCAATTTCTCCCTTTGTGTCAGTCAATATTTGCTTATATTTAGGTAGTCCTGTGTTGGGTACATATATACTTATAATTATTATACCCTCTTGTTGGATTGAGTACTTTATCTTTATGTAGTGCCCTTCTTTGTCTTGTTACAGGTTTTTTAAAAGTCTATTTTATCTGATATAATAATTGCTACTCTAGATTTCTTTCCGTTTCCATTTGCATGAATATCTTTTTCCGTCCTTTCACTTATAGTCTGTGTGTCTTTAGGTGAAGTGAATTTCTTAAAGGCAGCATACAGATGAATCTTTTTTTTTTCTTCCTTTTTAAAATCCATTTAGCAACGTATATCTTTTGATTGGAGAGTTTAGTGTGTTTACATTGAAGTGATTATTGATAGATATGTACTTTTTGCCATTTTGTTAATTGTTTTATCGTTGTTTTTGTAGTTCTTCTCTGTTTATTTTTTTCTTGTTTTCTTCCCTTGTGATTTTATGACTTTCTTTAGTGTTATGCTTGGATTTCTTTCTCTGTTTTTTGTTTTTTTGTAATGTATCTATTATAGGTTTTTGATTTGTGGTTACCATGAGGTTCACAGATAACAATCTATGTATATAGTAGTCATTTTAAGTTGATGGTCACCTAACTTTGAATTCATTCTAAATGCAATACCTTTTTACTCCCCCTTCACCATGTTTTATGCTTTTGATGTTATATTTTATATATTTTTATTTTGTTTATTTCTTATCTAATTTTTATAGATATAGTTGATTTTACTACTATTGTCTTTTAACCTTCATACTAGCTTTATAAGTGATTGATCCTCTACCTTTACTATATTTTCTTTTATCAGTGAGGTTTTTTATTTTATAATTTTCTACTGCTAGTTATGGCCTTTTCTCTTCCACCTAAAGAAGTTCCTTTGATATTTATTTATGTAAGACTGGGTTAGTGGTGATGAACTCCTTTCCTTTGGTTTGTATGGGAAATTCCTTATCTATCTTTCAATTCTGAATAAGAACCTTCCTGTGTATTCTTGGTGGCAGGTTTTTTCCTTTCAGCACTTTGAATATATAGTGCCAATCCTTCTGGCCCTGCAAAGTTTATGCTGAAATATCAGCTGATTCTCTAATGGTGGTTCTATGTATGTAATTAGTTGCTTTTCTCTTGCTTCTTTTAAAATTCTCTATTTATCCTTAAATTTTGAGATTTTAATTACGTGTATCAGTGTGAATCTCTTTGAGTCCGCCTTGTTTGGTGCTCTTCATGCTTCCTGGACCTGGATATCTGTTTCCTTTCCCAAGTTTGGGAAGGTTTCTGCTATTATTTCTTCAAATAAATTTTCTGCCCTCTCCTCTCTCTTCTTCTCGGATGCCTATAAGGCAAATATTACTATTCTTGATGCTGTACCAGATGTCTCTTAAACTATCTACAGTTTTTAATTTTTTTTCTTTTTCTTTCTTTCTTTCATTCTTTTCTTTTCTTTTTGTTTCATTTTGTTTCATTTTGTTTCATTTCGTCTCTGTTCAGGTTTTCCTCTAACCTGCCTTCCAGATTGCTGATTTGTTCTTCTAATCTGATCATCATCTAATCTGATGTTGATTCCTTCTGGTATATTTTTCATTGCAGTTATTGTATTCTTTAGCTATGATTATTTTAAAAAAATGTTTTCTGTCTCTTTGTTGAAGTTCTCACTATGTTCATCTGTACTTCTCCTGAGTTCAGTGAGCATCTTCATGATCATTACTTTGAATGTTTTATCAGGTAGATTACTAATATCCATTTTGTTTTGTTCTTATTTTCAAGTTTTGTCCTATTCTTTTGTTTGGAATATATTTCTCTGTCTTGTCACTTTGCTTGGATCTCTGTGTTTTTATGTATTCACTGTATCAGCTATGTCTCTTAGTCTTGAATGAGTGGTTTTATGTCGAAGATGTACTGTGGGCTCCAGAAGGACAATCCTCTGGTGACTGGAACCTGGTGCTTCAGGGCTATGTCTTCTGTGGGCTGCATGCACCCTTTTATTGTGGCTGAGCTGTGACTATTGTGGGCATGCTGATGGGTGAAGCTAGCCCCTAGGATGACTGGCTATGATGCTTGGCCAACTGTTGCAGTATACCAGTGGATGGGGGTGGCTTCCCCAGGAACCACATTATGGGGGTGCTGGTCTTAGCTGAAGCTGTCAACCAGGTGTTTGGCAAGAATTGCTTTCGAGGGGGTGCCTGCTGGTGTGGGCCTGTAGGGAAACACTGGGGTATAGCGAATGGTGCTTGTAAGGTAGGTTGAGAATGTCAGAAATTGGGACTGGGCTGGGACAGCTAGGTAGAAGGAGTTAAAAAAAAAAAAAAAGCCTGTTAGCACTTCTGTTCATGTTAGTTTCTATAGATCTCTGCCCTCCAGTGCATGCCCTTCTGTTCATGATAGTTTCTATAGATCTCTGCCCTCCAGTGCATGCCCTAACATTAGTCACTAAGCCCTAACATTAGTCACTAGATCTCCTTCATGTATGGTCCAGGTGGTTTTCCAATTGCTGCGTCTGGGCTGGGTCTCAGATCAACTGAGTTTGTGTATGAATCTTTTAGGAGCAGAGTCTTGGTTTCCTGTGACTCTCCCAACTCTCCTCAAGTTAAGCTCTGCTGATTTTCAAAGCTCATCTTCCTAGTACATGTACCTAGAGCTAGGGTACCTGATGTGGGGCTTGAACCCCATGCTCCTTAGGGAGGGCCTTCACGTTTGTGATATCCCTCACATTTGTGGGTAAGTGTCTGGGGGTATAAGTCCTGACTGGACTACATCTCTTCCCCTCCTAATCTTCTCAATGTGGCTTTTAATTTATATCTTTAGTTGTAGAAGAGCTGTTCTGCTAGTCTTCAGTTTACCCTTAGAGAGTATTGTTCTATATGTACATTTGACCCTTGAATAACATGAATTTGAACTGTGTGTGTCACTGATTTTTTTTTATAAATAGAGTAGACTACTCTAAATGTATTTTCTCTCCCTTATGATTTTCTTAATTTTTTTCTAGCTTACTTTAAGAATATAGTATATAATATATATACAAAATATGTGTTAATTATCTCTTTCTGTTATCAGTTAGGCTTCTAGTCAACAGTAGACTATTAGTAGTTAAGGTTTTGGGGAGTAAAAAGTTATATGTGGATTTGGGGCTGCACAGAGTGTCAGCACTCCTAACTTCTATGTTGTTCAAGGGTCAACTGTGGTTGTAGTTTTGGTGAGTCCATGGGAGGTGGCAAGCTCAAGATCTTTTCTGCCATCTTGATCGAGATTTCTTCCATTAGTATTTTTATTTTGGATTTCTGGAAGGTTAGCTAACAAAGTTAGCTGGAGAATTAAACTATAGGATTTAATGTGTATTTAAAAATCCATGTCATGGTATGTTGGAATTTAAGATTTTTCCCTCTGCCATCTTTTCAGTTTTAGATCCTTTTCCTCCCCAACCACTACCCTTTGATCTACTGGGCTTCTTACTTTTCCCCCTATTGTCCTGAGAACTTGCTATGCTTATTTCTACTTGTGTTCCTTTGCTCATGCTATTTCCCAGTAAGTGGGCTGTTCTTTCTCTTTCTGTTTTATATATTTAAGGTCCGGGGGTTCTTCAGTTTATAGCTTATTTACTACCTCCTCTATCACTTTTCTTCGAGTTCTCAAACATATTCATTTCTCTTTTCTCAAACTATTTTAACCATTGTCTGTTTTCTATATTGTACATTCTGTTATACTTATTAAGTATTTTAGGTGTATATGTTGTCCTTAACAAATCTCCATAGTAACTTCTGTCCTTGAGATTTTGATCCTAGATTTTCTCTTTAACCAAACAGTGAGCTCTATAAAGGGAGAAGTTAATTTTTGGAAACACTTATAATGTCTACAGCAGTACAAAGCATGTAGATGGCTAATAAGCATGGTATGAATTGCTGAAAAGAATCAAAACTGAGATTTTAGAAATCTAAGACCTCTATTTTCATGGAAAAGAATGGATGAGTGTTCAGAATGAAATCATTTATATTCCCAAAAATGAATATCAATATCTAAATTTTTTGGCTTATCTGCTCATAGTTTAATGACCATAGAATGAGAAAATAACTCACTAAATGGATTTGTAAATTCAATTCTCATCAACAGCCTATATGGAGGCTGAATTCTAAAAGCTATAGTTTACATTAAATCATAGCACCATAAAAACAAAAATCTTAGACTAGTTATCACCCCTATATTGACTTTACTTATCTTCTCTACTTGAGGAATTTATCTGGGAAAGCATAAAAAGTCATAAGGGCATAAGGACAAAACACAATAAAGAGAGCTCCACCTGTCATAGAAAGTGAAACAGGCCAAATGTTGATTTCTGCCATTGGAAACTGACTCTAACATTTCTGAGATGTTTGAGAATAGCAGTTAATGGGTTTATTAGTTCCTCTTCTGAACCATATCCTTTGTTAAGTCCATTGCCCCCAGGGGAGGTGAGATTTCTTGTTAAAGATAGTCAACACATTTGTATATGCTTAAGCTTGGATTGGATAATGTAGACCATTCTGAAAACTACCAGGCCAGATTGTTATCTTATCTTTTATTGTGTCCTCTCTTTACTTCCCATGGATTTCTTTCTCTACTCAGACATCTGAGTAGCTGAGCAAAGTCACTAGCAGTGACCAGCTGTGTCTTTTTAGGGTTTATTGTGAAGTAGTTGCCAGCCCAGTAATGTATCACTTTGCATTGCTCCCCATCTTTCCATCTTACAGTTTTCCTTACTTCTGCTCTCTGGAGATTGTATACCCCATATGAATCTTGAGAGCTTCCTTCTGTCTCAAGCTGTTTTTTTCAGGGAACTTTGGCTAACATAATATAATAATGACTTGTTTACATGCTTGTCCCTTCTGGAAGACTGTAAACCCTTTGAAAGTGGTAACGATGTCATCTTGTTTGTTATATCTACCTCAGGACCTGACAAAATAGACCAGAGGTTCATGTTCATATAACAGAGCTATACATGAAAATATAGGGAATTATACAATAAAAATGTTCCTTGTAAAATGCATATATTCAAAAATTATTATTAAATAAGTCTTTAATCTTATTGGCTAATATTTAAAAATCATCTCTTGAATATAAAATATAATGTGCTATTTGAATAATAGATAAATTAAGGAAAATAAAGTTTTACTAAGCATATAATTTAAAGCCCCAGTGATATTTTTGCCATTTGGTTATTGCCACCAGTAAGATCATTCTTATTAAAAATGAACCCTAAAAAATTCAAAATCTGTGTAATATGTTTAAACATCTTAGGGTTTGGCTGTCTCGGAAAGGTAAAGGGTAAATAAATATCAAGTAATAAGCATCTAAGAGCTTTGACAGCAAATAAAGGCAGAAAGCCCAATACATTTATAAAAAGAGAAGCCTAAATAAAGCCAGATTGGGAATAAAGCAAATTTCAATACCTTCTGTAGAATTTGCAATAAACCACAGATGCCAAACATTCATCTTATTTGACTTAGTCCAGCACTAAGCTCAAACAAAGTAAGTTAATTTCTCAAATTGGATTAATTATGGTGAAAGAAATTTTGTAATTACAAATAGGAAAATGGTGGGAAGATTGTAAACTCAGGGTAATTTATGATTGAGAATATATGTTGATCATGAATGCTGCATATTTTGGGCTGTGAGACTAGGTGTGAGCCTTATGTGACTGCATTCAAGTTTGGGCATGGATCAAACAATTCCTAAAGCATGCTTTAGGAATTTACACCACAATCTGAACATTAAGTTTACCAACTTTTACTTCTAGCTGTGCCAGAGAATTTGTTTATGTGTGTTGAATGAAGGCTCCAGACCAAGAGAGCCAATAGTAATAGTGCACTTAAAAAAAAAAGCTCTTAAAGGATGTATGTGGAAAATGTTCTAAATTTTAGAATCTCAAGTTTAAGCATTTCAGGAAATCTGATTTTTTAAAATGAAAAATGCAAGTTTTCCATGTGAGAAATAGGAAGGAATAAAGATACCCATTTTTATTGAGCTAGAGAAGCTTTGTATGTATTATCTTACTGAATTTTGATAGCATTCAGTCTTCTGGAGTGTGAGTATTCCTACTACATAGCTGAATAACCAGGGCTTTGGCATTACTTTTTAACAACCAGTCAGTAAGTGGTAGAACTAGAATATAAACCCAGACCAACTGACTTCAGAAACCCTGTCCTGTTGGCTGTGTCATGCTGCCTGATTAACACTAACTGTTGGCAGAATTTAAGGTTTATTGTTTCTTTTTAGATGCCTCTTTCTCATCCATGGGACAGCTGTAAATTTATCTGCCTTTTATTCTATAATTGGGTTGGGTTTAGTGTAAAATGGACTTTCTTGAAGAATTGGCATGAAAGAGTAGGAAGTAGGGCTTGGATAGTGTATTAGTCAGGGTTTTCCAGAGAAACAGGACAAAATGAACCATTATAGATAATGTAGTCTCTGTCATCACTGGATATTGGTTAGTGTACCACTGACATCTTCAGTGTGAGCAATAAATCTAGTTCCATCCTAAGATAATAGTGATGCTTGAAGTTGTGCCTTTAAATTTTGCCTTTTGGTTTTGCCTTTGGTTCTAGGTTTGGTATCAATATTTATGCGATTCTTATTTTGATACAATATAGTGTCAAAAACCATACACAGAGGTATTTTGCCTGTAAAATATACTCAGTCTGCTTTCTGAATGCTTGTCTTACAAATCTAATATTATCAACACATTCTCTACCGATGGAATGTCTAGTCACTACTGAAAAGCAAAGTGCTTTGTTTTCCAGGAGAGATATCTCATATGAGATCTCATATCTCATAAAGATATCTCCTTTCCAGGAGAGATATCTCATATTGTTTTCCAGGAGAGATATCTCATATTTCCAGGAGAGATATCCAGGAGAGATATCTCATATTCCATAGACAATTGGAAATGGTCTATATTTTGTAAAATTTTGTAAGCAAACACACACTATTGTTATTAAGTATGTGTGTGTATGTGTGTGTGCGTAAAATCTTAACATTGGGTCAGAAATCAAGGTATTCTATTTTAACATATGTTTTTCCTTTCTTTCTGTAGAAACTGCAGATATCATCATGCAGAAATTTCACTTCTTCAGTTTCCTGAGCTCATAGGTCACATTGCTTTTTTACTAGAATCTCTACCTGGCTCAGTAACCAAGGCAACAAATCCCTGGTTAATGATTCACTAGAAATTCACTGTGGAGGTGGCTTATTAGTTTTTTCCCCAAGAGCTGGGATAAAAAGCTTGCTTGTGATATTTTCATCTATTTCTCTTTTCTCTCTTATTTGAGATCTAGACAACCTAAAGTAAACTTAATTAAAATCAATAGACAAAAATATCCAGTGCTTTAAATTACTATTTTGGGACATACAGTGTTTGTATATATAAATATGGAATATTAGTAAGCTTAAGAATATTTTGTTTTATGTCTCTATTTCTCTCTGTTTGCAATTTTGATGTGTGCATAAAAAACAAAAATAATTTTAAATGGTAGTTTTAGGTTTAAGCAGTATCCTACTCTTAAAAGAGTTGTTTGTAGAAGGCATCTTTATGATGCTACTAATACGTCTTAAGAGGAAGAAGAGAAGACAAGTAAAAATCCAACAGAAGTTTGAATAGGAAAAAAAGTCAACTTTATGAAAAGGAATAAGTATGGGAAGAAATTGGCAAGAGGCCAAAAAACCAAAAAACACCAAACTAAAAAACCCCCTTGGTGTTGTTTAAAAACATTCCATAGTAATGAAGATACAGTTCTAATGGATGAATGAATCCAAATATATTTCTGGGAAATTTTGTTTTCTACCAAAATATTTAAAGGGAAGCAAGAGGAAGAGGAAATGATAGAATGACATTTGACGTGTTTCTCAAGGGTTTATAAAAGAAAAAAAAAAGGCAGTGACACTGGAGAACACAATTACCTGGCTTGAAAGTGCTAAAAGGAATGGACCTCTTGAGAGAAATGGGGGATGCATTAACAACGGACTTTTTACACGTTCCCCCCTTGCCACGGAAGCTTTTAGTGCCATGTTTAAAAGGTTCAAAATAACTAAAATCATGAGTTGAGAACTGTTAACTCTAGGAACTATTTTAGAACTCCTATTAAGAATTTGAGACAACTAATTCCAAAAAATCCTCCTAGACCTTATAAATTAATATAAATTAATAGAAAGTATTTATCTATGGTGTGACAGTTACTTATAATGTCAAAAAACAGATAATGAAAAAACTCATGATTTCATTATATTGAAAGCTTAAGAGCACACTAAAGAACAGTAGATACTTAGATACACTATTAATAAATCTGTCATTTTTACATTATACAAATTGGAAATTGTTTCTGGAAGAACAAAGAAAGAATTTTGTTTGGTAGTTCTGTAGAATGTTCTTGCCATTAAAGAACATCTTGGCAGCATAATACAGATACCATAGAGGATCAGCGTTCTGACCAATCTCACCACTAGGAAAAATAATAACAAATTACCCAAAAGTCAACAGTGGTTGCAGTACTACAGGTGGCTAGGAATTGGTTTTGTCTCTTCTCATCCATGTTCCTCCTTACCACTACAGTTTTGCCTGGAGCCCACTCTGCCTTCCTCTTGGCCCAGAAACATTGGGTCAGATCTGGCTCTACTCCTAGGCACTGTAGCTGGAGTTCTCACTCAAGCCAAGCCAGTTAGAACCACCAACCTTGCCAATTTCAACCAAGACTCAATCCAAACTTTTGTTTGCACTTTTACTGAACTCTCCCTCTGGCTGTGGCATGCATGTGATGCATATGGGAACCTGAAGTTGCAGGAACCACTGCAGGGAGCCTGAGAATGGAGGCAACTCAGAGGAAGCAAAGAAAATTGGTGATATAATTTGAGTCCTGACTAGAGCCACACCTGAAGTTACTACTTGGTCTGGACTTTTTACTTAAATGAATAGTAAGTACATTTTTGTTTAAGCCAATGTGAGATTTTTAACCCCACTTGCAGCTGACAGGCATAGCGCTTTAACTTATCCACAGGTGCAGAGTTTCCAGAGAAGAACCAGTAGGGGCTGAGTAATTCTATAATGAAGGCAAATGTAGCTTCTGAAGGAGATCTCTTCTTGGTCAATAACTGGAGTATTAGAAAAGAATTTAAAGGCAAGTACTAGGCCTTCAGGAAGCCTGTATCTGAGTTAAGGGGCAAAAACCAATGGCAACAAAGCCAAAGAACTGTTCAGTGCTGTTTTACTCTTCTGATGTCGTAAATGTACAAAGGATACATAGAAGTAACAAGAAAATTATTAGTCATGAGAAGGCTTTGAGAAGGAGAGGGCAAGTGTAGTAAAAAGGAGAGTAACTGGTTAAATGCCTATATTATGCATGGCCCCAAATATAAGTGCTTATTTGGGCAGATAGTTTTGAAATTTTGAAAATTTCTTATAGTTTATTTCACTGAGATTGTCCATGCTGGTCAACATTATAGTACAGAGTAAATCACCAGGTCATACTGCATAGTGAAGGAAATAGTCGACAAAACAAAACAAAAGGCAACCAATGGAATGGGAGAAGATATTTGCAAATGAGATATCGGAGAAAGGCTTAGTGTCCAAAATCTATACAGAACTTACCAAACTCAACACCTAAGAACAAATAATCCAGTGAAGAAACAGATAAAAGACATGAATAGACACTTTTCCAAAGAAGACATCCAGATGGGCTAACAGACACATGAAAAGATGTTCAACATCACTCATCATCAGGGAAATACAAATCAAAACCATAATGAGATACCAACTTCACACTTGTCAGAATGGCTAAAATTAACAATTTAGGAAACAACAGATATTGGCGAGGATGTGGAGAAAGGGGAGCACTTTTGCACTGCTGTTAGGAATGCAAAGTGGTGCAGCTACTCTGGAAAATGGCATGGAGGTTCCTTAAAAAATTAAAAATAGAGCTACCCTATGACCCAGCAATTGCACTACTTGGTGTTTATACAAAGGGTACAAAAATGCTGATTCAAAGGGCACATGCACCCCAGTTTATAGCAGCACTATCAACAGTAACCAGATTATGGAAATTATGGAACAGTAACCAGATGTCCATCAACTGATAAATGGATAAAGAAGATGTGATACACACACACACACACACACACGCACACACACAGGAATATTATTCGGCAGTGAAAAAAATGAAATTTTGCCATTTGCAACAATGTGGATAGAACTAGAATGTATTATGCTAAGCAAAATAAGTCAGTCAGGGAAAGACAAATATATAATTTCACTCATGTGGAATTTAAGAAACAAAACAGATGAACATGGGGAAGGGGAGCAAAAATGAGATAAAAACAGAGAGGGAGGCAAACCATAAGAGACTCTAAAATATAGAGAACAACCCAGAGGGTTGCTGGAGGGATGTTGGGTGAGGGATGGGCTAATTGGATGAAGGGCATTAAGGAGGACACTTGCTGGGATGAACACTGGTTGTTATTCGTAAGTGATGAATCACTAAATTCTACTCCTGAAACTGTTATACACTATATGTTAACTAACTTGATTTTAAATAAAATTAAATCTCACACACACACACACACACACACACACATGCACACACACAGCTATGTAGACACCACCACATGAAAATAAATAAAGAAGAGTTCTTTCACTCAAAAATAAAAATAAACAAAAATTTTGTTTTACTTCTGTATCCCCAGCTTCTAGCACAATGCCAGTCACGTGGATGTTCAATAAATACCTATTGAATGAATTAATTTAAATATGTAGTGCCCTCAGAAACCTTAAAGAATGTTAGTTAATCTGAAACTCTCCTATCACCAGTGTGTATTTTACATGTTAAATATTAATAATCTCCTGTAATCCTCCTCTTCTTACATTGTTATTCTGAAAGGACCAGGTTAATGAAGAGCTTTGCTGAGCTCATGTTAAGTTGAAAAATACATTTGAAAAATTTCTCTTTGCACTATATTCTTTTTTTTTTTTAGTATCAAAGTTAATATGTGCACAGTTGTCACATAGCTCCACTATGCTTTTAATGAAGAATAATACTCCCTACAACTCTGTTCTCCCTCATTTTCTGTTTCCTAGAGCTTAGTGCTTTTTAATGGTTTCTTTTTTTCAGTTTCCTTCATTCTCAAAATAACATATATGTATGGAAACTTTAAAATTTTTCCCTTTTAGGCATCATTTATTGACTTCCTACCATAAAAGATTAGGCTTTATCTTTCTTTAATCATTTCCCAGTTGTTACCAAGCACTGTACTGCATGATTCCCATCCCCTTCATCCTCCTGAAAATTTCACATGTAAGATTTTTATACTAATATTTGTGTTAACATGATTATATAAATGCCATTTGCAGGTGAGCCCAGTACTGTTCCTAGACATTTGCATAGGAGCCCGTGTCTTGCAAGCCAGACTTTAGAAGTTTTTGCTCTGGCCCTTCTCTCTGGGGGAGGAATTCAGAGAGCCAAGGAAGCTCCCTTATCAGATCTCACTCTGGGTCCCAGAATTACCTGCCCAAACAACCCTGAGGCTGCTTCTAAAACACATGCAGGCCCATCATCACGTGTCCTGCCGAAGGTGGATCTGTGTACATATCTAAGGGGAAAGTGTTTGTGAGGGTATGATCAGAGCTTGGATACATGAGTTGGTGTCTACACATACCCACAAATTTCCTCAGTATGTGGGCTGAAACTTGAGGCTGGAATAAAAGGGGATAGGCCCTTGGTCTGAGGCCTGTAGATAGCTCTCCATCCACTGTTAAGTTCTGGTGTGGAGCTCTGAAAAGTATGTGGATTTTAAAGTTAATCCTGGCTTTCTAGGTCATTTACTTAAGGTAGGAGGATAGGATGTATTTTATTTAATACTTTTTAAAGTTTTATTTACATTTAAAAAACGTATAGTCATATGATATATGGGTCTTCATTTATCTTCCCCTGCCTTCTCCCCAAATGTTAGAGGTGGGCCTAATTTAGCCATGTGGTATACTGTGATTATTTTATTTACTTGCATAGATTTTAAAATTTCTTTTGCTTGGAATTAATAATTGTCTTGCTTTGCATTTGTTTTATTTTTTTCTGTAGTTAGGTCTATTCCTTAATTTACCCCTCAGAAGTTTAAATCTCTTCTTAATTTATCAAAAAATTCAGGTAGTATATCTTTTTTATCTTTTGGAGACATTCCTACCGGAGTTTATTTTCTTCAATTGTTGAAATTATGGCAAAATAGACGTAACATAATCTCTACACCCAACATGAGGCCAGAACTCACAACTCTGAGATTGAGTAGCATGCTCTACCGACTGAGTCAGCCAGACACCCCCTAAAAAGGGCAAACTTCCAGTTTATTTATTTATTTATTTACTTGTTTGTTTTTTAAGTGATTTCTACACCCAATGTGGGGCTCAAACTATGACCCTGAGATCAAGAGTTGTATGCTCTACCAATTGAGCCAGCCAGGAGCTGAAGTATTTTATTTCCACAGTATTTATTTCCTCAGTGTGTGGAAAGCACAATAGATTGCTTTCTTTTAAAAATAATTTTTTGGGGCTCCTGGGTGGCTCAGTCAGTTAAGTGTCCGACTTCGGCTCAGGTCATGCTCTCACAGCTCATGAGTTCGAGCCCCACGTCAGGCTCTGCGCTGACAGCTCAGAGCCTTGAGCCTCCTTTTGATTGTGTGTCTCCCTCTCTCTCTCTCTGCCCTTCTCCCACTGGCGATCTCTCTCTCAAAAATAAATAAAACATAAAAAAATAATAAATAATTTTTAATGTTTATTTATTAAACATTAAACCAAGCAAAAGAAATTTAACATAAAAAAATAAAAATAAATAATTTTTTAATGTTTATTTATTTTTGAGAGAGAGACACAGAGAGAGAGACAGAGTGCAAGCAGCAGAGGGCCAGAAAGAGAGGGAGACACAGAATCTGAAGCAGGTTCCAGGCTCTGAGCTGTCAACAGAGTCTGTGTCAGAGTCTGACACAGGGCTCAAACACACGAACTGTGAGATCATGACCTGAGCTGAAGTTGGATCCTTAACCGACTAAGCCACCCAGGTGCCCCTAGATTGCTTTCTTAATTATTTTCCATTTTGTTCATTGTTTGTTGTATAGAAATGCACGTAATTTTTGTGTATTGACCTTGTATCTTGCTACTTTGCGGAATTTGATTATTCTAGCAATTTTTTGGTGTGTGGCATCTTTAGGGTTTTATATATATATAAGATCATATAAAATGTAAACAAAGATAATTTTACTTCTTCTCAATTTCCAATTTGGATGCCTTTTATTTCTTTCTTGTCTAATTCCTGTGGCTAGAAGTGGTAAAAGTGGGCATTCTTGCTTTGTCCCTCATCTTAGAGGAAAAGCTTTCAGTCTTTTATCATTGAGTATGATGTTTGCTATGGATTTCTCATATTTGAACTTTATTATGTTTTGTTATCTTGAGGTAGTTTATTTCTATTCTTAGTTTGTTGAGTGTTTTTTTTTTATCTTGAAAGTTTGCTGAATTTAATCGAATGATTTTTCTGCATCAGTTGAGATGACCATTGAGTTTTTCCTTTATTCTGTTAATATGGTGTGTTATAAATGATAAATTTTTAAGTTGAACTCTCCTTGCATTCCAGGAATAAATGTCACTTGGTCATGGTGTATAATCTTTCTAATGTGCTAGTGAATTAATTCAGTTCACTAGTATTTTGCTGAGGAGTTTTGCATCGATGTCCATAAAAGATTTTGGTTTGTAGTTTTCTTTTCTTGCAGTGGTTTTGACTTTGTTATTAGAGTAGTGGTGGCCTCATAAAATGAGTTAAATAGTGTCATTTCTCAGCAGTTTGATTGGTGTTAGTTCATTAATGGTGTTAGCTAACTCAGTGTGTGGTAGAGTTCACCAGTGAATCCATTCCATCCAAGGTTGTTCTTTGTCAGGAAATTTTTAATTATTGAGTCAGTCTTTTACTGGCTATAGAACTATTTTGGTTTTTGTACCTTTGTGATTTAGTCTTGGTAGATTTTCTGTTTCTAGGAATTTCTTTATTTTATCTAGGTTATTCAATTTGTTGATGTACAACTGTTCATAATACTGTTATAATTCTCTTTATTTCTGTAGGATCAATAGTAATGAATATAGATTCCTGATATTTGGAGGACAGTGTCTTTATTGCCCATCCTGTCTCCCACAAGCTATGTGCAAGCTGTTTCAGGAGCACGTGCATGGCTGCCTAACCATGGAACTGAGAGATAGGGAATGGGTGGCTGCTGCAGTGCTAAGAGCTAAAATTGTCTGAAATTAACTTCACTTTATAGTACAAGCCTTTCCCTGGAAGTGGCAAGACTTCAATAGACTCCAGAGTTCCAAAGTAATTATATCACAATGATTCTGACAGTATAATTTTTATCAGGGTGGGGAGATGGATCCCTGGTGTTTCCAATGCTATCTTCTATCTTAAATCATTCCCAACTAGAGCTTTCAACCTGCTGTTGTCTAGACTGGTTGCTCTTTAGGCCTTCTGCAAAGCTGGTATCTTAACTCACTCATCTCTCTCCTTATGAGGATTCTTTCCATGTCTTTGTTAATTGGATCACTTTTCCCAAAGTCCCATGCCTTTAGTCTTTCTTGGATTACTCATCCAGCAGCCTTTTGAATAGAGGTAACTGGGAGGCAAATTTTTAATATATGTTTGAAAATGCCTTTATTCTCAATTCATCTTTAATTATTATTTTGGTTGGATATATAATTCTAGATTATAAATAATTTATATCATAATTTTGAAGGCATTTCTTCCAGCTTCCAGTGTGACCCAATTTGATTCTTTATCTTTTGTGTGTAAATTGATTTTATTTCTGGAAGTTTTAAGAGCAGTCTCTCTGACTCAATTCTGATATTTCCTGATGATGTGCCTTAGAGTAGGTCTATTTTTATACACTATTCTGTGCTTTCATGGATTCTTTCAATGTGAAAATGTATCCTTCAGTTTTGGAAAATTTCGTTTTCTCTGTTTTTGTTTTGTTTGTTTGCTGTTGTTTTGTTTTAGGAACTCTTTTATTATGATGCTGAATCTCTTGGACTTAGCCTCTAACTTTCTTATCTTTTCTTTCTTATGTTCATACCTTTGTCTTTTTGATTCTACTTTCTTGGAGATATTTTCATTGTTTCATCTAGTCATTCTATTGTGTTTTTCATTTCTACTACTGTTTAAAAAGTAAAAACACTTTTTTTGTTTTCTGAAAGTTTCTTCTCTGCAGTATTATATTTATGCTTTATTGATGCAAAATCTTATTTCTTTGTGAGAATACTTATGTTATAGTTTTAAAAAATGTTTTTTTTCTTGAATGATCTCTATTTCCTTCAAGTTCCTTTATCTGTCTTTGCTTTATTTTTCTCCAAAAATGTAGAGACTTTTTTCTATGTCTCTTGGTCCTTGTCTGTAGTTAAATATTTAAGTGTGGTCCACTAAGAAGCGGACTGCATGTAGAGAGCTTGTTGACTCTGAACTTTATAATAGGCTTGAGCTGATTTAGTTATTCCATGGAGGATATCAATATCTTTAGTTTGTCTGTTGTGTTGGTCTGTTGTGTGTTTGTTCTGCAAATAAAGATCTCTCCTGCCTGTGTTCTGTGATCCAAGTCAAGGAAGATGTTTGGGATTTCAACATTGAGTCTCCTTCAGTATGATATGCCTTTAGTCCTCCTTCAGTATAGTACCCCTGACATTGACTCTGCTTGGTGTCCCAATCCAGAGGATCTCTATTTTCCCATTCCCTGGGGTAAGGTGATCTCATTGTGGTTTTGCTTTTCATTTCCCTGGTGACTAGTGATGTTGAGCATCTTTTCATATACGTGTTGGCCAACGCTATGTCTTCTTTGAAGAAATGTCTGTTCAAGTACTTTGCCCTTTTTATCAATAAAAAAAAAAGAAAAGTCTAAATATAGATTTATCTATTTAAAGTTTATTTATTTATTTTTGGGAAAGACAGAGACAATGTGAGTGGGGGAGGGGCAGAGAGAAGGGAGAGAGAGAATCTCAAGCAGGCTCCTCACTGTCAGTGCAGTGCCTGATGTGGGATTCGAACTCACCAACCATGAGATCATGACCTAAGCCAAAACCAAGAGCTGGCACTTAACTGACTGAGCCACCCAGGTGCCCCTAAATATAGATTTAAAAACTGAGGCATAAATGCTTTTGGAACTGTAGTTTATAGTGCTGAAAAACTGAAAACTACATAAATACCCTCAGATAGAAAAATGAATAAAACTATGGTATATCTATATAATAAATATTATATAACAAAAATATTTGTGTAGCATTTCTACTAAGTGTTAAGGGATAAAAGTGGAATACAAATTTAAATGTGATAGTTTCACAACTATATAAAATGCATTTAAAACATAGAAGAAAATGCACTAGAATATTCATAACATTTGGCTCTGGATTGTGAGATTATGAATATCAATTATTCTTCTGTTTGCTTTGATGCATTTTATAGATTTTTCCCAAGGGGTGTTTGATATTGTAATTAGGAAAAATTAACTATAAGAATAATCACAACCCTCTTTCCCTATAAAATTTAACTTATTTTGTTTCTCTGACTTTTCTGGTAACAGGAACTTTCTTTTTCTCCTTTTTAATAAAAGTTACTTAAAAATTTTTTTACTCTCTCATTTCTTCACCAGCTTCACATTTCCCCCCCTTTTTTTCTTAGTCATTGACCCAACTTTATCCTGTGTTTTGTAATTCTGCATCTTTCCATCTTCTCCATTATGGTCTGTCTGGTCCTTTATTTCCATTATTATATCAGGAATATCTCCTCTGGAAGATTCTCATTTTTTGCCTCAAAAATGACTTTGTCTCAATTGGAGACTTTTCCTGTATCTCATATCTATTAAAGCTCTACCTTATACTTAAAAAAAAAAAAGTCCAATACAGTAATAAATGCCTCTGTGTAATCTATCTTCTAGCAGCTTAACAATTTCATAGTAAGGTTTTCTATTTTCAGTTATACTTTGTTAACAATATAATATAATTTAATCTGTATATTATGAACACTGTCAAGTATAATTCCTTCCTCAAACGTCACATCATAGCATCAAGCTTATGGAGCATGCTAAACATTAAATATTAAAAAATATGGGATCATGGTGTATATTTCTTTTCTGTCTTTAGAATCTTTAATAGATGTATTTGAAGAGATGATTATATATATTTTTTTCTTTTAGAATTAAGCTCTTTCTCTCCTCCCCTGCCCACCCACATTTTCAATAAAATTTTCTTTGTAATTATTTTTCCAACTCAAACTTATTCTTGG
This sequence comes from Cryptoprocta ferox, assembly GCA_028646485.1. Taxonomy (NCBI): domain Eukaryota; kingdom Metazoa; phylum Chordata; class Mammalia; order Carnivora; family Eupleridae; genus Cryptoprocta; species Cryptoprocta ferox. Next base: position 37,363,693 of record CM053566.1, read on the forward strand.
TGGTCATACTTAGAAGGTTGAGGAAACAAAATGAGTTTTCAAATTATGAAACTTTCCCCCTTTGTGTTCCCTCTTTATATTTTGTTTCCATAGGAAATATCAAGTGGACCTAAGCAATCTTTGGTAAGGTAGTCAGAGCTTTTGGGAAAGAAGATTCTGGCCTGTAGGTTCAGTTTTGAGGAGTGGCAAAGCCTACCCTGCAGCCTGGTTGTGATGTGAATTCTGTATAAGCAGCCTATGGAGTGCAAGAGTATGCTCCTTAGGATGGAACCTTCCAAGCACCCTTGACCTACTTCACTTTACTTCAGCTCAAAGATGGAAACTCACTGTCACAGTCCCCCCTGAAGGTCCTCCAGCGCACATCCCTGGGACAGTGCAGGTCCAAGTGTTTGTGAAATTAGGTTCCCCCCCCCCCTCTATTTGGCTTTATTTATTGGAGATGGATGAAACAATAGGACATTTCCCAGCTTAGATTTATTGACACACAGGATATTTTCCTTAGAGGGATATGGAGGTTAGGGGAAAACAATATGGATTGAATTTATTTTGCTCTGCATCTGCCAGTTTATAGCTACTGCTCTAAGAAAAAGCTTTGATAGATAATAACCAGGGAAAATTCCTGTACCTTCTGGCTGTGCTTCCGGCTGGTCTCTTGGGGAGAGCCATTAATAAATCCTTAAATGGGGGTGGGGAGGAGAGGACACTTCCCTGTCACATAAAATATTAATTTAAAAGTTGATCAAGGCAGTTTAGTAGCAAACCTCCTTCTCATCTTCTGAAATGTATGCCCTTGCTGCTGATTTTTTTTTTTTTTTTTTTTTGGTCACAGAGAACTACAACATACAGACGGAATTCCTTTTTGTTTATACTCAGCAGGGTTTCTGACTTTTAAAGACCCTAATCCTCTGTCATCTATACCTCCTCATGACACATCACTACAAAATTAAATTAAAAAAAATCAAAACACTAAAAATAACCTATGACTATGCAGTCTTAGTGGGGATATGGGAGCTCCCCCCAGATTGGGGTACACTTCCGTAGGTAACATGGACTGATTGTGAAATCTGTTTTTCTATGCCTTAATCCCATGGGAGAGACCGGTTCTGAAAGAAAGAAAATGGTTTTTGGCTTACTACCATCCATCTTCTTTTCATTTCTCTCTCATTCCTATTTCTTTGTTCCCCTACATGTCCCTCCTATTACACACACACACACACACACACACACATGCACACACACACATACCATACAGACATCACACATGCATACACACAGACACCATACAAACACATATCACGCACCCTCACACACTTGTAGATATCACATATGCATATACACACACACACCACCCAGACATCACATACAGAACCACGCACATACACGAGTAAACCTTAAATTTAGATTTTTGATACATATTAATGGCTTTTACTGATAGTTTGTATGTTGTTGTGGCATTAATTCAGTAACATTACTTGGCAATATTTGATATTGTCAGAGAACCCTTATAGATGTGGAATACACTCCATTTTCTCTAGAGCTCCCTGGTTCTGTATGACTCAATGCAAATTCCATTCTTTATTAGGCTGTTGTAATTAATCATGAGGCAGGACTAAAAGTGAAAAAATGGAAAACTTGAATAAGGAAGCCTAACTACATGGAGACTGTCTATTTTGTTATGGCTAATGTCCAATAATCAGGGTTTTAGTGAATTTTCTAATTCTTTCTGGTTTACTCTATACAGAAAAAGTATATGCTGAGCTTGAATCTTTACTGCAAAATACAAGATATGTGAAATATAACATTGTTTGTGATATTCAAACTGAATATTAACTGATTATCGCAAATAACATTAATAAAGAAGGATCATTTCATTTCAAATGTTATTATTGTTTTTGGTTAAGGAGTGCTAAAAAGAACTTGAGAAATAAATGTGTTGATTGCAAGGTATAATAGGAAGTGGTTTAAAAAACCTAACCTCTTCTAATAATGATAATTACAGATTCCTAAACTGTACTAAAAGAATATATGTACTATAAATATGAGATAATTATAAATAGTAATTTCAGAGAAAAAAAACTATGAAATGAAATATAAACTTTAGAAGAGCAAGAACTTACTTGGGAGCATTGTTATTTATATAAATAAAAGCAAACACCATTTTAAGTCATCATTTCTTTTTAAGTGAATGACAGTAGAGTGAAGAATAGTTCCTAATTGAAATTAAGGTTTTCCTAGGTTTTATGAAAAGATTGAAAGTAATGCTTTAATATAAAATCCTCAAAGAAATGTGGTGAATTCTCTTTAAGAAAGAAATGGATATTTCAAATTCACTGAGTTTTTACAGTTTCTACATGTACAGTTTTCTAAACTTAAAAGCTTATTACGTGAAGTTTTAAAAATTATCTTTCTCTCTAAAATGCTGAAATGTTGGGGTTTAGTTTTTATTCTCGAATTGTGCAACGAAGCTGTTGACCTTGGTTGCCAAGCCACAGAAATTTACATAATTTTCCAGGTAGAATAGTGATTGTCATTCAAACGATAATGTTGAGATTCTTCTATCTGATCACAATATTTTTAGAGTGAAAGAAATATGCAACAATTGCAGGTTCAAATTTCTAAATATGACCTTCAATGCAATGGTTTCATTCAGCTTCAGTGCATAAAGTTTTCCATTTGCTGGGTTGGGATAGGTTTGAAAAAAAGTAAAAAGAGAACTTTAATTATGAAGTAAATTAAAAACAGGATTTTTTGTCTTATTAATGCACAAAGCTCTTAAAATCATACAATGGCAAAAACCATGAAGAAATACTATTCCATGTTGAACAGATTTATCTATCTGAGGACAAATGAGGACATAATTCTTTATTGTATTCTTTTATTTTTTTTCAGTCTCTGAATCCATGTTTAAGCATTTGGATTACAATTGATTGTACACTAAATTACACACACTAAAGTGTGTGTAATAATGATGAATACTTTTTGTTATATGATATACAAAGCAGTTCTCACAAATATATATAATATATAAATATATTTAATATAAAATATTAATATGTATTTCTACATTTTGGGGGGAGTTTTCTTTCAAATAAAATTGAAATAATAAAAGATAAAAACTTTGAAAGGGCTTTCACTGATTGAAGAGAAGCTTGACAATTGAGGAGGAGGATAGTAGAAGAGTGTGAATCATATTTTGAATTGTGCATTATTACAAAGGCATACAAAGCAGTTGGCAGAGGTGTGTTTTCAGGACATTAGGAGAGCTGTATTCGAATCTTAAGTACTTTGTTGAACTTTTGGGAATATTTAAGAAGTAATCTAAGCCTTCACTGCCTGAGTTGGGGATAATAATGCTGATGTTGGGACGAGGGTGATTTAACTGTGACATTTACTGCTCTGTTGATCACCAGAATTTATTTGGAAGACGTGACAGACTTGGCAGCTGTTCACAGTTTACTGTGTGTAGGTCCTTCAGAATAGTTGCACATGCAAAAAGAATACATTACATAGTTTTCTCTGAGAGAGTGTATTAGTTTGGATTGGCTAGGTTATACTCTGATAGCAAACAACCTTAGGATCGTAACATCCTAAAATGGCTTTAACAGTGCTACTTGGGTTGAGAATGATAAAGTTAAGTTCATAAAGAAGGGGTAAAAGCATAAATTAATGATAACAGAACTTAAAGCAGCAAAGTGGTAGTGGGTAGTGAGTGCACTTTTCTTTTGGTGTCACTGGGATGACATTTTGCTTCTCTCTGGTACTCACTAGTAAGGTAAAAGAAATATTCCTAAGTTTTATTGTCATTACCCCAAAGTATTTTTTAAAAAATTTTCAAAATGTTTATTTATTTTTGAGAAAGAGACAGCACAAGTAGGGGAGGGGCAGAGAGAGAGAGGGAGACACAGAATCTGAAGCAGGCTTTAGGCTCTGAGCTGTCAGCACAGAGCCCAACATGGGGCTGGAACTCATGAACTTTGAGATCATGACCTGAGCCGAAGTCCGACATTTAACTGAGTCACCCAGGTACCCCAGCCCAAAGTATTTTAGGGAGACAAGGAAAATATAATGGTGATGACTTGGGACACTTGTTTATGACCATCATATATCTTTCATTTTTGATCCTTAAATTGAATTCCCAAACAAGATGTATTACATCAGCTATATTCTAGGAGCTGGGTATTCTCTACCAAGAAGTCAAAGAGCTTTCTCAATCATTTTGAAGTTTGTCAGTAATATATGATTTCCTCAAAAGAACCCAGTGGAAGCCAGATTTTAGTCCTATCTTTCTTTTCTGTTTATATTTCTGGTCTACAAAATAACTCCCTTTGCAATAATGTGAACTAAGCACAGACTACAGCTCTCTCACACTGTTGAGGGTGTGAAATGGCAAAAACCAAACTCTGCACACTGAATAAAACAAAACAGATGAGTTTATTGCAGGGCTTTTGATCTGTAAGCCAAGAAACTCAAGCCCACAGGAGCAATGAGTTTTGAGTTGCTTACAAATACCAAGGGGTTTTTATGGAGTAAATGCAGAAGTTCTTTGGCTTTTTCAGCTGAAACCTAGTCATCTTCTTCCCTATTTGGTTCAGGATAGCTGAGTCAGGGAAACAGGAAATTTTAGAAATGGTGTGAACAGACTTGGTGTTTGGGTATTGGTTGGTGCCCTCTGCTGATTTCTGAAAAGAGCTGAAAAATCCTGTAAGTTTGGTTAAGTTTTTTTTTTTTTTTTTATGTGCCTGGGTTGACCATTTCCATTTTTGCCCTGACATAAGTGACTTCATTTTGGTTTGGTTCTATAAAAGTAACAAAGATCTTTACCAGAACATATGCATAGAGCCCCATATTAGATTATAACACACATAATAAGAATAGATTGACCTATCTGGATTTTTTTTGCATTTAAAAACACATTGCCAACATCCTAGGAATTACCTCTTTCCCTCTGCATTTAAAATGGATGGTATTCACCCAGGGGTGCCTGGATGTCTCAGTCTGTTAAACGTCTGACTCTTGATTTTGAACTCGATTTCGGCTCAGGTCATGATCTTGTGGCTCATGGGATAGAGCCCCATATCGGCCTCTGCACTGGGCATGGAGTCTCCTTGGGATTCTCTCTCTCTCTCAAAACAAAACAAAACAAAACAAAACAGGATGGTATTCACCTGGCTCTCAGGTTTGTGATGGAGAATTTGAACATGTTGGAAAACTGTTTATATCCCACGTTTTCTCCTTAAGTGACATCTCTGTGCAGGTGTCTATTGAACTGTTGCAATTTCTCCTTTGTGGTCTAGAAGAAAAATAAATTTGAAGTATAAAAAAAATACTTGGATGTCTAGCACATACTAGGCAATTTAGTTGGAGTCAGGAATGAATCCTCTAGTTGCTAGCATATGGCATTTCCTATACTTTTGCAAGGAGGAAAAAATACAAAGATATACTTGAATCAGATTAATTTGATTCTGACTGCCTTTAATTAAAGGTAAAATATGTGCCATACACAGGCAACTTTACATCGATAATTTTAATAGCTATTTCTTAGTTTTCAGTTGTTTTAAATCATTTATTAAACTCCACACTTTGTTAGTATTTTACTGCTATTCATTTAAGTGTATAAAAATTTTCAAAAATGAGCAGTCTATTATAGTAAAGAAAATGTATCATTTTAATAATTGACAATACCAATCAATCAATTTAGTTCTTACAAAGGGAAAATATGAGTAAAACCATGTATATGTAATAGTCAACATCCTGCCTAGAATAACTACTAAAGTACATATCTGGTTAATAATGGTATTCAATAAATATATTTAAAAAATTTTAAAACCAGTATAGTTAACATACAGTGTTATATTAATTTCAAGTGTACACTATAATGATTCAACAACTCTATACATTACTCAGTGCTAATCATGATAAATGTACTCTTAATCCCCTTCACCTATTAACGTTCCCTCTGGTAAGCATAAGTTTGTTTTCTATAGTTAAGAGTCTGCTTTTTGGTTTGCCCCCTTTTTTCTTTGTTTAGTTTCTTAAATTCTAACTTTGAGTGAAATCATATAGTATTTGTCTTTCTCTGACTGACTTATTTCACTAGCATTATGCTTTCTAGCTGCATCCAGGTTGTTGCAAATGGCAAGATTTCATTTTCTTTTATAGCTGAGTAATACTCCATTGTGTGTGTGTACTTCTTTCATCAGTGATTTATAGTTTTCAGAGTATGGGAGTCTTTCACCTCCTTAGTTAAGTTTATTCCTCTGTATTTTATTATTTTTGGTGCAATTTTAAATAGGATCATTTTCTTAATTTCTCTTTCTGCTATTTCATTATTAGTGTATAGAAATTCAATGGATTTCTATATAGGTCTTTAATAAATATTGAATGTTATTTTGTGATAATATTAATCAAATTTTTATAGAAACAGTTTTTTCTCTTTTTCTACTGATGGTAGATTTTTTTCTTGAGTAGGCAAAGATTTGTTTTATATAGCTATTGAGATATACTTTCTAAATGTGTAATTCAAATTCAAATCATTTCAGAACAATTGTTATGCCAAAAGTTCCCTTGTGCCCATTTTCAATCAATCTCCAAAGCAGAAAACCCTCTGCATTTCTCATTCCCCAACTCAGGAAACAACTGATGTGCTTTTGGTCTCTCTGAGGTTTTTATTTTATTTTTATGAAATCATTAAGTTTATTATATAAATGGGGGATGGGCTAAATGAGTGATGGGTATTAAGGAGGGCACTTGTGTTGAGCACTGGGTGTTATATGTAAGTGATGAATCACTAAATTCTACCTCTGAAACCAATATTACATACTATATGTTAACTAACTCGAGTTTATTTTATTTTATTTTATTTATTTATTTATTTTGAGAGAGAAAGTGCAAGAGGGGGAGGGACAGAGAGAGAGGGGGAGAGAGAATCCTAAATAGGCTCTGCACTGTCAGTGCAGGGCTCAATATAGGGCTCGATCCCACAAACTGTGAAATCATAACCTGGGCTGAAACCAAGCATCAGACACTCAACCAACTGAGCCATCCAGGAGCCTCTAGAATTTAAATAAAAACTTGAAACCAAAAAACAAATGATGATATAAATGGAATAAAATGACATGTCAACTTTAGGGTCTGGTTTCTTTCACAAAGCATGTTTTCAAGGTTCATCTGTATTGTAGCCTGTATCAGTAGTTTGTTACTTTTTATTGCGGGGTATTATTCCATTTTATTTATTTAGGGAGTTGTTGACAGACATTTGATTTGTTTCCAGTTTTTGGCTATTATGAATAATGATGCTATGAATATTCATATAAAAGTCTTTGGACAAATGTTTTTATTTCTCTTGGGTGGATATCTAGGAGTGGAATTGCTGGGTTATTCAGTAAATTTATGCTTAACGCCTTTTTAAGAAACTACCAACCTGTTTTCTAAAAGAAACCGTGCCATTTTGCATTCTCACCAGGGATATATGAGAGTTCCAGTTTCTCCACATCATTGCGAATACTTGATGTTGCCAATCTTATAGCTTTTCTAGTGTGTATGGAATGGTATTGCTTTGTCATGGTGTTGATGGACACTAGGCTGTTTCCATGTTTTTGTTATTATAAACAATGTTGCAGTGAACATAAAGGTGCATGTGTCTTTTCAAATGAGTGTTTTCATTTTCTTCAGATAAATACCCAGAGGTGGAATTGCTGGATCATGTGGCAGTTCAATTTTTAATTTTGTGAGGAACCTCCATACTCTTTTCCAAAATGGCTACACCAATTTACATTCCCAGTAATAGTGCACAAATTTTCCCTTTTCTTCACATCCTTGCCAACACTTGTTATTTTTTTATTTTTGGTAATAGTCATTCTAATAGGTGTGGGGTGATATCTCACTGCAATTCTGGTCTACATTATCTGATGATTAGTGAGTGATTAGGGGTGTTGAGCATCTTTTCATGTACCAGTTGGCGATTTGTATGTCCTTTTAGGAAAAATGTACATTCAGATCCTCTGTACATTTTTTCAAGTGGAATTTTTTTTCTATTGAGTTGTATGAGGTCTTTACATATTTTGGTTATTAACTCCTGATTAGATATATAATTTGCAAATATCTTTTCCCATTCAGTAGGCTGCCTTTTCATTTTGTTAATGGTTTCATTTACTATAAAGAAGCCCTTTACTTTGATGTAGTTCTAGTTTTTTATTTCTGCTTTTGTAGTCTTTGCTTTTATGTCAAATACAAAAAAAAATTGGCAAGATCAGTGTCAAGGAGCTTACTTCCTATGTTTTTTTTTCTAGGACTTTCATGATTTCCAGTCTTATATCAAATCTTTAATCATTTTAAGCTGATTTTTGTGTGTGTGGTATAAGATACTAGTTCAGTTTCACTCTTTTGTATGTGGATATCCAGTTTTTCTAACACTATATTTTTTTAGAGACTGTTCTTTCCACGTTTATATTCTTGGCTCCTTTGTTGTAAATTAATTAATAATTAACCACACACTTATGTGTGGGTTATTTTCTGGGCTATCTGTACTTTTCCATTGATCTATGTGTCTATTTTTATGCCAGTACCATACCATTTTGATTACTATAGCTTTGTAATATTGTTTGCAATAAGGAAGCATTATGCCTCTAATGTTGTTCTTCTTTCTTAAGATTGCTTTGGCTATGCAGTGTCTTTTGTGCTTCCATATAAATTTTAGGATTGTTCTATTTCTGTGAGAAATGCCATTGGAATTTTGATGAAGATTGGATCGATTCTCTAGACTCTTTGGGTAATATAGACATTTTATCAATATTAATTCTTCCAATCCATGAGCATAGACTATCATTCCATTTATTTATTTCATTTTCAATTTTATTCATCAATGTCTTATAGTTTTCAGTTCAGGTCTTTCACCTATTTGGTTAAATTTATTCCTAAATAGTTTTTTTCTTTTTGATACCATTGTAAATGGGACTTCACTCAATTTGTTTATTAGTTCTGACAGTTTTTTGGTGGAGTCTTTAGGGTTTTCCATATATAATATCATGTCATCTGCAATTAGGGACAGTTTTACTTTTTTCATTCTTATTTCTTTTTCTTGCTTAATTGCTCTTGTCTTATTTTGTTGAGGTATGTTCCTATATCTACTTTGTTGAGAGTTTTATCGTGTTGAAATTTGTGAAATGTTTTTTCTACATTTACTGAAATTATCTTATCATTTTTATCTTTCATTTTATTTCATATTGATTGGTTTGTGGATGTTGAACCATCCTTGCATCCCTGAAATAAATCCCACATTATTGATGTGTATGATTTTTAAAAAATGTATTGTTAATTGTTTTTTTAATATTTTATTATGGATTTTTGTATCTATATTCATCAGAAATATTAGCCTGTAATTTTCTTTTCTTGTAATGTTTTGTCTAGGTTTGGTATTAGGTTGATGCTGGCTTCATAAAATGAGTTTAGAAGTGTTCCATCCTCTTCTATTTGTGTTAAATGCCTTCCTTTGTGTTAAATAAAGGGTTTTTAGGACTTCATTATACTTTATCAGTTGATTTTTAGCTATATAAATTCAAAATTTTAAAATATTGGCTCCAGAGTTTGTAATATGCATTTGTTTGTTACAGTTTCCTTTGATGTGCAATGACTTATTTTATTAAAATATTACATCCAAACCTCTCTAACCAATAAAGCTTTCCACTCTGTCAACGAAACTGATTGTGGCTTGGGAGAATATTTAAAAGTTAGCTAAGTTCTCCAGTCTCCTTTGGCTTCTATACCTGGCTCCCAGGTGCCTTTTTATGGTTTTCTCATTTGAGGTTCCCTCAGTTAAATCTCTGATTTACTGCTTGTCCAAACCAGGACTGCAACTTCAGGCTAGCAAAGTTGCAATTTTCCCTTGTTTGTTTTCCTCCAAATTTGCCATGGTAATTGATAAAATCACAGATTTCCTATCTCCCAAGTTGATGCTACATGCCCTTGGGCAGTAAAGCTGCCCTTTTTGAGGCCAGTCATAAACTCTGTTGCTTTTGTCAAATGACCTGGGTCGGGGCTGAGAGGATGAATGAAAGCAACCCCGGGAAGAAAGACACTGACTTTGGCTGTTCTTAACTAAAGTTTGAGTCGTTTCTTTAGAATAAGATCTTCTCAATTTATGGTCTGGTTTTGATTGATTTTCAGAGCCCAGACACAATTGTTGTATTTGTTCAGTTTATATTGTAATTTTTTTGTGTGGAAAGGCTTTACTGATCTCTTCACACTACTAAAGCTGTAAGTTCCTTACATATTTACTTTTTAAAGGATAGTAATATGCTTTAAAAATTATTTTTAGGCCCTTAAAAAAGATTTTAATGTTTTTTTTTTTCTTCTAGTAACATTGTCTTTGGAGAATAATTCTATAACTGTCACTTGGCTAGAATAAACTTAACATGAAATTTATTTCATACCAAGACCATACTGGTGCTCTTATGTTAAAAATTAAGAATGATAAAATTAATTTCTTGAAATATGTTTGAAGAAACAGACATTAGAACCCTTTGCCGTATATGATATAGAGAGAGGTGCCAAATGTTTTCTTTTGATTATTCTCATTCATCGTTTAGGAGAAGTTTTATCTAAATCCAGCTTAGAAATCATACATTTGAGTGAACAGATAATATAAGGTGGTGTGAGAAGCTGCAAAGGAAGATTTGGCAATAATATCCAAGTACCCTAACTAAATAGTAAAATATCAATGATATACATACACATTAAGTGTAAGCCTAAATCCTAGTGGGTGTAATTCAAAATTTTCTCAAACTGGACTATATGATTTATGCATTAATGTTAAAAAAGGGAATGTAGGAGTTGGGCAAAATGGGTGAAAGGAAGAGGGAGAAACAGACCTCCCATTATGGAACAACTGGAATAAAAGGAAGAATGTAAGGCATACAGTCGGTGATATTATAATAGGGATGTAGTGGGACAGATGGTAGCTACATTTGTGGTAAGCATAGCATAATGTATAAACTTGTCAAATCACTAAGTTGTACGCATGAAAGTAGTGTAATATTGTGTGTCAACTCTCAATTTTTTAAAAAATGTAAAAGACTTGTGAAAATGAACTACTCAATAAGAAATATTTATCTATTCATTCAGAAATGGGTAAATAAAATATACACCTTATTTACTCAGCAATGGAAACACGATATAGTGAATGTAATTTGTAAAAGGAATCACACTGTCCTGAAGTGTCTTTGTGTGTGTGTGTGTGTGTGTGTGTGTGTGTGTGTTTGTAGGATCAGATAGCACAGAATTGGATAATGAGGCAATCATTCATATTCCTTGTAGAAAAAGACAGATTTAAAAATAAAAAGTATAATTTTATTTCTCATCCTCATTAGATTAATTAAAAAGTAGTGTTTTGAGTGATCCCTAGTGAGATTTGAGAACCTTATATTATCAAAAGGATAGCCTAAAAAATTGCTATTTTTAAAAATCTAAACATTACTTACTACCTCATGTTATTATATGTTTTATTTTTATGCAAGAATGTATTAACTCTTTAATCTGGGAAGTGACTTTTTTTTACATTTAGAGAAGTATCTAATTTACAAATGATTTACTTTAGAAATACTGTCTTCATAAGACCTTACTGGTTAGTTCTTTTGAGGGTTGGATAACCTTTGTGTATGACTTTATCAACTCAATTGTTAAATTCCTCCATTAGTATTCTCTGTCTATTGGTAGATGCTCAATTATGCTTGTTGAATACTCAATGAGTATATGACTATATTTATTAGGAGAAACTGTATTAAATGGCCAGTATTTGACCATTTTTGATCCACAAAAAACAGGTGAATATTGTAAAGTTCAATCAAAAATATGTTATTTATCAACAGTCTTCAATCCCATTTAGGTATCTAAGCTTTTCACTAGGACTCAGTCAAAGCCTAGAATGTCTTTAGTTATCTCTGCTTACTTTTAATTTTCCTTTTCTCTCAAACTCCTGTCTTTAACATGTAGTTTATCTTAGACCTGTTACTTTATTTCGCTAGGTATACATAGGTATAAATGAAATAATTTACAGTCTCACAGTAGAAAATCCAAACCTTTACTTAAACATAATAGTAACATTTTTAAAAGTTTATTTATTTATTTATTTTGGGAGACAGTGTGAGCAGGGGAAGTAGGGAGTGGAAGAGAGAGAAGGAGACAGTGAGAATCCCAAGCAGGCTCCAAACTGTCAGACCGGAGCTTGATGTGGGGCTCAAACTCAAGAACTGTGAGATCATGACCTGAGCCCAAATCAAAAGTCTGATGCTCAATGAACTGAGCCCCCAGGTGCCCCATAATATTAACATTTTAAAAGGAACTTCCTATGTGCTTTTGTAACACATCTTCTCTTCTGAATTTCTTTAATCATTTAAAAAAAATCAGTGCGCTCTATCTTAGGTTTTACATTTCTTGAAAGGAATTCCTCTTCATTAATTTATTTGTAAATGTGAGTACTACAATTAGCCAAGATCCTTAAGTGCCTACCAAATATCCAGGAGTCTATCAGGAGAGTGTGTCCACAGTTGGGTGAGGCAGCTTAGTGGGAATAGAAAAGCGGGAGGCCTGGTCCTGTTTCAATTCTTGGAGTTTAATACTTGTATGATCTAGTTGAGAATAAAGCATGCAACATGTAATGATATGATAAAAGACATCCATAACAAGTCTTTGGGATGAAAAATGTTTTTGGAAATTTCTTAAGGGCTGAATGTACTAAGAAGATGAGTTTCTAGGGAGCAACAAAAGAGGTAGTGTTTCTTTTATGAAAAACTCAGATTTCACAGAGAAGGAAGCTCCTGTTATCTGGTAAATTCACTGGCCACCATCTGGCTCTATTCATTAAAAGAGTAATCCAAGCAGAGGAACCTGCTGCTTGCAGCAAAGGTTGGAGCCTAGTGAGTTTTAGGTGCGTAGCAGGAGGTAAGCAGTCACATAACGTGTTCCCAGACATTTGAGGTCAAAGAGGGACCTGTTTTGTCGATATGCTCTGGAAGATGCTCGCAGCCCTAGGGTCAGACTAATGCCCTCAGATGATTTTGGTTTTCTTATAGAGAATTAAAATTTAAAAGAAGTTTGTGAAAGCACATATTTGACTGCAAGAGACAGAAGATCAATACGAAGCTTGATCTGATTTGAGGAATTTACAGTGTTCTCATTTTTATTATTTTAGTTTGTATGAGGGAACTTCATTTGGTTTTTTGGTAGAAGAAATTATATATACCTATATATCTCATATGTATATATAATAGGGTATATATACAAAATATATAATAGTGTATATAGATATGGATCTATAAATGTATATGTGATATGCTGGAAACATGAAATTTTGAGTTGAATGGTAATTCTGGTTTCATTTCATAGTAACTCTACACGTTAGATGTCGATAAATATCTCTGAACTTTAGCTTCCTACACCTCTGAAATAAGGTCTTATTTGATTCATAGAGTTGGGTGGAATCAAATGAGATGCTTATGTAAAAGGATCCTATACACAATGAGAGATATGTTAGTTATACCTAATACAATGTAGAGAATTTTATTAGAGGTTTATAGAAAGTGAAATAAGTGATCTGTTACTGTTATTTTGACTCCAATACCACACCATCTTGATGAGGATAGCTTTATAGTAAGTCTTCAATTTGGGAATTGTAAGTCCTCCAACTTTGTTTTTCTTTTTCAAAGTTATTTCACAATTCTGGTTTCTTTGCATTTCTATATACACTTTATACCATTTGCCTATTCTTAAAAATGTTTAAATGAAGAAAATTGTTAGGAGATAAAATCTAAATAGCAGGAGACAAAACCAAAATTTTAAGGTGATTAATAAAACAATTTCAAAGTAAATACTTGAAAAAAATCAAATTTGGTACTTTTTGTTGGTAAGGGTATTCCATTAACTGAATCAATTTGTTAAACATTTATCATTAAGAAAAACTATTAAAGGCCTCTAAAATTTCAACAGTAAAATTCTGATACAGGTATTGCTTTTATTTCTGACATTATTATTATTATTTTTACCAACTTTGATTTTTTTTGAGAAAGAGAGAGGGAGAGAGAGTGAATGAGCATGGAGAGGGGCAGAGGGAGAGAGAAAGAGAATTCCAAGCAGGCTTCATGCTCAGCCAGGGCCAGAATTGGAGCTCACTGCAGGCAGGGCTCTATCTTAGGACTCTGAGATCATGACCTGAGCCAAAATCAAGAGTCAGATGCTTAACCGACTGAGGAACCTGGGTGCCCTTTTACCTACTTTGATTATGTAAAGAGTTTAAATTACAAATTATATTGTCTTGTTAACAGTTTATATATAGCAAAACCTTGGATTGCTAGTAACTTGTTCTGCGAGTGCTCTGCAAGACAAGCAAACATTTCTAATAAACTTTAACTTGGTAAACAAGCAATGTCTTACAATATGAGTAGTACGTGATGCCAAGCATCACATGATCACCATTGAGCCAGTAGTTCTTCTCTCTCTCTTTCGCTGAGGGATTGTGGGTGATTGTCAATGCAATGTCACTTTTCTGCAAAATCCTCAAAAGGAAGCAAAAGCAAGTGTTATTGAATACTTTCCTTGTTAAAGTTGCATGAAAAGAAAAATTCCATTGACCCAATAGATATCAGTGATTCTGTTAGTGATAGTGAGAGTCATCCTACACAATAACCCTCCTCTTATCTTCCTTACACCAGCCACAAAAATTTTCAAAGGTAAGTGCAAGTTAATTAGTTAATTTTTCTTTATATTTTGTATTTTCTTTACTATTTTGTATTATACTACAGTATTGTAATCATTTTTATATGAATATTTTTGGGTTTTGGAATGAATCATCTGAGTTTCCATTATTTCTTATGGGGCAATTTGCTTTGATACACAAGTGCTTTGAATTACAAGCATGTTTCCGAAACAAATGCTCACAAACCAAGATTTTACCGTATTTCACAGTGAGCATGTTCCTTTGATAACCTGATCTATTTAAAAAGCCCATAAATTCATGGTACCAGTGATTAGATTTTCTATTTTTCATCATTGCATTTTAATCTACAAATGCATTATTTTATATTTCTAAACAAAATTGATATAGAAACTCTTGTAATAAAAAAAAGGTAATTAAAAATTGTAAAAGACTGTCCCATAGTCAGGTTTTTCCTTTTAGAAGTGAGTTTGATTATTTTACATTTTAGTGAAAACCTCAACAAAAACAAAAAGCAAAACAAACAAAAATATATCTTCCTACTTCATTTGCTTTTAGTAAGTTTCCAATTGTTTACCTTTTAACAAGATTATATTGTTTTGTAATTCAGGGTTCTTTTGGAGGTGAAGCTTATATCTCTTATAAGTTAAAGACAATATAATATCAGGTCCATATATTTCTTGTAAAATTAGAATAATGCAATATCAGGCCCTGCTTTTCTGAGAATGAATGACTATGATGATGGCCCATGGTCTAAAATTAAAGGTATCTTTTTTATTATATTTGTAGAGTTTGACATTAACTGACTTAAGCAAAAACGAGGCATATGTTAGAAGGCTCTTGGGTTATGTCATGAAACTGAAGGAAGAATTGACTTAGGAAAAGGAGGAATTTGGGAAATTCTATAGACTTGGCAATAATAGTTCATGCCCATTACCAAGAAAACTTAGCTCCTGTGATTCCCAAGCTCTACATCTCTCTGGGTTCCTAAGTTTAAATTTCCAGGATACAGAATATGAGTGACTCCTGATTGGGTCTCTACTTCTGGAACAATCAGCTATGGCTCAGGGGATAGAATCATGCAGAACAGACTTGTGTACTGGTGACCTGCTTCTGTGAATCAGGTTCATTCTCAGAGAAGGGAATTCAGTGTATGTTGGGCAGCTGTCCCCAAAGTTGTCTGTTGTTGCAAGAAACTGGAAGAAGGTAAATAACAGGCCCAAGGTAATACTGCTCCATTCTGCCTGGATACGTGAGCATGGCAGTGACACTTAGCCCCCAGGATGATCACCTCCTG
Organism: Cryptoprocta ferox; assembly: GCA_028646485.1. Taxonomy (NCBI): domain Eukaryota; kingdom Metazoa; phylum Chordata; class Mammalia; order Carnivora; family Eupleridae; genus Cryptoprocta; species Cryptoprocta ferox. The sequence continues at coordinate 37,379,691 of CM053566.1, forward strand.
TGGTAGGACCTTAACCCTCAGACTGAATCCTCTGTAGTTCTCAGGGTATTTTATTAGAGATACAGAACACTTAATGTTGTATAACTTTTAATTGACAAAGTTCTATTTCACTTGCTTTATTAATCAATCTTCATAAAATCATATAAGGTACATATTTTGCTAATTACTATTGTTTTTCAATTATGAGGAAACTAAGACTTTGGGAAGTCACCGAGCTAGAGAGCAGCAGAGTCTTACATCAAACCGATGCCTAGGTATATAGGCAAGGTATAGGTATATAGGACACTTCTTTTGTGCATTCTTCTAGAATGTGTGTGTGTGTGTGTGTGTGTGTGTGTGTGTGTGTTTATAAAAAACTGCCTAAAAACTGCCCGAAAGAAATCCTGCCACATGAGGAAAGTACTCCTTTGGACCTGGCTAGGTCAGTCTCACCATCTCATAATTGACTAGCAGCTTGTTTCTACATGTGGCTTCTCCTTTCTTTGGGGTCCCTGTTCAGACTCCAGTCATACCATGTCCTCACTTATTATTATAACATTCCTCTGAGGAAATGTTGGAATAGATTTTATTATGCTCACTCATTTTGTTTACTGATGTATTGATGGTTAAAAGCATGACCTTAAGTGATAGTAACCATTTTTTAAAAACATTTACTATGTTCCAGGAATGTGTTAGGAGAATATCTCACTTAATTCTCATAATAATCACTTGAGGCACATAGTATTATTCTGTTATTACCCTCATCCTATAAATGAAGCAATTAAGACTTGGAGAAGGTAAATACTTATAATGAGTAAGTGATGAAACTAGGATTCAAACCCAGGTTTCTATATTAAGCTGTTATACTATATTGTTGTTCTGTATACCAACAATATTTTTTTTCTTTTAGAGAGAGAGCAGGGAGAGAGATAGAGAGAGAGGTGAGAGAGAGAGAGAGAGAGAGAGAGAGAGAGAGAGAGAGAGAAACTTAAGCAGGCTCCACGCTCAGTGTGGAGCCTGATGTGGGGCTCAGTCCCACGACCCTGGCATCATGACCTGAGCAGAAATTAGACACAACTGACTGAGCCACTTAGGCACCCCCTATACCAACAATAATTTTATTGCTTCTCCACCAATAGAATGCAAATTTTAAACATAATTTCATAGTTGTGTGGAAACTAATAAACATGGTTTCTTAGTTATGAATGATTTATATTCTTTATTCATCTTTTTCTTGCCCAGTCCCCTTGTGACCAATTGGACACATTTTCTGTGATCATGTAATAGAGGGGTAGTTTCCCAAGGCTGCTGTAACTGGTTACCATAATCTGAGTGGTTGAAAACAATAAAATGTATTTTCTCATAGTTCAGTAGGCCAGAAGTCCAAAATCAGCATGGTTGGCTCCTTCAGGAAGCTCTGAGGAAGAATCCATTTGATGCCTTTCTCCCAGCTTTTGGTGATTACTGGCAATTTTTGGAATTTTGTAGCTTATAGACATGTAACTCCAGTATTTGCTTCTATCTTCATACCACCTTCTATGTGTTTCTCTTCTGTGTGTCTGTGTCTCAAATCTCCCTCAACTTTCTCTTACAAGGACATCAATCATTGGATTTTGAACCCACCCTAAATTCAAGGTAATCTCATCTTGAGATCATTAATTTAATTATCTGCAGAGACCCTTATTCCACACAAGTTCACATTCTGAGGTTCTGGGTTGACCTTGAATTTTTGGGGGCCACTATTCAGTTCACCACAATAGATTTATATGGGACAGAAAACCTTATGTCAATTTTCACTAGTTGTTTTTCTCCCCATTGTCTTATCCTATTTATTCCCCAAAAGAAAAAAGGCCAATTTGATTGGTTTGAGTTCAGTAGGATTTATCTGGCTGTGTTTGTGGGTGGTGGGGTAACTGGATATTAACAAAACATGTGCCACACATGCTCTTTTTGTGTTTTACTCTAGAAGATACAGTTGCTGGGCTGAGTCAGGGTTCTACTTGAGGGCTCTTTTGTCTTTTTTCCCTTTCAATTTCCATACATAGGAAAGTTTTGGTCATTGCTTTGATTTCCTGCAGGTTAGAAGGTGAAAGATCCACAAATTCTTTTTTTTAAGTTTATTTATCTATTTTGAGAGAGAGTGTGCATATAAGCATGACCAGGGGAAGGGGCAGAGAGAGGGAGAGAGAGAGAATCCCAAACAGTCTCCTCACTGTTAGTGTGGAGCCCAATGTGGGGCTCACACTCATGACCTGAGCTGAAACCAAGAGTTGGATGCTCAATCAACTGAGCCACCCAGGCATCCCTAAAATCCACAAATACTGATTTGAACTGAGGGGAAATAGATGGTCCTACTTAGGTAGCAAGGTATATATTGCAACCACGTTCTGAGGTTTTGCCCTGTCTCCATTAAGAATCAAGGGATATTTTTTATTTTATTTTATTTTATTTTTACTGTGTTCCTCATGTATATCTCTCTTAAAAAAATCCACAGGGAGGAGTGGTGAATGACAGAGCAGGGTATGGACATTTTTAGCAGACCCCTAGCCATATTACCAACAAATAGCCCATCAAATTTCCAACTGTTATACTTCATACCCATTCCCCCTTCAATGGCCACGTGGAGTAAATGCTGCCCTTCATGGGATCATTTTTTTTCTGAGGAGGTATAGATAGGATAGACATGTGTGGTTGTGAGTTATAGAGCAGTTGCAGCTGTGGACACACATCCTGAGGAGTCAATTTTGTTGGCATTATCAGAGAGAGCCAACCTACAAACAAACTTGCGTAAAATATATCATCCAGAATACATTCAGCTTAAATAACAAATGGGTGTAGTTAGATATCGGTTGTCAAATCCCACTTATCCTCTGAGAAATAGTAGCTATGGCCAATAGGAAAGGGATTATGACACTCTTTAGAAAGGAAAAAGTACTAAATCTTATGTTACCATTATTATAATAGGATTTAAAAATTAATAGAAGAGTAAGACCTGAAAATATGATGTTTTGAAGACAAGGCATACAAGAGACAAAAGGAATATTGATTAGGGGGATAAGAATGAACGTGTGAGATTGTAAATGAAAGAAAAGGTCACAGGTGGATACTTTAGAGAATTTCAGTAAATATTTTGTTAGAAAAGTGAAAGTGTAATAGGGAGGACTAAACATATTTAGATAAATGTCTCTCCCTGTTAATAATAAAATCCACAGTTTCTTTGTGAATCTCCTTTAGAAGTGAATATTGAATGAATGGTTTTTGGTGGTAGATACTAACTTTTCTGAGTATATAAATCCACAAAATACATTGAGTTGTTTTCTGGCTCTGATTTCTATGTTTTGAGGGTAGCAAAGAGAATTGAAAGTTTGTACAAAAAAAAAAAAGCAGAGGTAAGTGCTTAAGGGCTGGTTGCAGGAAAAGAAAAAAATGGGAAACTCCAGTTTCATAGAACTGTCTACATGTTCAAGTTTGTATTTCAGGATTTATTTTATAATATCACAGAGTTCCAGTGGAGCTTGATGTAAATTCAGCCCAAGGTTCCTGTATGTGTGTTTTATTTCCATAGTAAGGAGATGAAAAAAGTATTAATGATGACAATTAACAAAATCCAAAAAATGAATCAGTGATATTTAGGAGAGGAGTGAATGAAATAAAATAGAAAAGAGGGAAAACATTGTTGAAATATGAAGCACCTTAGTTTTGCTGTATCCAAAACATTCAATGTTCAAAATAGGAGAGATGATCTGTGAGCCTGAATTATTTTCTGTTTTTATCCTCCATTCAGGTCTGTTGGAAGACAGTATTAGAGAATACCCTCCAGTGAAATAAATATCAAATCTGTTACAATATCTCCCACAAAAGCAATTACTCTCTTTTATTCTGTGGTTCTGTTTGTTGTTCTTCCTTTATCATTAGAGTGGAAAACCAGAAAATGATAATAATTTATAATTAACATCAGCTGCATACTAATTAGGATGCAGTATCAGGGCACATTTCTGACTCTTGGTTCTTTATGATATAGAGGAAGCACTGATCTCAGCCTAAAATTCAAGTGAACCTCAAGAAATCTGTTTCTATGAAGAGGTACCTGGAAAGAGTAATACTGTTCCAGGTACTACCACTCAAGGTTACCACCTAGAACCTTCAACTGCCTTTTTGGACCTTGAGGGGGACTTTAGGAGGGCAATAGCCACCTTCCTCCAGCCATCTTCCTTCATCTTTATCATGTCAGTGGAAAGGAAGATAATGTTACTTTAGGTATTACTTGTACTCTTTCACCGATTATTTTTAAATTCTTTTTTAAAAAATCTACATTATGCTCTTTGTAATGTTTTTTTATAGGAAGCAAATGTTTAGTTCCACATATTTCACAAGTGTCTTTACTATGTATGTATGTATACTAAGTATGTTATTTTGACTTCTGAACTACAAACTGTATGTTTAGAATTGCTAAGTTTTTAAGTTTAAGTTGTTCACTTATGTTGTTACCCTTGAGGTAAATTGCATCTGTTCTTTAAGACGTTTCTAGCATGTTGACGTTATATAGTTTCTAACTGGGGTAGAGACTACATCTCTTTTAAATGAGATCTGTCTTTCAGTTATAAAGAAGACTATACCAGAAATGCCCATCCTTGTACATATGCTATGTATAGAATGAAGTAGGTAATAACAGCAAGGAAATGAACTGAAAAGGATCAGTGATTGAAGAAGATACATAATTGGTGAGACTGGGAGGTTCCTTCTGAAGAAAGTCATTCTGTGAGGTAGCAGCACCTGAGCTAGCTTCTCCTGCATCACAATTTTGTGTTAAAGGTCATGGATCTATATGGAAAATGGAGATCACAGCTGCTCAGCATCCATGAATGGTTTGTTACTGGCCTGTGGCAAGATAAATAGAGATATAAAGAATAAGCACTTAGAAAATTTTGCAGCATCATGACGTTGTCATGACACTCAAGCTTGGCATTCAAGCTTGGATCAGTGGCTGCGTCTCACTGAATGGGTATAGACCAGTTTGCCGGTTAGCAAAGTCACATGTGTGAAATGTGTACCAGTCATGTGTGGTGACAGATTAGAAGTAGTAATAAAAAATACTAGCCCTTCCTTACAAATAGTTGGAAAGCACTGATGTTGATGACACATCCCTGCTTTGCCTGTCTTTTCTATTTCTATTAACCAAAACCTCACAAACACACCTGAATCCACATGCAATTAAGTGGCTGGAAGAGCACCTCCCAAGGAACAAAGCCTCAAGTTTTGTTACAAATCAATATGCAAATAGAGTACTTAAGTGTTCATTGAATTACAGGAGGAGAAATGAGGACATCTGACTCACTACTAAAAAAGAGCATGACAGTAATCTGGAAGAGAAGGATGAAGTTTATGCCTAACTATGAAATTTTATAAATGGCATTTAGATAATATTTAATAGTACAAAATACTTTGAAATTAGCACAGAAAGTGCCATACATGATTAATTCCAAAGTCTTTAAGCTAAAAGAGGCTGTGACAGGATTAACCTGACTTTCCAGTGCTACTTAGTACAGGGCAATGTGGGGTAATTGATGCCGATTCTCAGGGCAGAGGTAATTTTTTTCCCTTGTTTTCTAAGCTGCTTTGCATTTTCTTTTCTAGCAAAAGGCACACTGTTGCAGATCCCATGAATTCACTGCAGAAATTATTTACAGTAGCCACTTGGTTTGGTGACCTGAAATCAAGAATCTTTCTCTGACAAAAATGACATGAGAGAAACATAACACATTGAAAAATTGTTGAAACAAAGTTTTGATCCTCTTAGTAACTAAATTGGAAAAAATTGCTTCTCAAGTAAACCAAGAGAAAACTTTGTGCTTCTCTAGGGCCTGCTTCATGGGTAAAGGTTGTGAATTTTACTACTTGTACTTCATATTCATCTTTAAAAAAATTATACTGCTAATGATTTATTAGGCATTTAATAAGTGCTTCTTGTATAGATGGTATCAATGCATTATTAATATAGCAGAAAGAGCCCTAGGCCATAACTTAAGGCCCAGGCTGAACATTGCCAGTTGCTGGTAATGGGACCTTGGGCAGTACTTAATCTCCCCTTCTTTGATTTTCTCATTTATAAGAAGAGGTAACAGTCTTTTTTTTTTTTTTTAATGTTTATTTGTTTTTGAGAGAGAGAGAGAGAGACAGAGTGTGAGTTGGGGAAGGTCACAGAGAGGGAGACACAGAATCTGAAGCAGGCTCCAGGCTGTCAGCTGTCAGCAGAGTTGGATGCAGGGCTCGAACTCACAGACTGGGAGGGAGATCATGACCTGAGTCCTAGTCGGAAGCTCAACTGATTGAGCCACCCAGGCGCCCCCATCCATATAACAGTCTTTTGCTTAACAGTGGATTGCTTGAAATGTTAAGTTGCTTGATCTTAATATGATTTTTAAATTATAAAATATTGTAAAACATCAAGGAATAAAAACATGGACAGATGCCTTTTCACAATTTCATAATGCCCCCTGAAACAATTAAGTTAAATCATTCCATTCCAAGTGAACTACAACTAAAATTGAATATAACTGATAAAAACAAATACAAACCAAAGTAACAATGATTTTACATAACATTCACTAAACTTCTTTATTTCAGGACTCAATTACTTTAGGAGTTTTTATTTTTATTTTTTGAGGTAACTAGAGATCTTATAGCAGGATGCATCATCCTCTGATTTAGTGAAATATATTATAAAACATTCAGCCTGAAAGTAATGAGAATAACTCACCTTTCATCCTGGTAGGATTAAATATAATGGACCCTCTTCAGTAGAGAAGCACCAAAATAGAAATAAATGAATGAATAAATAAACAAATAAATAAACAAAAATTTAAAAAGTAAGTAAATAAACAAATAAATTTTTGATAACCCAAAGTAAAATTCTTCTTACTGTAAATGTAGCCTCTATCACAAAAGGAAGCTGGGGATTAAAAGATAAGCTTTAATGTTTATAAACTAGTGAGTTTCTCTAGGAAGAGACACTTTATTTAGCAAGTTTATAATGACAATGCATAACTTTTTATAGAGTAATTTTGGTTAACAATTGGAACTTTTATATAGCTTACATAAGAAACCAGGAGAACTCATGAAGTTGACAGTTTTAAAATGCCCATTTCCATTTCTAACCTTGTAGAACTCTAGCACTTCAATTCAAGAGAGTGTGGGGAGGGAAAGAGAGAGAGGGAAACAGAGAATCCCAAGCAGGCTCTGCACTGAACCCAACTGTGAAACCATGACCTAAGCCAAAATCAAGAGTCAGAGGCTTAACTGACAGACTGTCCAGGCACCCCAAAAATGATATTTTGTTTTAGTTTTTCTTTTCTTTTTTTCACCATTTCTCTTTTTGATTAATTTTAAAATTTACATCCAAGTTACTTAGCATATGGTGCAATAATGATTTCAAGAGTAGATTCCTTAATGCCCCTTATCCATTTAGCCCTTCCCCCCTCCCAGAACCCCTCCAGTAACTCTCTGTTTGTTCTCCATATTTAAGGGTCTCTTATGTTTTTGTCCCCCTCCCTGTTTTCATATTATTTTGCTTCCCTTCCCTTATGTTCATCTGTTTTGTATCTTAAAGTTCTCATATGAGTGAAGTCATATGATATTTGTCTTTCTCTGACTAATTTCACTTAGCATGATACCCTCTAGTTCCATCCATCTATTTGCAAATAGCAAGATTTCATTCTTTTTGATTGCCAAGTAATACTCCATTGTGTGTGTGTGTGTGTGTGTGTGTGTGTGTGTGTATGTGTATGTGTGTGTGTATATATATACACCATATTGTCTTTATCCATTCATCCATCGATGGACATTTGGGCTCTTTCCATACTTGGCTACTGTTGATAGTGCTGCTATAAACATTGGGGTGCATATGTCACTTTGAAACAGCACACCTGTATCCCTTAGATAGATACCTAGTAGTGCAATTGCTGGGTGATAGGGTAGTTCTATTTTTAATTTTTTGAGGAATCTCCATACTGTTTTCCAGAGTAGCTGTACCAGTTTTCATTCCCATCAGGAGTGCAAAAGAGATCCTCTTTCTCTGCATCCTTGCCAGCATCTGTTGTTGCCTGACTTGTTAATGTTAGCCATTCTGATGGGTGTATTTGTATTTCCCTGATGATGAGTCGCGTTGAGCATCGTTTCATGTGTCTGTTGGCCATCTGATGTCTTCTTTGGAGAAGTGTCTGTTCATGTCTTTTGCCCATTTCTTCACTGGATTATTTGTTTTTTGGGTGTTGAGTTTGATAAGTTCTTTATAGATTTTGGATGTCAACCCTTTATCTGATATGTTGTTTGCAAATATCTTCTCCCATTTTGTCAGTTGCCTTTTAGTTTTGCTGATTGTTTCCTTCTCTATGCAGAAGTTTTTTTATTTTGATGAGGTCCCAATAGTTCATTTTTGTTTTTGTTTCCCTTTCCTCTGGAGACGTGTTGAGTAAGACATTGCTGTGGCCAAGGTCAAAGAGGTTCTTGCCTGCTTTCTCCTCGAGGATTTTGATGCCTTCCAGTCTTACATTTTGGTCTTTCAACCATTTTGAGTTTATTTATGTGTATGGTGTAAGAAAGTGACCCAGGTTCATTTTTCTGCATGTTGCAGTCCAGTTTTCCCAGTACCACTTGCTGAAGAGACTGTCTTTTTTCCATTGAATATTCTTTCCTGCTTAGTCAAAGAGGAGTTGGCCATAGATTTGTGGGTATATTTCTCGATTCTCTTTTCTGTTCAATTGATCTGAGTGTCTGTTCCTGTGGCAGTACCATACTGCTTTGTAATTGGCAGTACCATTACAGTTTTGTAATACAGCTTGAAGTCTGGGATTATGAGGCCCCTGCTTTGGTTCTTTTTCAAGATTGCTTTGGCTATTTGGGGTCTTTTATGGATCCATACAAATTTTAGGATTGTTTGTTCTAGCTCTGTGAAGAATGCTGGTGTTATTTTGATAGGGATTGCATTGAATATATAGTAGTAATGGGTAGTAATGACATTTTAACAATGGTTGTTCTTCCTATCCGGGAGCATGGAATATTTTTCCATTTTTTGGTGTCTTCTTCAATTTCCTTCTCAGCTTTCTATAGTTTTCACTGTATAGATTTTTCACCTCTTTGGTTATGTTTATCCCTAGGTATTTCATGTTTTTTGTGCAATTGTAAATGAGATCGATTCCTTATTTCTATTTCTGTTGCTTCATTGTTGGTGTGTAGGAATGCAACCAATTTCTGTGCATTGACTTTATATCCTGCGACTTTGCTGAATTCCTGGATCAGTTTTAGCAGTTTTTTGATGGAATATTTTGGGTCTTCCATATAGAGTATCATGTCATCTGCAAAGAGGGAAAGTTTGACTTCCTCCTGACCAATTTGAATGCCTTTTATTTCTTTGTGTTGTCTGATTGCTGAGGCTAAGACTTCCAATACTATGTTGAATAACAGTGGGGAGAGTGGACATCCCTGTCTTGTGCCTGACCTTAGGGGGAAAGCTCTCAGTTTTTCCCCATTGAGGATGATATTAGCGGTGAGTTTTTCATATATGGCTTTTATGATCTTGAGGTATGATCCTTCTATCCCTACTTTCTTGAGGGTTTTTATCAAGAAAGGATGCTGTATTTTGTCAAATACTTTCTCTGCATCTATTGAGAGGATGATGTGGTTCTTATCCTTTCTTTGATTGATGTGATGAATCACATTGACTCTTATGTGGATATTGAACCAGCCCTGCATCCCAGGTATGAATCCGACTTGGTTGTGGTGAATAATTTTTTTGATGTATTGTTGGATCCAGTTGGCTAATATCTTGTTGAGGATTTTTGCATCCATGTTCATCAAGGAGATTGGTCTATAGTTCTCCTTTTTAGTGGGGTTCTTATTTGGTTTTGGAATCAAGGTAATGCTGGCTTCCTAGAAAGAGTTTGGAAGTTTTCCTTCCATTTCTATTTTTTGGAACAGCTTCAAAGAATAGGTGTTAATTCTTCTTTAAATGTTTGGTAGAATTCCCCTGGAAAGCAATCTGGCCCTGGACTCTTGTTTTTTGGGAGATTTTTTTTTTTTATTACTAATTTGATTTGTTTACAGGTTATGGGTCTGTTCAAATTTTCTATTTCTTCCTGTTTAAGGTTTGGTAGCTTATATGTTTCTAGGAATTTGTCCATTTCTTACAGATTGCCCATTGTATTGGCATAGAGTTGCTCATAATATTCTCTTATTACTGTTTGTATTTCTGCTATGTTTGTTGTGATCTCTCCTCTTTCATTCTTGATTTTATTTATTTGGGTCCTTTCCTTTTTCTTTTTGATCAAACTGGCTAGTGGTTTATCCATTTTGTTAATTCTTTCAAAGAACCAGCTTCTGGTTTCATTTATCTGTTCTACTGTTTTTTGTTTGTTTGTTTGTTTGTTTCAATAGCATTGATTTCTGCTCTAATCTTTATTATTTCCTCTCTTCTGCTCGTTTTGGGTTTTATTTGTTGTTCTTTTTTCTAGCTCTTTAAGGTGTAAGGTTAGGCGGTGTATCTGAGACCTTTCTTCCTTGTTTAGGAAGGCCTGGATTGCTATATACTTCCCTCTTATGACTGCTTTGCTGCGTCCCAGAGGTTTTGGGCTGTAGTGTTATCATTTTCATTGCTTTCCATGTACTTTTTAATTTTCTCCTTAACTTCTTGGTTGGCCCATTCATTCTTTAGTAGGGTGTTCTTTAGTCTCCATGTATTTGTTATCTTTCCACATTTTTTCTTGTGGTTGATTTTGAGTTTCATAGCGTTGTGGTCTGAAAATATGCATGGTATGATCTCGATCTTTTTGTACTTGTTGAGGGCTGATTTGTGTGCCAGTATGTGGTCTATTCTGGATAACATTCCATGTGCATTGGAGAAGAATATATATTATGCTGTTTTAGGATGGAATGTTCTGAATATATCTGTTAAGTCCATCTGGTCCAGTGTGTTGTTCAAAGCTATTGTTTCCTTGTTGATTTTCTGTTTAGATGATCTGTCCATTGCTATAAGTGGGGTGTTGAAGTCCCCTACTATTATGGTATTATTATCAATGAGTTTCTTTATGTTTGTGATTAATTGATTTATATATTTGGGTACTCTCACATTTCCACCGTAAACGTTTACAATTGTTAGGTCTTCTTGGTGGATAGACCCTTTAATTATGACACAATGCCCTTCTTCATCTCTTGTTACAGTTTTTATTTTAAAGTCTTGATTGTCTGGTATAAGTATGGCTACTCCAGCTTTCTTTTGGTGGCCATTAGTATGATAGATGGTTCTCCATTCCTACTTTCCACCTGAAGGTGTTTTTATGTCTAAAGTGTGTCTCTTGTAAACAGCATATAGATGGATCTTGTTTTGTTATCCATTCTGTTACCTTATGTCTTTTGATTGGAGTTTAGTCCATTGACATTTAGAGTGAATACAGAAAGATATGAGTTTATTGCCATTATGTTTCTTGTAGAGTTGGAATTTCTGGTGGTGTTCTCTGGTCCTTTCTAGTTTTTGTTGATTTTGGTCTTTTTTTGTCTTTTCTCCCCTTAGAGAGTCCCCCTTAAAGTTTCTTGCAGAGCTGGTTTAGTGGTCATGAACTCCTTTAATTTTTGTTTGTTTGGAGAACTTTTTATCTCTCTTTTTGTTTTGAATGACAGCCTTGCTGGATAAAGAATCCTTGACTGCATATTTTTCTGATTCAGCACATTGAATATATCCTGCCACTCCTTTCTGGCCTGCCAAGTTTCTGTGGATAGGTCTGCTGCAAACCTGATCTGTCTTCCTCTGTATGTTAAGAATTTTTTTTCCCTTTATGTTTTCATGATTCTTTCCTTGCCTGAGTATTTTGTGAATTTGACTATGATATGCCTTGTTGAAGATCGGTTTTTGTTGAATCTTGTTGGAGTCGTCAGTGCTTCCTGGATTTTGATGTCTGTGTCTTTCCCCAGATCAGGAAAGTTTTCCTCTATGATTTGCTCACATAACTCTTCTACCCCTTTTTCTTTCCATCTTCTGAGACCCCTATGATTCTGATGTTCCCTTTTAATGAGTCACTGATTTCTCTTAATCTCAAATCATGCTCTTTTGCTTTACTCTCCCTCTTTTTTTTTTCTGCTTCATTATTCTCCATAAGTTTGTCCTTTCTATTGCTGATTCACTGTCTGCGTCATCCATCCTTGCCGCCATGGCATCCATTTGAGACTGCAGCTCAGTTATAGCCTTTTTTATTTTATCCTGACTACCTTTTACTTCTTTTATTTCTGTAGAGAAGGGTACTAATATATTTTTGACCCCAGTTAGTAATCTTATCATTTTGATTCTATATTCTGGTTCAGACAGCTTGCTTGTATCTGTGTTTTATTAAGTCCCTGGGTGATGTTTCTTCTTGCTCTTTCTTTTGGGGTGACTACCTTTCGTTTCATCATTTTGATGGAAGAAATGGAATTAATAAGGTAAAAAAAATTTTTTTTAAATAAAAAAATTGAAAACAACACACTCACACACAAAAAAATCAAATAAATATGCTAGATCCTAGGTGTGCTTTGGTCTGGTAATGAATGGAGATCTACTGATTAGAGAAAAAGGAGAAAATTTTAAAATTAAAAAATTAAAAAAAAACACATCCACACATACAAAATCAAATAAATGATGCTAGATCCTAGGTGTGTTTTGGCTGGGTTATTGAAAGGAGCTGGATTTATTAGAGAAAAAAGGGGAAAATTAAAATTAAAAGATTCAAAACAACACACACACACACAAACACACACACACAAAATCAAATAAATGATGCTAGATCCCAGGTGGGTTTTGGTCTGGTTATTGAAAGGAGCTTGATTGATTAGAGACAAAAGGAAAAAAATTAAAATTAAAAAATTAAAAACAACACCACACACCCAAGAAAAAAACCCAAACAAGTGATGCTAGATCCTAGGTGTTCTTTGGTCTGGTTGTTGAAAGGAGCTTGATTGATTTGAGAAAAAGGGGAAAAGATTAAAATTAAAGAATTAAAAACAGTACACACACACACACACACAAAAGCAAATAAGTGATGCTAGATCTTAGGTGTGTTTTGGTATGGTTATTGAAAGGAGCTTGATTGATTAGAGAAAAAAGGTCAAAAGAAAAGACAAGGAAAAAAGAAACAAAATGAAAACAAAAAGCAAACAAAGTTTGAAAATTTGAGAAAATGAATACAATGAAATAGAATAACTTGAAATGATGGAAGTAGAGTATAATTTGAAAAATTTACAAAAAAGTAAATAATTTAGTCACAAAAAGAAAAAATAAAGGAAAATATTTTTAATAAAAATTGAAAATAAAAATACAGTTTTTAAATTATCTTTCTGTATTCAAGTAAAAGACAAGAAATGAAAACGGAAGAATAAAAAAAAGAAAAAAAACATTGAATAAATGGGCCAGCAAGCAGACTGAGATATGATTGATATTACATCATTTTCCCCAAGAACTCAAACTATGAAGCACTTTATAGTCCTTAAACTAACCAGGGGGAGATATTTGTGGTGTTCCTGAAGAGCTAGGTTGGCCAAGTTGGGCGGGGATTAATGTAATGTCTCCGTTCTCCAGTAGATGGCGCTGATTAGCTTCCTGGGGTGAATTGTTGTGGCACCTGTAGGTGTGTATGCGCATGTGCAGGTGGAGTGAAAATGGCTTCACCCAAATATCCAGGTTAGTGTCAGAGCTGTGGGCTCTCCCCAACCAGGAATCATGCACCCGTCCTTTGTCTACGGTTTCAGTCCACTCCCCGCTTTTGCACTGTTGTAACTACACCATTAGGTTGCCAGGTGGTACCTCGCTCCTGAGTTTTATCTGACATATGGCTGTATTTCCCAACCCCTCACTTCTGAGGGACTGAGGCTTTGTCCCACTCAGATCCTCTGGGGGAGGGTCTCTCTGAGCAATGGTCAGGTGCCGGCTGCATCCAGGACTAGCTTGCTACTGCCGATTTCCAGAGACTTGTGGCTGGTGTCAGACTTCCCCAGAAAAATTTCACGCTATCATGCAGCAGCAGCGTTTACGGGATTGTGGAAAATCACGCATAGCCCGAGGATCTCCCGGACCCACTCTTCTGGGAATTCGCCCTTTCCACCAGGTATTTTGAGCTGTGGAGTGTCAGACTCTGTGTTCCCCCTGTTCATTGAGTCTTAATGGAATTTAAACCCTCTCCTTTCTCCTTTCTCCCTTTTTAGATCAGTCCCTGTGTCTGTTTCCACCTTTTTTTTTTTACACTTTCTCTCCAGCTGCTTTTGAGGGGGCTGCTTTCCCCGTACCTCCCCCCATCCCTGTCCTCTCTCAGAAAGCAAAAACAGTTCCCTGCCCTCTGTGGCTCCTCTCTCCCCTAGTTCACCTCTTTGCGCCCATCACCTGCCGAGTTCTGTGGTTCAGATTGTGCAGATTGTTGTGTTAATCCTCAAATCAGTTTTCTAGGTGTGCAGGTTGGTTTAGTGTTGATCTGGCTGTATTTCATGTACGCAAGACAGAAAAAAGACTTCCATGCTGTTCCACCATCTTGGCTCCTCGCCTTGATATTTTGTTTTAAATTGCATTTGTCCCTTAATGAGGTTAAAACTATTTACATATTTAATAGCTCCTTTCATCATTTACATATTACATATTAATAGCTCCTTAATCATTACTGAATTGTAAATTAATATCATTTACTATTAAAATTGTAGTATTAGTATTTCTCTCACTGATTTGTAAGGCTCTTTGTTTTTAAGGATGTTAATTTTTTATATTTCTGGCCAATATTTTTAAAGAGCTTATTGTTTGCCTTATGATTTTGTTTTTTGTGGTTTTATATTTATGTGAGTTTAAAATCTTACTCTTATTTATCCACTTGCTTTTATGTGGATAAATTTTATTTTCCATTGTCTTTAAATTTAAGTGTTCCTTCTAGCACTGGATTTTAATCATTCAGGACACTATGATTTATATTCCAAGTGGTTGGATATTTTAAAACTTCTCTTTCTCTTTTCCTTTTATTCCTTTTTTGTTTTTGTATTTACTTCAGGAACTTGTTCTATATCATTTGTGCTATGTGGGATAAATTAAAGTTTTCCTTGTGGCCTAGTCATGATTTATTTTTGTAAACATTTGATTTAGAAGCATTTTCTATTTCTGAGGTTACAGGGTTAAGCATACTTAATGTTATGCTTGTTATATGGTTCAACTCTTCTATGCCCTTATTTATTTTTTATTGAATTGATTTGTCATAGATTGATAGTGGTATGTTAAAATACCTCGTGATTACAAAACTGTCATTTCTAGTTTCATTTATAAGTTTTTGCCTTATATACTTTGATGTCAGGTTATTTAGTGCAAAAGATTTGTGACTTTGTATCATTAATTCAACATTTGTCAAGAACTGGAGATAAAAAGATAAGATGTGGGGTGCCTGGGTGTCTCAGTTGGTTAAGCATCGGACTCTGGATATTGGCTTGGGTCATAATCTCATGGTTCGTGAGTTCGAACCCCACATTGGGCTCTGTGCTGACAGTGCGGAGCCTGCTTAGGATTCTCTCTCTGCCCTTCCCCTGTTCACCCTCTCTCAAAATAAATAGATAAAACTTAAAAAAAGAAAAGATAAGATGTGGTCACACCTTTTGGAGAACTCACTCAGTAGCTGGGTAAACACACCGGGAGACATGCTGACAATACAGTTAGAGAGGATTGCAAGAGAGGTGAGGCGATGGGGAGAAACCTGTAGGGAGAAGTTAGCAGGGTAACATTTAGTTGAACAAGGAGATCCTCTG
Organism: Cryptoprocta ferox; assembly: GCA_028646485.1. Lineage (NCBI taxonomy): Eukaryota > Metazoa > Chordata > Mammalia > Carnivora > Eupleridae > Cryptoprocta > Cryptoprocta ferox. Next base: position 37,395,453 of record CM053566.1, read on the forward strand.
CCTTCTTGAATGATTTCATCTTGCATTCTACTTCATTTCATAATTGTGCCACTCTTTTATTTCCATTCTTTTGTAAGCTGCATGTAACTGGATTTTCTTTTAAAATTCAATCTGAAAGCCCAAGTTGCAGAAAAGAACTATTGGATTCATTTAGCAAACTTGTACTGAGTTCCTACAATGTGCCAACTACTGGGGTAAGCCTGGGGATAAAATGGCAAAGACATCAGTGCTCAAGGAGCTTGCACTTCACTATAGGAGGGGCAAATAAGTAAATTGGCAAAGCACTAATGGAACCACACGAGGGGTTCCTACCCTAGATATAATCTTGAGTGCTGAAAGATAAGTAGGAGTTATCTATTAGGAGACAAAGACAGAGCTGGGTGTTTCAGACAGAAAATAACATGTCCAATTGCCAAGAACTGAGAGAGAGCATGACTCGTTTGCTACGACATGTAAGTAGTTGAGTATGGGTGAAATACCGAGGCTGATGGGAGTGTGGGAATTGAGAGAGAAGGAGCTAGAGAAAGAAATGGTCAGAACAGGGTATATAGCCTGTAAGGAGGCTTGCTTCATTCAGAAGATTCTCAAGAGCCATTTGAAGTTGTTGAGTGGTATGACTGGATCTGCTCTTGAGTGATTCCTTTGGTGATAGTATGGGGGAATGGATAGGATCTGAGATAGCCTGGAAACAGAAGGACCAATTAGAGGTTGGTACAATATTTCAGTAGGAGTGGCAATTAGGATGAACAAATTGGACTGATTCTAAAGATACCAAAAAGTAGAATCATCAGGACTTAATGACTGATTGGATATGGAAGGTTAGAGAAGGCTGTGTGAAGGCTAATACCAACTTTTCACCACCTCTTCCATTCCCCAAATTTGAGAAACTGGAAGGATGGTGGTGCCATTCATTGCCATGAGAAATACTAGAGAAGAAACTTACTTTGGAATTTTTGGAGAGGTTGAGTTTGAGGCACTTGGAGGATATCTAAGTGAAATTGTCATCTAAGTGGAAATTTGCTGTAGGATCTGGAACATAGGGTAGAGCTCTGGAATGGCACCATTGGGCTTCTCATTTAGTGACACAGAGATTGGAGCTGAATCCTTGGAGAGGGAGGTAATAACCCAGGTGCAGAAAGAATAAACAGTGCCAGAAATTCTAAACCACTAGTGATTTTGTCTTCCATCTTCTTACTTTATTTTATATTTCCTTACTGATTTATTTGTTTTTTCATTTTTTATATGGATATTTAACTTAATATATTTAGGTTGCATGGAATAGAAAACCATTCAAGTTATCTCAAGTATAAGAAGGATTTTATTAGAGTGAGGGAAAAAATGGGATTCTTAGCCATAGGGGCAGTCCTCTGGAAAAAAGATACCATGGTACAGCTGGACCAAATAGAAACTGGACTTAGATTCTGGAGGTTTTATAGACCCAAGCAGTAGGAAATCTAGGATAGTCACTTGGATATTGCCATTAATGTGCCCAGCTACATTCAAGGTCTCTGCAATTCTTTGGATGCTTCTTGCTTCTCTTCCTTCTGTTGACTGACTTCCTCACTCTATTTTGTATCTTCTCTTCTCCCTAGCAGCTGTGATTACTCCTAGTTTCTCCTACTCTGTAACTCAACTTAAGCCCCTTTCAATGCAGCTTTTCTGTTTTACTCACTGCTTCTAAATGCCTGAGTATTTCTGTAATTTCAAATTGTAATTCCAGAAATCAAGAATCAGATCAATTAAGATTGTCCTCATTAGGGGCTCCTGGGTGGCTCAGTCAGTTGGATGTGCAACTGTGGCTCAGGTCCGTGATCTTGCGGTCCATGGGTTTGAGCCTCACGTCAGGCTCTGTGCTGACAGCTAGGAGCCTGGATCCTGCTTCAGATTTTGTGTCTCCCTCTCTCTGCCCCTCCCCTGCTTGAACTCCGTGTCTCTCTCACAATGACAAATAAACATTAAAAAAAAAAGGTAGTCCTCATTAAAACAAAGCTTTGTCACTAGGATTTCCAGGGAGCCAGATATTCCTATGCATTCATGGCCTATGATACACTGGCCCAGTTTCCAATAACTTTTAAAATCTGTTACTGAATGCACACTCCTGTGTTCATGACTTCTTAGGGGATATAGGAGAGAGAACATTAGGGCATGTGGAGTCTCAGGGCATTTTACTGAAAAATTTTGGAAGGGTAGTGATATTGTGGAAATAGGCTATAACCAAATTTGAGCCTAAGGAAATTCTCAGAATATTTTATGTTACTATATTTATGGCTGTTCTATCTTATGTCCTCCCACTTATCCCCTCTGTCATCTCCATAACAACTCATATTCCATAATGAGCAGTTATAGTCATTGGCAAAAGAGATAGGTTAGGAGGACTCTGATGTTTGTTCTTTTAGAGGTCTTAGATTTATATTTTTTCTTCCATCATCACATAAGCATAATTTCACCAATTTGGGCAGTTAAATTCATGATGTCTTCAGCTACTACAGACTACCTAGGATCTACCATAATATATTACTCTTTACATTATATATTAAAGACTTCAAATTGCTGAAATTTTGTATATCAAACAGGGTCAGACTAAGTAATAGTCAAGACGGCCTGAAAAACAACACCAAGGGAAAAGGCAAGATCTAGTAAAGGGCATTATAAGACACTGAACTGGAAAAATAAAGGAAGTCATTAGAGAAATTAAATAAGACATAAAAAATAGACAGACATCCTGGTTCATCAGTGTTCAAGGGACACTGAATAACCAAAACAATTTTGAAAAAGAAAAAAGTTGGAGATCTCACATTTCCAGATTTCAAAACTTACTACAAATCTACAGTAATCAAAACACTAAAGTCCTAGAATACCGATAGGCATATGGACCAATGAAATAAAATAGCGAGCCCAGAAACAAACCCTTACATATATGGTCAAATGATTTTTGACAAGGCTGACAAAACTCTTCAATGGGGAAAGGACAGTCTTTTCAACAAATGATGAATGATCTAGAAACTCCACTGATGGATTCACACTCAAAGGAATTAAAAGCAGAGACTCAAACTGATGTTTGTACATAGCAGCATTATTTGCCATAGCCAAAATATGGAAGCAAACTAAGTATACATTTTTGGATGTATAAATAACCAAATTGTAATCATGCATACAATGGAATAGTATTACCTTTAAAAGGAAGGATATTCTAACACATGTTATAACATGCATAAGCCGTGAAAGACTTATGCTAAGTGAAATAAGTCACAAAAGGACAAAAACAGTAATAATTTCACTTATATGAAGTACTTAGAGTAGTCAAATTCATAGAGATAGAAAGTAGAATGGCGATTGCTAGGAGCCAGAGGGAAGAGGTGATCTAGTGGTTATTATTTAAAGTGGGGATAGAGTTTCAGTTTTCCAAGATGAAAATTGTTCTGGAGACGGAAGGTAGTGATGGTTGCACAACAGTGTCAAAATACTTAATGCTACTGAATTGTACAGTTAAGAATGGTTAAGATGATAAATTTTATATGTATTTAATCACAATTTTTAAAAAGTTATAAGATAAAACTCAATGTCTTTTAGGTGTGGAGGGAGGAACATTAGACCCGTAGTTATGACACAGAACAAGCAAGAGCAGAAATTTTTTTTTGCCATTCTGCATAGTTCACACCAAAAATCCATAGAGTATTAAACTTTTCCATTATTAAAATTAGCCCTTTTCAACAAATAACAGACAGTAACATGATTAGCTAAAGGGCAGGTCACATATTCTGCCAAGGGCAGATCCTCACAGGATTTTCGGCATGATATGTTACCTCAGGAAGAGGGGATGTGTGTGTGTGTCAGGCACCATGATGGGTGTACTGTGGAGAGCAAGGCTTTTTGGAGGGGGAAGGGGTAGAAGATTAAGACATGTATTTTATTTTATTATATTTATATTAATTTGTTTTAATCTTTGTTTAATTTAAATTTTAGTTAATTAACATACAGTGCAATATTGATTTCATGATTAGAATTCAGTGATTCATCACTTACATACAACACCCAGTGCTCATTACAGCAAGTGCCCTCCTTTGTACCTATCACCCATCTAGCCCATCTCCCACCCACCTCCTTCCATCAACCCATAGTTTGTTCTTTATCATTAAGAGTTTCTTGTGATTTGTTTCCCTCTCTGCTCTTCCCCACTTCTCATAAAACATGTAATTTAAAACAAAATGTGTTCAATATGGATATATTAAAAATATACATAAGTGAACATAGTAATAAGAAAAGGTTAATAACATACTCTTCACTATCCAGAGAGCCTTGGTTTTACATCCTTTACCCCCAGCCCCCGGATCCCATTTCTTATCTTTATTTAATAAAAAGATCTTAGCATAAACTTCTAACTTAAAAAAATGTAATGCTGGGGCTCCTGGGTAGCTCAGTCGGTTAAGTGTCTGACTTCGGCTCAGGTCATGATCTTACGGTTTGTGGGTTTGAGCCCCGCGTTGGGCTCTGTGCTGACAGCTCAGAGCCTGGAGCCTGTTTCAGATTCTGTGTCTCCCTCTCTCTCTGACCCTCCCCCACTCAGGCTCTGTCTCTCTCTGTCTCAAAAATAAATAAACTATATAAAAAATTTTTAAAAAAATGTAATGCTATATTTTGACTGTCTTTCTATGTGAAAAAAAATCTTTAACATCAGTGTAATTGGTTTGTAGAATTCCACATGATAGGGATGTACCACATTTTATGTAATAAGTCTCCATCTTTGGACCTTTAACTTACCTAATCATTCACTGGGAGCATGATCTGCTTTGCATCTTAGAAAGATCATGTCAGTGGCTTTTGGTCAAATTTAACTTTGCCACTTCCTAACTCAGTTACCTTGGGTAAACCACTTAACTTCACTCAGCCTCATTTTCCTTCTTTTAAAATCGTCATCATCGTCATCATCATCAAACTAATACTTATTAAAAGCTTATATGCTAAATATAGGGTCAAGCACTTCAACCTGCATTGTGTCATTTGAACTTCAAAGCACATGAATTAGGTTCTACTATGATTACCATATTTCAGGTGGGGAAGCTGAGCTTAAGTTCTTACCCAAGGTCATACATCTATTAAGTGGTAGAGTGGGGATAATACCTGCTACAGAGTTTCTTTGTGGACTGAATGGGAAGGTGTATGCAAATGTACTTTCAAAACTGATTCTCTTTTGTAAACACTAAAATGACTCCTGGAATTCTCACTAGGAAAACAAAATAGTGGCCTGAAGTTTCGAACATTTGTTCTTGTTTTCAGAATAAAAACTAAATTTCAGAAACACATTTTATGTCACTGCCTAGCTTAGATATAGGCAATAGCTTCCTGTGGTTGATGGGGTTAAACACAGACATCTCACTGGGAATTCATAGTGCACCACTAAATAGGTCTGACAATAACCTTTCTAACCCAACTCACCCCTATTCATTCTTTATGTCCCAGCCAAAATGGATTCCCTATACTTTTTTGAACATCCCAAACTTTCCTTCATTATCTTTGTGCTTTTCTCTGTGTTTGGAATATTCTCTTCCAGTCTCTATTGATATCTTTTAAAATTTTCTCAAGTGCCATAGCTACTGTGAGAATACTTCTAATACCTACAAATGATTATAAACTTCCTCTTTTGTTATTGTAAATTGACATTTACCTCACTGTGCCTTTTATTGTGAATATTTATGTCTTGATATATATAGGCTTCTAAGGTGTGGTATATGCAACCCCTTTTTGTACCTCTTTTAAAGCCTGAGATTTAAAAATTGGAAGAATGTCAGTCTGAAGGTGTGTGTATATGTGTGTGTGTTGGGGAGTGCTGGGGAAATGGATGGTTCATTTAGTTAATTTCTTTCAATGAGTACTTTAATTATGAAATGATCCATCTTATGAATTTTGACTTAAGAATATTATTTTTCTCCTAGAAAAATCAAAAGCAGAAAATACTGTCACTTTGATGTAATTAAAATTTAGCCCAGTTCAGCCCATCCAGTCCAACTCAGTCCAGCCAGGCCATCTAACTTGACTTATCACTAATTATCTTACAATTTGTAACAATAAGGGCTCTGTGAGAGAGAATACTTTTCCAAGTTTGCCTGTATCCTACAGTAATGAGTGGACAGAGGATGGGGTCATTACATTAGTACCACTTACAGCAGCAAGCTTCCTAATTAGTCACAGAGAATGCATATGCTCCATTTCTCTTTGGCCTGTAATTTTGCTCAGGGAAACACACACACACGCGCGCGCAACGTGTGCACACACACACACGTAGACCTTTTTATCTTTTATCTGCTTGTCTCAAAAAACCCTTCTTTAGGGAGAATATATTTCTGAATTTAATAATGTGACATTTTTTAAGGCCAGAGGAGATCATTGTAAAACAGTTTTATAGCTCTTAGTGGGGAAAGATAAAGATAAAGAAAGAAAAAAATTTCCCAAAGTACCCAGAATCAGTGTAGGAAATAACAACATTAAGTAAAATTTTTAGTCTTGGCTATCTTATCACCATGTAGATTTTTAAAAATATATTTGGTATGCACATATACTAAAAATTATTTGTTGTTTATCTAAAATTAAAAATTAACTGGAAATTCTGTATTTTATCTGGCCATGCTAAACCTGAGTGTTCTTGCAACAAGGCAGCGTGATCTGAGAGAGGGAAAGAACACACCCAAGCCAGAAACCAGTTTTTTTTTTTTTATAGCCAACATGCCATCACTTCTACTATGTTCTGTTGATCAGAAGTGAGTTACTAAGTCCAGCTTACATACAAGAGGAGGGGGAATAAATTCTTTCTCATAAGAGGAAGTATGAACAAAATGGTGGACATGCATTTAAGAATACAGCCATGGGAGAGCACACAAGGGAATGTAAGGACTGTGCTCTATTGCACTGGACATAGTGACTGGCCCAATGGTGAGCACATGTCCTAAATTCTACTGCATCAAACTATTTCCCTGGGACAGACATTGAAAAAGAGAAGTTGTCTTTCCACTGGTTTGGTTAACTTGGATTGTAGAAATCTGAGCTGCTGTTGGCCATTTTTTTTTCACCTGTAAGGAGGAAATACATCTATAGTTGAAAGAGGACATGACTAATACACAAAGGCAAACATAGTGTCAATGTGGAAAAAGAGCAAGACCTCAGTCAATATCATTTGATTTCCTGGGTGTAGTTGTCCCTGAGCTTTGGAGTTTTATGTGTCGATACCAAGTCTTTTTTGGTCAAAGTCAGTTTGAGTTAGGTTTCTGTCAAGGAAGTTGACTAGTGTAGACACAGTCTCTGCCAAAGAAGTTTATGGATCCATTGAGAACAGACATACTATTGTGGTTTGATAGGCTCTCTACAGCAAGTGCTATAAGATGTATATAAATAAAGTATTACAGCAGTTCAGAAGGTAGACACACCAATATGAACTATAGGAGACAAGGAAGACTTCATAGAGCAGTATTGTTTGATTTGACCCTTAGAAGATCAGTAGATTTGCAAGAGAAAAACATGACCTAGGGAGCTTCAAGTAGAAGAAATAGAAAAGCCATGAAGAAGTGAAAATTATTCCTTCATGTTTGAGTAATGGCAAATTGTTTCATGGTGACTACAGCATACGGTGAGTAGAGTCACAGGAGGAAAGAAGTAGCAAGAGCTGAAAAGTATGGGGCAGATTAATACTTCATACACTAAGCTTTTAGATATTACCTCTTAAGTGGTGGAGACCTTTCAAAGGTTTTAAGGAGGAGTGTAAAATGATTAGAAATATATTTGAGAAGGCTAACCCTCGTGGCTATGAGGATGGTTTGAGGGGTAAGGAATGGAATCTTTCAGATCTGACAGGTGGAATAGTGTGAGTAGGGGATGAGCATGACATAGGCAAATACAGTGATGGTGGGTATAGAGAAAAGTGGGCAGTGGGAAGGAGGAGAAGAAAGACTTGGTGACTGAGAATATGTGGGTGAGAAGAAGACATATTTGGGGTGAGGCTAATATATTTACTTTGGTCGTTGTGAATTTGAGGTGCTTGGTCAATATCCTGACACCAAAGAAGTATTGCATATGGAGACAGTCTGTGGACCATATTTGGGGAGTACCTAATGGCAAATAGAGCTACTTCTAGTTCATTGCGTGGTCCAGATTTTTGTTTTCTGCTTTCTAGAATGCTATAATCCAAATTAGAATTGATGTTTCAGGGGCTTTACATTGAAGAACAAATGGTGATATTTGAAATATCTAGTTTTAAAAATATTACTTTACCACCTTACACCTTATAGTATTTTGTGGATTTACAGAGTATTTTCACATGTGCTTTTTATTAAGTTGGGCCACAATCTGGTGAACTTGTAATTATTTTTCTTTTTATAACTGAAGAAATTAGGTCTCCACGACTATAAATACCTTTATCTCAGGTACCTGTGTCTCACTTGGCAAGAGTTTTGACTGAAAACCAATGCTTTCTTTACTATATATAACAACAATATTCACAAATATGTGATAGAATCCAACTTTTTATTGAAAATAACTATTTTCTGTGCACTGTTTTAGGCTCTGGGTTCACAGAGATCCATCAAACATTATTCTTTGCTTTCAGACAACTACAAATCTGTCTCTAGCTAGGTAGTCTCTTCTGAATCTTGTCTTAAACTGCCTACTTAATATCTTACTTTGGATATCTCAAATTCAATATATAAAAAAAATTGAATATCATCTGCTAAACCCAATTTTATTTCCCCCATATATCACCTACTCTGATAACTGGAACAATTATCATCTACTCAGCCATCAAGTCCAGAAAATGGCAATTATTCTAGAGTAATTTTACTTCCTCTCACTTCCCTCCACTTCTTCTGGTATTTTAGATTCTGCCTTCTTGATACCTCTTGAATATGACCATGTCTGTTTCTCTGACAGTTTAGGCCTTATTTAATTATCATATAGATCATTACAGTAGTTCTCTAATGTCTCTTTTTCTTTTCTCTTATGTCTCCCCTTTCCTGTCACTCAAACCAACCTGAACACTATTAAAATGCAAGACTGAACATGGCTCTCCCATTTTGAAATGACCCAAAAGACATTGCATCATCTTCTTTTTAAGTTTATTTACTTATTTTGAGAGAGAAAGAGAAAGAGAGAGAGAGCAGGGGAGGGGCAGAGAAAGAATCCCAAAAAGGCTCTGTACTGTCAGCACAGAGCCCAAGGCAGGGCTCCATTTCATGACCTGGGAGATCATGACCTGAGCCAAGATCATGAGTCAGAAGCTCAGTTGACTGAGCCACTCAGGTGCCTCTCACCACCTGTTTTTTGTTTTTTTTTTAAATTAGTGTATACTGTACCATCAAATCCCAGCTCACTATCATTTCTCTTGAAAGGAGTACTGGGGCTTCCAGTCTGATTTACATACCCTTTGCAGTCCTAGCAAGGACCAGAATAATTACCTTACCCATTGCCTACCTGAATAGATTGTGAGATTCTTGAAGTCAGGGACTCAATCTTGTTCCAACTTTGTACTGAATGAATTGTTAAGGTTTAGTCACCAATAGCTTTATACTTGATATCAACTAAAATATCTTAAATAGAATTATAAAATTTCAGGGTGCCTGGGTGGCTCAGTCGGTTGAGTGTCCAACTTCGGCTCAGGTCATGATCTCACGGTTCCTGGGTTCGAGCCCTGTGTCAGGCTCTGTGCTGACTGCTAGCTCAGAGCCTGGAGCCTGCTTCGGATTCTGTGTCTCCCTTTCTCTCTGTCCCTCCCCTGTTCACGCTCTGTCTCTCTCTGTCTCTCAAAAAAAATGTAAATTAAAAAAAAAGAATTATAAAATTTCATGATTCAAAATAATTTTAATAAATGCATTAATGTATACATGTCTCTTTTTTTTTCAAATGTAGTGCTTTGTTGTAAATAATTTACAATTACTTTTAAAGTGTTAATCTGTGCCTGGTTTGGTGATTCCGTGGTTGCCCAATCCATTTTGTAGACATTTTCCCTTTGTTACTGATCATGTCTTCTAGCTGTCTGTTGGCACAAATGCTGAACATCATTGAAACAGGAACCATGCTATAAAAATACAGGATAAATGACCACATTCATAAATCACCTTATTTGCCTCCTATGCTATTGTAAAATTAGTACCAACTGGGGAACTAAAGGGTTGCAAAATGAATCTTAAACTCTTTGAGCAAAAGATAATATAGTAAAGGGTATTTTATTTTATACTTTGACAGCAGAAAGTTTTTGTTATCATTGAGAATTATAGTCATAATAGATAGTTCTAATATTCCTTATAATAAATTTTTGAATAGTTTTTAATCTGTACCAAATTAGAAATAAATCTGTATAACATTATTAGATTCTTAGGATTATCAGTAGGGTTGCAAGAAGTTTATTTCTGAGTTATGAATTTTTTTGGTGAGGCGAACAAATAAAATCTCTGCTCTTTACCAGAGTTGCAGTGAATGGCATGCAATATATATATTTATAAACCACAAGTGGGAGAGCTAAGGAAATGAAAATGGGAGGACAACTGGGGAAATATAAACTAAAAATGGAGAACTTTTGATATGCCAGAATATAGAATTTTGCCAGATAAGTGTACCTACTGAATCTTTATGTAAAATAAACAAGAACATTTTAAATGCATTTTTTTCTGTATATGTCAATAAATAATTCAGGCATCATTGGCAAAATGCATATAGATATCTTTTCCCATTAAAAAATGGAAAATGATGGGCACCTGGGTAACTCAGCTGGTTGAGCGTCCAACTCTTGATTTCAGCTCAGGTCATGATCCAAGGATTGTAGGATTGAGCCCCGTGTTGGGCTCTTTGCTGAGCATGGAGCCTGTGGTTCTTAACAACCTTTGCCCTGATTTTCTATTTACCTGGAAATTAAATTCAAGTAATACTTTAAATACTGACTGTATCTTAAAAACAATATGCAGAGGGGCACCTGGGTGGCTCAGTTGGTTAAGTGTCCGACTTCAGCTCGGGTCATGATTTCACAGTTCGGCTCGGGTCATGATCTTATCGGGCTCTGTGCTGACAGCTCAGAGCCTGGAGCCTGCTTCAGATTCTGTGTCTCCCTCTCTCTCTATTCCTCCCCCGCTTATGCTCTGTCTCTGTCTCTGTCTCTCTCTCTCAAAAATAAATAAACATTAAAAAAATAGAAAAAAAAGAAACAATATGCAGGATGTTATTAGTCATTTATAAGAAGTATTATAGCCAATAAAAGAAAAAATTCATGACAAATTAAAATTTCAGAAAGTAAATACTCATTGCTCTATCATTGATAATATAGTATACTTTAGCATGCAGAAGATGAAAAATCAGATCATGTTTTATTAAAAATTTTGAGGAGTCTTTACATTTAAATAATTTGGAGATGGCAAACTGTTAATATACTCTTCTTAAACTTCTCTCACTTATGACTATGACAGACGTCATGAATTGATCATAGCACTCTTTTCACTGGGCCAGTACTGAGTCTCATATTTCTCCCCCAGGACTTAACGCATCACTACCAACTAGCTGGATTTGCTACCTGAGATGAAGCTTATTTGCCATCCTGAGATAGGCAGTCATTTTTGGCAAAGGAAATCAAAGATGAGTTGGCCCAAATCATATCACAACTCTGTAACTATAACCCAGATTAGCTCCCCGTTAGTCTACTGAGTCCTTTATTTCCAGTTTATATTACATTCTTTTACTGTATTTACTTCTTAAGGGGGTTGGTATAGATTCATTCAATAAATATTTTTGAATGACAGACTCAATACTAAGCATAAGTCATTTTTATTAGAAACTAAATGAAGTGTAATTGTGAATGTAGAAATCATTAAATCATTATACCTCTAGCTGAATACGAATTCTGAGAGCTGCTTCTTACAGAAAGAAGAATACTTTAGTGATGAAGAGAGTGCTTATCTTTCATTTGTAGAGAAAAAGAAACTGTGCCAATCTAGGAAGATTTTCTGTGAAGGCAAGAATGTACAAAATGGGAAGGCCAAGGGAATAAAACTTTAATTCATTTATTCAACTGTGTGCTTATGAAAAAAGTAGGTAATAGCTTTTGTCAAATAGAAATATAACAAATGGAAGAAAACAACTTGGGAAAAAGCTACTAAGTTACAATATAGATCACTATTTGTTGATTGGATGAAGTATTGATGAGGGGGGATGCAGTCAGTGAGTGATCATGATGGGATAAGTTATTTAGGGACATTTATGCTATGAAGTAGAATTTTAGCCCAAAAGTGATTGTTTCTTAGGGCCAGCCACCTATGAATGTTCATTGAGGCAACATTGATGCATTCTCACGTCTTGAGAAGCCAGCCATTCTCTCATTTTGCCTCTCTAATTGCCTTGGCTAGAGCCTTTATTACAATAATGAATTGAAGTGTCCTTGTCTTGTTCCTGGTATTAAGGGGAAAGCATCCAGCCTTTCACAATTAAGTATGATGTTAACTGTGGGTTTTTAATAGATGCCTTTTAAATGGTTGAGGAAGTTCTTTCTCTTCTATTCCTACTTTTTGTTGAATGTTTTTATCATGAAAAGGTGTTGAATTTTTTCAAATATTTTTACTGTATCTCATTTTGTATTCTACTGATATACATTAGTTGATTTTCAGAGGTTAAACTAAACTTTCATCCTTGGGATAAATCTTTATAAGTATAGATATAATTCTTTTTATATGTTGTTGGAGTTTGCTAGTATTTTGCTAAGGATTTTTGCATCCATATTCCTAGTTTTCTTTTCTTGAGATGCCTTTGGTTTTGGTATCAGGTCAATACTGGCCTCATAAAATGAGTTGAGATGTGTTTCCTCCTCTTCTGTTTTTCTGGAATTGTTTGTTAATTCTTCTATAAATATTTGATAGAATCTACTCCCAGTTACCTTTTATCATAATCTCCATTGTTCCCAAGAGCTTCCTAAGGCTTGAACTTCTCCATGTTCTATTGAAAATGAAGTCAGTTCCTATGGGAAAAAAATTAGAAGATATATGTTTTGTAGTTTGTTTCTTCCTCCAGGCAAAATTTCTGAACTAGGCATCTACCTGGGAGTATGGACCATGGCAAGCTTTTCTCTGAGTGATACCCCACTTTATGAGCTGAATAGTTGGTGGAGGGGTGGGGCAGCAGCCTGAGTTCCTCTGGGTTTGTCTCTCCTGGCACGGAACTATTGCCTTCTGAGCTAAGAAAGAGTGGTCAGAATTCTCAGAATGTTGTGGTCAAGATACAGCCTCTGTTCAACAAGTTGGGGATGGACAAAATGACCTTTCAGCCACATTTACCTGTGGTTTAGTTTCAGCAACAGGTGGCTGGTGGCAGGATGAGATACATTGAATTCCTGTTCTTCCTGGGAAAAAAGCACTCCAACTGGGAGCTAAGGGGAGGAGCTCGTAAAACATTTCAAACATGCAGAAAAATAGAGGGGGATTTCACATATATTAACATTTTGCCATATTGGCTTCCGAATTATTTTTCATAAATAAAATGTCACACATAAAGTTGAAGTTTTCTTTGCACTTATAGTGGGTATATTTAAAATATATGTGAAACCAAGAGGGAGAGGAACATAATATCAAAGTTTTTCTAACATCTGAGCTTTCTTTAGCATCACCATAAATGAGTCCAGTTTTTTAATTTAAAAACAACAAACCAATTAGAACCACTCCCAGGTGTTCTAGTTAATGTTCTAGGATCTACATTGTGTTCATCTCTGTCAATAAGTTCAGCCCTATTTAAAGTCATGTTTCTCCTCCCTTGGCTCATCATCCAGAGTTAGGACTGTCTGCTGAGAGACACAACCACTCACCAAGGCTTTTAGTACTTCCTTTAGCTTCTTCATCTTTGAAAAACCACCAATTGGTGGTTCTCTGTAGGCCAGGTATCCTTAGAGGACATGCTGCAGTTGAAATGGCCTCCTCTATTCAAAGGTATATGGAATCTTGGTATCAGAGGTCAAGCATGTAATAGCACTTAAATTGCTGCTGTAGTTGTCAAAACAACATCAGAGGGGAGTGGTAACTGGAATGTTGTGACCTACAGCTATCTGTGTGGCTAACTGATCCTAAAGATCAAAGAAGTAGACCCCCTTCTTAGTTCTATTAAATCTTTATGATGGGATAATCTCTCAATCTTACTTGGAAAACAATGATAGAAATTCTTGGCTTCTCAGCCAATTTTCAGAGGTAAGTCTAATCACACACATAGGGCTTCTGAATAAAGTGTTGGTACTGTACCTTGAAGAAGGATCTTATAGTAATAACAAGTTTCTTCCCAGCCTTCCCCAAAGAGATCTATTGTCTATTTACTAAAAAAATTCTTCTGGGTGGGAAAAACATCTAGACCTTTCATGGGTATTGTACTGAACAAATCCTCCAGGAAAGCAAAATTTTATGGAACAGTGGTCGGTCAGATTGTGTCTTGTGGATCAGGTAACATATGCAATCTCCTCAAGATGGGCCTGGCTTATTTATAATATAGCTGGATCTTGGAGGATATTGTAATCTTAAGTGAACTTCAAATGGCAGTGGCTGTCCTAGAGGTAAGCTTTTTTTCTTTTAAAGAAACCAGCATTTAGTTCTTAATACTTGGTACAAAGTTATTGATCTCCCCTTTGGCACTCTACATCCCAAACAGAGAACACTAAATGTTGTTTTTGTTTTCTCTCTTGGAAGAAAAGCAGGATACCTCTATATACTTGTCTGAGGGATTACATTAATGCCATTGCTCTGTGCCAAAATTTAGTTCTTGGGAATCTTGATGATCTCACTCTTCCAACAGGACTTCACACAGGCTCACTGCATCAATGCTATCACATTTATAGTATCTTAAAAGCAGGAAGTAGCAAGTTCTCTAATTGTTTTGTTAAGTCATACTCCAGCTAGAGCCTACAGATAATTCCTAATAAACTGGTGGTGCTGCGACATCAGTGAAATGTCTGGAGTTTTTTTGGTCTGGGCAGCTTGAATAGGGGCCAGAGCTGGAAGAGGTACTCTACCTTATCCAGGCTGTATTCCAAACATCTTTTCTCTCACGAGTAGAAAATTAAATGGTGCTAAAAACGTCCATGGAAGACTCGGATACTGATTATAGTCAGTTGCCAGCCCCAATACAGAGTAGTAGGATACCTTTGGATGCAAAGGTATGCCGTTTTTTCTAAGTAACTGTTTTCCATTTGGAAAAGCTCCTCTTGGCTTGCTATTGTCCTATTCAGATAATAAGATCCCAAATTTGGGATATCAACTGATCATATAGCTGATCCAGCTCATCATCGTTTAAGTGTTACCTGATCCACAATGCCATAAAAACAAGGCTAACTGAACGTAATCGTGAGGTGAATGTATTACATACAATACTAGAGTAGAGAAAGTCGTGGGGCGCCTGGGTGGCTCAGTCGGTTAAGCGTCCAGCTTCGCTCAGGTCATGATCTCACGGTTCATGGGTTCGAACCCTGCATCGGGCTCTGTGCTGACAGCTAGCTCGGAGCCTGGAGCTTGCTTTGGATTCTCTCTCTCTCTCTGTCTCTCTCTGACCCTCCCCTGCTCGCGCTGTCTCTCTCTGTCTCTCAAAAATAAATTAAAAAAACATTTAAAAAATTTAAAAAAATAGAGTAGAGAAAGTCATGAATAGATGAATTGCAGGAGCAGGTGGCTTAATTTCCAGCACCACTGCACTGCCAGTTCTCTACAACCCAAAGTATATTCTTATGGGGAGAGTAATTGAGTGAGGTATAAGAAATAAAGCCTGGTTTGCAGATGGTTCTGTATGATATGCTGGTATTAGTTAGAAGTAAATGTCTATGTCTCACCTATGGCTAATTTTTAAAAAATGAAGCATAGAAAGGAAATATCCCCAGCAGGCAAAACTTTGGTACATTTCATTGTTTAATTAGCTTGGAAAGAGAGATGGCCAGAGGTAAGGATCTGTATTGATTTATGGGCAATGATTAATGATTTGTTAAGATGGTCAGTATTAGAAGATGCAATATTGGAGAACTGTTGATGAAGAAGCTTGGAGAAGAGGTATATAGTTGGAGTTTGTAGAATGGATTTAGAGTGTTAAAATATCTGTGACCCTGTGATTACTCATCCATATCATCCACAAAGGAGGATATGGTGAACTGCCCTTTGATTCTGGGTTATCTATTTTCCATTTTAGTGCTTGATTAATATGCTTTTGAACAAAGGGCTATGGTGGTGAGGATGGAGGTTATGTTAATACAATAATATGACTATTCCTAACCAGGGCTCATCAGGTTGATGATTGTCCAAAACCCTGAGCTTCCAATGTGCTATTACATGCTAGGATATGTTAAGCATATCCCATATATATATAGATTCTTTATAATTGAGGAGAAAGTTTGTCCTTGCTGTTATAGACAATATATTTTGAACCTGAATTTATTTCCACTGCCTACTATCTTCTGTTTGCATTAATAAGGGTAGACATACTAAATCAGGATATCCCACAAAACACTGTTTTTTTTATAAAGGATCTCATTTTGCAATAGGTAAAAAAGCAACAGGCTAATGCTCATGACATTCACAAATTTACCATATGTTCATTCCATCAGACATTTAGCCAGTTATGGAAACAGTTGAGAAGTTGGGTACTCTGAATTAGCATCCAATATACATAGTTGTTTCTTTTATAAATAAAATATGTGGATTTAGGAATTAATTGTTAGAAATGGGAGTAATCCATCCCACTGTTATATATAATGATATATTCACAGTTTTTAATATAACCTTCCTGCAACTCTGGGCCCTGCAGAGAGGCCTGTTAATGATTGCATTGAATTACAGGCTGACTGCTCCATGACCATTTTGAGTTTGTATTCCATTGGAGAAATAGGCAAAACAGACATTTTTACTGTTGGCTGGGGTAACTGATTATAAGTATTATAGGGAACTAGTTTCTGATACACAATGGGGAAAAGGATGAGAGATCCCTGGATGCTTCTTAGTACTATTATGACCAGTGGAAAACATTGCTATAGTCAAAAAGGGGCTCAGAAGCCTTCAATATGAAGGTGTGATTCATCCCATCATATCTAGCAAAGGTGCTACTATGGGTAAAAGAAAAATAGAATAGATGATGGAGGGAATAAGTTGTAAATACCAACCATAGCCTCACAACAAATTGTAGAAACAAAAAAGTGGACATTATATATTTTTTCTTGAGCGATTACACACATACCACACACACATTTAGTTTTTGCTTCCTTTCCCACATCATAACTAGTAATTACTGTTACAATTGAATCATATGTTTAAGAATATAAAAATGCATAGTCATAGACCTAGTGGAAGAAAGTATTACCAGAGATACAAGTTCAGTGAAACTCTGGGAAGATGTGATTGGTCTTTTTGTTTGTATGAAGAATAACTTCAGTGTTAGATGAGAATATTTTTATTGTTTTGAAGTTCAGTATTAAAGAAGGGTGTATTCTGGGCATCATAGAAGCATGCAATATAGTGAATATTTGTCATTTTATTTTTTGGCTTCTAGTATTTTTGACCACTATAAAAGTATGTTTTTTTTATGTAACAAATCATGCCAAGACTTAATGGCTTAAAACAACTGTTTATTTGCTTACAACTCTGTAGATTAGAAATTTGGATTAGGCTCAGCTGGGATGGCTCATCTCTGCTCCACACTGTGTCAGTAGGAGTCATTTATGCATTTGTGGTCGGTTGGATGGCCTTTTCACCGCCTGGAACTTGGCTGGCTGTTTGCAGGAGCAATGTAACCAATTCACCTCTATTTTACTTACTGTCCAGCAGGCTGCCCTGAGGTTATTACCATGGTGGTGGCTGCAGTGCTTCTAAAAGCAGTAACAGAGGGAAGCTGTTATGCACGAGCACATTTCAAGCCTCTGGTTGCACTCTACTTGCTAATATTTCATGGGCTAAAGCAATCACATGGCTAATCCTAGATTTAAGGGATAGAGATATATATTCCACTCCTTAATTGTAGGACATATAAAGTCATATTACAAAATATTGGGAAGAAACTGCAGCCATTTTGCTGTCTATCATAAATACCCTTTTATGCCTACTCTCAATCTAGAAGTCAAAGGCTTTCTAGCCTTCACTGTGTTGTGAGCTAGGACCTAGCCTCTGCCAATCAGGTGCACCACGAGCTGACTTTCCATTAGGCTTTGAAGATATCGGCTCAAAGAATCAAGTAGCATGTTAAATCCACTTGGAAAGGTGGAGGCATCCTCGTGCAGTTTTTAGAGGCAGAAGTTCTGAGGTTCTAGTGGTGTCATCCAGGGTCCAACTCTCATGGTGGTGATGATTTGACATTTTCTGTCTGCTCAGTGACTGTAGGAATGTTGCCTGCATTGGGGCTTTTTTTAATTTTTAATTTTTATTTTTTTTTTGCCTGCAGAGTATTCAAACCTGGTTCTAGGGTGTTCCTAGAGATTTTTGTGAACTGTCTATTAAACTTTAATGAATTTCTTTTCTAAATATATAAATTTAGATAGAATTTATTTCTACTGTTTCCCATAAAAAATCTTAACTTCTACCATATCCCTCCACATCTCATTTCTTTTCTTTCTTCTCAGGGATAATAACTATCTTGAAGGGAATACAGTTTTGTTTATAAAAATATGCATAAATTAAAAATATGTGTAAATATTTTAGTATATGGTAAAACCTTACCTTATTAGTAAAATAACTGTGTATAACATTCAGCAACTTGATCTTTCATCCAACATCATGATTTAAAGAATTATTTTTTTTGATACATATGCTGGGTATGGTATCTCATGAAAGTTTTCATTTATATTTCTCTGATGAGTAGGGAGGTTGACCACCTTTCCTTATGTTTATCAACCATTTGTTTTTATTTTTATCAAGTGGATAGTTAAATGTAGTTTTTGCAGATTATTTTTATTGACTTGAGTTTGGACTAACATATCTAGATTTTTATCTTCTCCCATATTTTGGTCCCATGATTCCTCATTATTTCTCTATTTATCTTAGGAAGAGCTTTTAAAAGATAGTTTTTATATTTCAATCAGCTTTTTAGTTTTACTCAGAGAAGGATTTATTTGGAATGGTGGATTGGTCTGTTCTTATTGGAAGTGGAAGTTTATTTATATATTTATTAAAATTTTCATTTCTCTGATTTTAGAAATGCTAATTACCAATCTGTTATCTATGCTTATGAGTTTATTTATTTATTTATTTAGATTGCACATATAAGTGAGATCATATGGTATCTGTCTTTCTCTGTCTGACTTATTTCACTTAACATAATGCTCTGTAGGTCCATCCATGTTGTTGCAAATGGCAGGATTCCATTCTTTTTTATGGCTGAGTAATATTCCCTTCTACCACACTTGCTTTATCCATCCTTCCATCTGTGGACTCTTAGGTCTCCCATGTCTTGGCTACTGTAAATAATGTTGCAGTGAACATGGGGAAGAATGTATCTTTTCAAGTTAATGTTTTCCTTTTCTTTGGATAAATACCCAGAAGTGGAATTGTTGGGTGATATGGTAGTTCGACTTTTAGTTTTAACTTTTTGAGGAGCCTCCATAGTGTTTTCCACAGTGGCTGCACAAGTTTACATTCCCACCAACAGTGTACAAGAGTTCCCTTTTTTCTACATCCTTGCCAACACTTGTTATTTCTTGTCTTTTTGATAATAGACATTCTAACAGGTGTGAGGGGATTATCATTGTGTTTTTGGCTTTCATTACCCTGATAATCAGTGATGTTCAGCATCTTTTTATGTACCGACTATATGTCTTCCTTGAAAAAATGTCTATTCAATGATCCTATGCCCATTTTTAATTTTATAGATGTAGATATTTGGTATTGGATTGTATGAGTTCTTTATATACTTTGGATTATTAGCCCCTTATCAGATATATGATTTGCAAATATTTTTTCTCATTCAGTAGGTTGCCTTTTCATTTTGTTGGTTCGCTTCACTCTGCAGAAGCTGTTTAGTTGTATGTAGTCTTACCTGTTTATTTTTGCTTTTATTGCTTTGCTTTAAGTGCCAAATTAAAAAAAAAATCATTGCCAAGACAGATGTCAAAGAGCTCACCTCTCATATTTACTTTTAGGAGTTTTGTGGTTTTAGGTCTTATATTCTAATATTTAATCCATTTTGAGTTTGGTTATGGTATATGGTGTGAAATAGTGATTCAATTTCATTGTTTTGTATGTCAAAACAATGTGATTGTCCCGGTTTCCCAGCACCATTTATTGAAGAGACTGTCCTTTCCCCATTTTATATTTTTGGCTTATTTGTTGTAAATTAATTGACCATATACACGTGAGCTTATTTCTAGAATCTCTATTCTGGTTTATTGATCTAAGTGTCTACTTTTAGGCCAATGCCATGCTGTTTTGCTTACTATAGCATTGTAAAATAGCTCAATTTCAGGAAGGATGATGCCCCCAGCTTTGTTCTTTCTCAAGACTGCTTTGGCTATTTGGAATCTTTTGTGGTTCCATACACACTGTAGGGTTGTTTGTTCTACTTCTGTGAAAAATGCCATTGGAATTTTGAAAAGAATTGTATTGAATCTGTGGATTGCTTTGGGTAGAATGGACATTTTGACAATATTAATTCTTCCAATCCCTAAGCATGGAAGATCTTTTCATTTATTTATGTATTCACTTTTTTCAGTGTCTTACAGCTTTCAGTGTACAGGTCTTTCACTTCCTTGGTTAAAATTATTCCTGAGTATTTTACTCTTTCGATGCAATTATAAATGGGATTGTTTTCTCAATTGCTCTTTCTAATAGTTTTTTATTAGTGTATAGAAAAGCAACAGATTTTTGTATCCTACAAATTTATTGAATTTGTTTATTAATTCTAACAATTTGTTTTTTTGGTGGGAGTCTATAGGGTTTTTTATATATTGGATCCTGTCATCTGCAGATAGTGACAGTTTTATTTTTTTCTTTCTGGTTTGAATGCCTTTTATTTCATTTTATTTTTTTGCCTAATTACTCTGGCTAGGATGTTCAATACTATGTTGAATAAAAATGACAAGAGTGAGCATCCTTGGTGGTTTTTTTTTAATCTTAGAAGAAAATCTTTTAGTTTTGCACCACTGAATATATTAGCTGTGGTCTTGTCATATATGTACTTTATTATGTGAGGTACATACACTTAACTTGTTGAGAGTTTTATCACAAAAGAATATTGAATTTTTTCAAATGCTTTTTCTGCATTTGTTTAAGGGATAACATGATTTTTGTCCTTCATTCTGTTAAGTAGTGTATCATATTTATTGATTTGTGGATGTTGAACCATACTTGCCTCCCAGGGATATATCCCCACTTGATCATGGTGTACGATCCTTTTAATATGCTTTTGAACTTGGTTTCTTAGTATATTGTTGAGAATTTTTACAACTATGTCCATCAGGGATATTGGCTTTTAATTTTTTTTTATCTTGTCGTGTCCTTGTCTGTCTTTAATAGCAGGATAATGCTGGCCTTGTAAATGGTTTTGGACATTACTTCCTCTTCTAATTTTTGTAAGAGTTTGTAAAGGATTGGTATTAATTCTTCTTTGAATGTTTGTTAGATTTACCTGTGAAGCCATTTTGTCTTGGGCTTTTTGTTGGGAGGTTTTTAATTACTGATTCAATCTCTTTATTATTATTGGCCTGTTCAGATTTTCTATTCATTTTTTAGTTATGGTAAGTTATATGTTCTAGGAATTAATACATTTTTTCTAAGTTGTCTAATTTATTGTGTAATTGTTTGTAGTAGTCTCTTAGTATCTTTTCTAAAATTTTTATTTATTTATTTTGAGAGCACATGTGCATGCACGAGAGAGAGAGAGAGATAACAGGGGAGGTATAGAGAGAAAGAATCCATGCTGATAGCATGGAGCCTGATGGGGTTCCACGTGGGATTCAACAGCGGGGCTCGATTTCAGGAGCTGTGAGATCATGACCTAAGCCGAAATCAAGGGTAGACACTTAACTGACTAAGCTATCCAGGCACCCCAGTCTCTTAGTGTCTTTTGTATTTACATGGTGTTAGTTATAAATTCTCTACTTTCATTTCTGAGTATGTTTGAGTCTTCTTTTATTTTTATCTATTTATTTTTTTTGGTATATCTAACGGTCTGTCAATTTTGTTTATCTTTTCAAAAAACCAATATAGTTTCATTGAGTATTTCTATTATCTTTCTAGTCTGTATTTTATTTATTTCTGCTCTAATATTTATTATTTCCTTCCTTCTACTAACTTTGATTTTTGTTCCCTTTCTAGTGCCTTGAGGTGTAGAGTTAGGTTGTTAATTTGAGATTTTTCTTTTTTCTTAATGTAGCATTTGTTGCTATAAACTTCTTTCTTAAAACTGCTTTTTCTGCATCCCTTAAGTTTCGATGTATTGTATTTCCATTTCATTTGTCTCAAGATATTTTTTTGATTTCTGTTTTGATTTCTTTTTTGACGTATTGGATTTTTAGAGTGTCTTATTTAAATTCCAGTTTTCCTCCTTTTTTGTTTTCTAGTTTGATACCATTGTAAGAAAGATAAAGACACTTGATATGATTTCAATTTTCTTAAATTTGTTAAGACTTGTTTTGTTATCTAACATATGATATATCCTGAAAAATGTTTCTTGTGCATTTGAGAAGAATGTATATTCTGTTACTTTTGGATGGAATATTCTATATAAATCTGTTAGGTCCATCTGGTCTAAAGTGTATTTCATGTTCATGTTCATTATTTCATTATTTATTTTCTTTCTGGGTGATCTATCCATTATTGAAAGTAATGTCCCCTACTATTATTGCATTGATGTCTATTTCTGCTTTCATATCTGTTAGTATTTATTTACTGTACTTAGATGCTCTGATAGTGGGTATGTTTTTATTTACAGTTGATATATCTTCTTGATGAACTGATTCTTTTATCATTATGTAACGACCTTCTTTGCTTCTTGTAATGGGTTTTTATTATAGATACGTGTGCTCATTTTGGTTTTCATTTGCAGGGAATATGGTTTCTGCTAAGAAATCTGCTGATAGCTTTATTGGGGTCTACTTATATATGATGAATCTTTTTTCTCTTGCTGCTTTCAAAGGTCTCTTTTTGTCTCTGATTTTTGAAAGTTTGATTGTAATGTATGTTAATGAAGATCACTTTGGATTGAATCTGTTTGGGGGTTTTTGAGCCTCATGTACTTGAATGACCATATCTCTTTAGATTTGGGATATTTTCAGTCATTATTTCTTTAACGGTGGAGAACAAACTGAGGGTTGATGGAGGGATGTGGTTAGAAGATGGGGTAGATGGGTGATAGGTATTAAGGAGTGAACTTGTCATGAACACTGAGTGTTGTATGTAAGTGATGAATCACTGAATTCTACTCCTGAAACCAATATTGCACTGTATATTAACTAAAATTTAAACAAATGCATCAAAAAATAAATAAAAATTAAAAAAAGTTTTTGTTCCTTTTTTTCCTTCTAGAACAGCCAGATTGTGAAAATTGTTTCACTCGATGGTGTTTCATAGTTGATATAGGCTTTCTTTTTATTATTATTTCTTGTTTCTCCTCTGACTGGATAATATCAAGGGATCTGTCTGCAAGTTTGTAGGTTCTTTCTTCTGCTTGATTGAGCCTCTGTTGAAGCATTCAATTGCATTTTTCATTTCATTCATTGTATTCTTCAGCTCCAGAATTTCTATTTGGCTCTTTTTATGATTTCTATCTCTTTGTTGGACTTCTCATTTTGTTCATGCATTGTTTTCCTAAATTCATTAAGCTGTCTGTCTTTGTTTTCTTGAATCTTGCTGAACTTCCTTAAAATAATTATTTTGAATTCTTTTTCAGGTAACTTGAAGGTCTCCATTTCTTTGGGGTCAGTTTCTAGAAAATTACTTTGTTCTTTAGTGGTGTCATATTTCCTTCCCCTTTTCTGTTTTTAATGGCTTTTATTTATATCTGTGTATTTACGAGAACAGTTAATATCTTTCAGTCTTTTTGGACAGGTTTTGGTGGGGTAAGACTTTCACCTGAAGTTGTCTGTGAGAGCACCAGCTGGGTGAGGTGCAGCATTTCTGGTTCCTGGAGGGCACTAAGGCATAGCCTCTGTGGAACTCTACCAGCCAAGGCCAATGTTGGCCAAGACTGAGGAGGTCTTCAGTGGCCAAGACTGTGGGGACTGTATGAGTGGCTATGGTTTCTATGGCTATTTGGGTCCTCAGAGGCAAAGGTGCTGGGATCCTTCTGTTTCCTTTTTTACCTGTGGGAAAAAGTTCTTGCCAAGGACATCCCTTTTGGTGCCAAGTCTGGCATGCCACTGAGTGACCACAGAGCCAGGGTCCTGGGACCAAGTGCACAGGAACTACCACAGTGACTAGGATCTGGGGCACAGGTGTACTTGTTGTGGCATGGTGCCAGTGTCTGAGGTGTGGGTGTATGGACATCTTCTGTGGAACTGGGGTCTGGGGCTATGGGGCCCTCTTCAGTGATTTGGGCTCAGAGGAAGGCATGAGCCCTGGGATGACAGGGTGCAGTGATGGCTTGGGCCTAGGGGGCAGGGGGCAGTAGCAGCATTCTCTGGGGATGGTGGGTCAAAGTCCTGACATTGTCCCCAGCATGCAGTGTGCAGAGCAGCAGCAGCTTTGCCTTTGTTATGCTGAGCCAAGTCCCTGACTCAGGACCAGGGGGTAGAGTATAGAAGAACAGTAGCAGCAGCAACATGGCTCCTGTGATGTAGGGTCAGAGCTCTGGCTCAGGACCCAGGGAATGAGGCCCTCCCTGGTAATGATGGCTCAAAGCCATGACTGGGACCCAAGGACAGGGTACAGAGTAGCATCAGTGCAGCCCAGTTATGGTAGGTCAAAGCCCCAACTTGGGACTTAGATGGTGTGATACACAGAAGTGGCAGCTGGGCATCATTATTGGTGGGTCAAAACATGACTTGGGACCTAAGAGCAGGGCACAGAGCAGCAGGAGAGTGCCAGCCCTGCACCCTGCCCCAGGTCTTAAGTCAGGGCTTTGAGCAATGGTAGCTCCAGTGCCATAGATGGTGAGGTGCTATGGGATTCTGATCCAATAAAGCCTGCCACAGTAGCCACTTGGGGCCCCTGGAGCAGGTCACTCCCCACTGCAGTGACACTGCCAGCTTTGAGAAGGAGATATGGCAGCAGGGACCCTGGCCAGCTCTGTCAGCTGGGTTCAGTTTGAATCGAGACTGGGGGGGGGGGTCCTCAGTAGTAAAGGTTGAAAACATCCATGACAATGAGGCTTACTAGGATTCTCCTGCTCCCCTTTTCCCTGTGTGACAAAATCCCTCAGAAGGAATTCTTCTTGGCACTGAGCTGCTCTGGACTGGGGTGTGGGGTGATGCAGGTAAAATGCTTCTCATGCTTTTTCTAGATGCAACCCCTGGTTTCTGTTTATTGTTTTTGTTGTTGTTGTGGTGGGTAATGAGTGTTGGGACGTCCTATTCTGCTGTCTTGCTGACATCATCTCCAGCAACCACTGATCTTTCCCCTATCTTTATGGGTTTGCCTTTTCAAGAATGTCATATAGTTGGAATCATATAGTAGATAGCCTTTTCATATTGGCTTCTTTCACTTAATATGCATTTGAGTTTCCTCTGTGTTTTCTTATGGCTCGAAATCTCATTTCCTTTTATCATTTAAAAATATTCTATTGTCTGGATGTACCACTGTTTATTTATTCATTCACCTACTGAAAGATATCTTGGTTGCTTCCATTTTTGGTAATTATGAATAAAGCTACTATAAACAACCCTATTCAGGTTTTTGTGTGGACTTAACGATTTCAGCTCTTATGGGTAAATACCAAGGAGCACAATTGCTGGAACATGTGGTGAGAGAATGTTTAGTTTTGTAAAAAAGTGCCAAAATGTCTTCTAAAATGGCTGTACCATTTTGCATTCCCACCAGCAATGAATGAGGGTTGGTTATTCTAATAGGTGTATAGTGGTATCTCATTGTTATTTTTCTTTGAAATTCCTTGATGACCTGATGAAGAACATCTTTTAATATTTAATATTAAAATTTTAATTAAAATAAGAATATTAAAATCTTTTAGTATTTAAAAATATGCTTATTTGCCATATGTATGTCTTCTTTGGTGAGGTGTCTATTCAGATCTTTTGCTTATTTTAAAATTGAGGGTTTTTTTATTGTTGACTTTTTAAAAATTTCTGTTTTAATGTTTATTGTTGAGAGAGAGAGAGAGAGAGTGAGTGAGAGAGTGGGGAAGGGGCAGAGAGAGAGAGGGAAACATAGAATACGAAGCAGGCTCCAGGCTCTGAGCTCTCAGCACAGAGCCTGACGCTGGGCTTGAACTCATTAACTGTGAGCTCATGACCTGAGCCAAAGTCAGATGCTTAACTGACTGAGCCACCCAGATGCCCCTTTTTTGCTGACTTTTAAGAATTGTTTGTATATTTGGTAATGGTCCTTTATCAAATATATCTTTTGCAAATATTTTCTTCCAGTCTGTGTCTTGTCTTCTCATTCTCTTGATAGTGTCTTTTGCAGAGTATCAACAGGCTATATTTTGATGATTGGAGTTCTAATATAAAGGCAGCCAAAACATCGAGTAAGTCATCTGCACATTTAGCCTCCAAAGATGGGTATAAGTAAAGATTGGTATTTGTGTAAAGGATTACGAGATCTCTGGCAGGTCTCTGAGGAAGACCTAGAGGAAAAGAGAATAAGTGGTATGGACTTTTACCTTTATTTCATGTGAGTGACTTATATATCCAGCCTATAGCTGACCTTCAAGTATTTAGGGTTGAGAAAGGAGAAAAAAAAGATCAACAGAACAAGGTGCTAGCCACTTGGTGTAGTTGGTTCAAACCCAGTATTTGCTGTGTGACCTTGTCACAACTTCTTCAACTCTACAATATGCAATTTCTTCAACTCTACAATATGCAATATTACCTATTTTTCAGGGTTGCTGTTAGGAATAAATGACATAGCATATGTAATGGCATCAAGTACAGTTCCTGGTGTGTGACGTGTTCCCATGTTAGCCACTGTTCACCTTTCCTTCTTCCCTTAATACTCCTCACTGTGGAGAGATTCAAGGCTACAAAATGTATAGCCATTAAGAAGTTTATGAGTGATCCAATACCAATTTAAAACATATATAGTGACTCTCAGTGACCATGTATATTATACACTTGTGTGTCTTTGTAAAGGAAAAATTCTACCATATGTCACTTCTATTAAATAGCATGTAGACCAAAAGGCCATTTGAAAAGAACCACTGAGAATGCAGAGACTAGTTTTAATAAAACAAGATTCTGAATGACTGGAAGGCGAAAACAAAACAAATAGTTCCAAAGGTCATGATGGATGAATTAGGAAAGTAATCAAAATGGCTTAGCAAAGCAATGCTGTCATTCTTCATCTTAATGAATCTCTTAAAGAGTAAATAAAAGGAGAAAGATGAAAGTAATTATTGACTGTGTACTTAGTTATTGAAGCTGCTGGTATCTCCAAGGAATACAGTTCATACAGCTGAGGCTGTAGGTGTCTATACATATATATCACGATGTGCCTCAGCACTGGGAACTATATATTATGTTTACATACTGAATGTACAGATAACTTATTTTAATAATATGTTATATAGAACTCTATCCCTCTGTCACGCCCTGCTCAGTTTAAAGAGCCATTGTCTTGGGAGTTAGAAGGGCTAGCAAGAACCTGGCAATAGGTGTCAGAGGCTTGAGTCAGCTCCCATCTCTACTATTCCCTGCTGAATAAGATGGCATTGAATGCCTGGCCTGCCATCGAACAGCAAAAGGCATGGAAGAGACAAATGAAGGGAAATGTTTTTAGAAAGAGTTTCGAAAAAGGTGAATGAATGAACTACAATGTTATTTTTGCTATGAGAAATGTGATAAACACTCTTTCCATGTATATTGTGTTAGAGGGTGGCTTACTGGTGCAAATTTTATTTGCATCAATCAAATAGAACACTGTTAGAGCTGGGGAGTCCTTTTCATTTTAATGGTTGATAAAGAATACACAGATTAGCCTTGTCATTTTGACTGGAACAGCTATCAAATCATATTTTCTAATAAGTTGTAATTCATTACATAATACTCATGTTAATTTATATTTTTAAGTTAAAGGTACTTATAAATTCTGTCATGAAAACATTGTGAAGCCAGTATGGAAGTGTTATTACATATTTTATACAAGAAGTGACTTATACAGTAAAACCTTGGTTTGTGAGCATAATTCATTCCAGAAACATGCTTATAATCCAAAGCACTTGTATTTCAAAGAAAATTTCCCCATAAGAAATAATGGAAACTCAGATGATATGTTCCACAACTGAAAAATATTCATATAAAAATTATTATAATACTGTAATATAATACAAAATAATAGAGAAAATACAACATATAAAGAAAAATAAACAAATTAACCTACACTTACCTTTGAAAACCTTTGTGGCTGGTGCGAGGGAGACAAGAGAGAGGAGGGTTATTGTGTAGGATGACTTTCACTATCACTAACAGAATCACTCTTATCTGTTGATTGGCTCAGTGGAATCTTTTTCTTTTTGTGCAAGTTTAACAAGGAAGCTATCCAATGACACTTGCTTTTGCCTCCTTTTGAGGATTTCACGGAAATGTGACATTTGCATTGTCGTTAAACAGATTCATTGTTCTCACTGCTACAGCCATATTCAGGTGGTGCTTTCTACAAAATTTTGCACTGTTCCCACATTTTACACATCTCCCTAATCTCATTTGAAGTGAGGAATTCCTCTGTCTTTTGGTCCTCCTCCTCGGCAGATGAGATGCAGACATAGACTTATTATAAAATCTTGGAATTTTGGCCACTCGCAGACCTCGTTGGTACTTCTCGATGATTTCCTTCTTAAATTCCACTGTAATCATCTCCTTCTTCTTACTGCCTTTCTTTTCAACCTTTTTCTGCATGGGAGCCATTGTATATGCACAATGGTTGTTGACTACAGTACAGTACTAAACTCTTGTCATATACTGTATTTAATGTAACAGGCAACAAGGCAGCAGAGGAAAGGGTCTATATCTGCAGGCAGCCTGATCTAGAATGAATCAAAGCATTCCTTAGCTTACTCTTTTATATGGAAAAGCAAAGGACTGTCCACGGGTGCTTTGAAGTGACAAAAACATTAGTGCCAGTTGTGGGCACCTTCCAGTGTTCTGAAAAATCACTGATTTCTGCCAAACACTGCGGCCTGACACTGAGCATCTGAGCATGGGAGATGATTAACCACACTCCCGCAGGGAGAGAGAGAAAGAGAGAAGAACCATTGGCTCAGTTGTGAACATGTAATGTTTGGCATCATGTACCACTCATATTGCAAGACATTGTTCATTTATCAAGTTAAAATTTATTAGAAATGTTCTCTTATCTTGTGGAACACTTGGAGAACAAGTTACTCGCAATCCAAGGTTTTACTATATATGTATATAAAATAGGTTGTACCAAGAGTGATTTTATAAAATCACTTTTGGGGGGGGTGTGTGTGTGTGTGTGTGTATGATTTTTAATTTTTTTTAAATGTTTTTTATTTATTTTTGAGAGAGACAGCATGAGCAGGGGAGGGTCAGAGAGAGAGGGAGACACAGATTCTGAAGACAGGCTCCAGGCTCATGAGTTAGCTGTCAGCACAGAGCCTGACGCGGGGCTTGAACCCACAAACCATGCGATCGTGACCTGAGCCAAAGCTGGACGCGCAACCGACTGAGCCACCCAGGCGCCCCTATATATGATTTTTTAAAAACAAAGATATACATGCTGTTTTGTTATCAGATTTATTTTACTTACCAGTATACTCTGAATAAGATTCATGCTATTGCATATTCTCCCACATTATTCTTATAAGTTTTATAGATTCTGAAATATGGATATGCCATAATTTATTTAACCAAACTCTATACCTGGACATGTGGGTCATTTTCATTCTTAAAATACATCTCTGCCAAATATATTTGGAACTAAGTTTCTGTGCTTCTCTATGATTGCTTTCTTAGAATTGATTCCTAGTAGTGATGATGAGTGAAGAGTCGGAGCAATTTGAAGGCAGAAAAGTTTTGAATAAACTTGAAACTTTTAAAGAAATGGATTTTAGAAACAATGAAGAATTAACAAGAACAATGGAAACTTTTTTGAAGCAGGGACAGTTGTAAAGATCCGAATAGGATATCATGTGCCCAGAGAAGGACATAGTTAATACAGCACATGGAAATTAATCAGGGTTATGGTTGTTAGGGGAGCATTTTTTATACAGCACATGGGAATTAATCAGGGTTATGGTTGTAAGGGGAGCATTTTTTAAAAATCTACTTGAAATTAAGGGAGTGGATTTAAGACATAAGAAAGGATGTGCTTTTCCCAGTGATAAAGCAACTACATAGATGTAGCTTTTATGATGGACTGAAGGGCGAAAGAAGACAGTTTGGTAAGTTTGCTAGAAATCATGGGATACACTGTTACCATAGTATAATGGTTTTGACTCATGTGGGAGAAACAGGAAGAGGCATGTTTTCCTAGTGACTATGACTGTAAATTATTCTTTGGAGTAGAGATTTTAAGAAACGAATATTTCAGGCCTTGACCACCCAATGCAATAGAATTGACCTTTTTCAGAATCATTATTTTATTTTATTTTATTTTATTTTATTTTGGTAGGAGAGAGGATCATTTTAGGATTGGTTTAGACGTCGTATATCCATCTTATTGGAGTTGATTCAATTCTGTTCTCCAAATGTTGTTTTGGATTGACTGTTCTTCAGGCATATTTTTCTGTCTAGACATAACCTAAATGGCAGACAGAAAGAGGCTCTGTAAATATCCATTGTATCTGCAAACCCAAAGGCAAGCTGAGGCCACATATCTGTCATTTCTGTCACACTTACACAGAGAGTATGTCAATTTCAGCTTCCCTCAGCTCATCACAGCATCAAGCCCTAAAGAATTTCAGCTGGAAAAAGTGACTACATTCAGTCTTTGTCAATAGTAACGAAATTTGTAAGGGTGTTTAGCACCTTACCTTCTCTAGGAGGAAAGATGAGTGATTAGTCAAATGTCTTGAGGTTGAACTCCATGAGAAGATCCAGCCTCCACTCCTCCAATATCCTCAAAACCACTATTATATCTATGCTGTATAATTCAAATGGAGCTTAAATTCTGTTTGTGGCCCTAGCAACCTCCCCATGACAGACACTTCTTGGTCCAGAGCTTAGCCTTTGGCTGACATCTTGCTTTCTTCTAGACACATTACCTTTTATCCAGAATTTGCCCCTTATCACCAGCCTCTAGGCATTATATGGTCTCCTGTTGCTGTGACTTATGGTGTTCCCATATTAGACCCTTTATTATTGATATTCACCTATATTGGGCCCAGGGCGCCATGTTGGTTTGTATCTGTTGGGAGGCCGTGAAGACTTTTACTTTATTTCCTCTTGGCCTTTGTCTTACCTACTGTGATATATTCTCATCTCCCCTTTTGTTTACTTTTAAGATTTCAATACACCTAATAGTAGAGGCTGAGCAAGTTATTCTAATGATGGTAAGGGCATACAGTAGGAAAAACATACTGTATTTGTTGTGTCATCTTTTAAATATGAAAATGAAATGAAAGATAAGTTTATTGCATATAATAGATTATTCACTTTAAATTACTGCTTTTTCTGCATTGTTTTCTATCATCAATTTCCCTTTCTGTTGATGTTGGAAACACAATATGAGGTTTTTTTTTTTTTTTTTTTTTTTTACTCCCTTCTGTATGATTACCTTTTGGTAGGTGATAGTTCCTTACAACAGCAGTCTAGAAATGCTAAAGGTATGGCAATGGAAAAAGTGTGAACTATGTTTAATGTCTTTTGCTGATATTTATATATTTTTCCTAAAATGATAGTCATGAGGATATATTAAAGGGAAGTATGCTATTCTTTTGGTAGGTTATATAGTTCCTTACAACAGCAGTCTGGAAATGCTAAAGGTATGGCAATGGAAAAAGTGTGAATTATGTTTAATGCTTTTTGCTGATGTTAATATATTTTTTCTAAAATGATAGTCATGAGGATATATTAAAGGGGGGAAGTATGCTATTCACTGGGGGGTACCTGAATCTAGGAATTACCATTTGGGCCAAGTTGGCTTTATACTTGTACAGATTTTGCTATTCTATTTTATTTTAGTAGTAAAGAAAGGCTTTAGGATGAGGGGCAGAAGAGAGAATATGATTAAAGTCTGTATCTTATAAGAATACATTTATTGTTAAGTATATTAAATCCAGATACTTAAAATAATTAGAATTGAGTTATGAAAAGCATTCAGATGTAGCACTTTATGTTTTTACATCTCAAATTGTTATTGTTAAATTTGATCATACATTTATATTTTGTACTTGAAATTGTTTAAATTTAAGACAAACATAATGAAATTCTGACTACTTTCACTGAACCCTGTACTTAGTCATGTAATCTGATTAGGTAATGCTCTCACTATGGTAAGAGCAAAGTTTGGTTTAATGGAAAGGGTGCTGATATTAAGGTTGGAATATTTGGGTTTGAATCGCAATGGCTCTATCTACTAACTGTGTGAATTTACATGGGCTAAGTTATTTAACCTTTTCATATCTCAATGTCCTCTTCTATAAAACAAGAATAATGATGGTTGCCTCACTAGGTTATTTTGGGGATGGAATTTGAAAGTAACTCATGGTAGGTGCTTTGTGTACATTTCTTTCTTTCTTTCGGTTTCTAGAAAAATTTTTTTTGAGAGAGAGAGGGTGCAAGTGAGCGAGGAGCAGAGAGAGAGGGGGAGGGAGAGAGAATCCCATGAGGGTCAGAGAAAGAGAGAGAAGTGGGGCTCCCTCCAAGCGGGGCTGGGGCCCACCAGAAGTGGGGCTCATGCTCACCAGAAGTGGGGTTCAAACTGACAAACCATGAGATCATGACCTGAGACAAAGTCAGAAGCTTAACTGACTGAGCCACCCAGGTGCCTTCAGTATCTAGAAATGTTTATGCATAGATAGGACAACACAGAGCAGGGGCGTAGGGGATGACTTTTAAGTGACCTTGAAAATTATATCTAACCTTAGCATTTCTGACCAATGGTTCGTAAATGGACCTTTGTCGTTACACTGTTTTTCATTTAACTCAATTTTATTGGCATTTATTATGATACTCTACTATGTCCTTGGTTGGTATACATAGGGTATGTGAGCATGTGGGGGATGCATTTGCCTCTTTTCTGCCTTGCTTTCTTGTTCCCACTGTGTAGTGTCACCTTCTGACTCTCTCATCTAGAGCTTGTCTCATATCTATGTCCAGTGGTATGTTTTCCAATGTCCTATTCTTTTTTCTTACTAGGGTTCACTCCATAACCTCTGAAGTAATACCTAGCTCAGAGGCTGTTGTGAGGGTAAACTCCTAAACAGTGGCTTGAGATTAAGTAAGCACTTAATAGATTTTAGTTATTACTGTTCTCTGCCCATTCTCCATGGGCCAGGGCTTGTTCTACAGTACTGGTCCCTTCTGCTCGAGTGTTTTTCAGAATAAGAAGACCCTTGGCCATTTGTGACGAGCACAAGAATTTGTGTTAAAAGCAACATAGGAAATGACCTTTGTTAGATAAGAAAGTACAAAGTTATTCATTGGACAAGCATATTCTATACATGAAAGTATTGATAAATAAAATATTATTTGTAATTTGTTGTAGGTTGTATTTGTTTTGTCATACTTTTCATATTTTTGTTTTACAATCAATTTGTGTATACGTATATAAGATATCAAAAACAAAAAAACTCCAGAGAAAAAGCATCCATGCACAATCACATCTTCCTCATTCCCCAGACAATTTAGTTTTTTTCTAACAAGAACATCATAAAGTTTTTTTTTTTTTTACCACAGAAGAATGACCTTTAAAAAAAAAGACCTGACAACCAGATTAACTATACACCATTTGCAGAGGGATTCAGTGGAATTTACTCCATTTATTTCCCTGGCCTCTAGAGAAAATTATTCATTCTAGAAGGGCACAACTGATTGAGGAAGGAAGACTCAAATTGAAAAGAAACAATGCTTTGAACTGCGGTTGTGAAAAAGTGTCTAGACCTCTGGATTTTCACCTATAAAGTGAGGCAGATAGACTAGATCATTTTAAAGGAACTTTCTAGGTCAAACAGGGTGAGCTCTATAGCGCTAAGCTATATCATGTCTGTGCTGTTTAGGTAGAAATCCCAAGCTACCAGACTGCTAGCATCTTGTAGATGAATCCAGGAAGTTCAATTCACTAGTCCTTGGATCCTCAATATTAACTCAATACCTGGCCAGGCTTCTAGGCTCTATCCATTACACCTGCTGAGATATTCTGTAGCAGAGGTGTCTTATCTCCCAGAGTTGTTGTGAAGGGCAAGTAAGGTAATGTACTTAGAAGTGCACAGAGAGCTGCAAAGTTTGTTCTATTTTATTTTATTTTTTAACGTTTATTTTTTTTTTGAGCGACAGAGTACGAGTGAGGGAGGGGCAGAGAGAGAGGGAGACACAGAATATGATGCAGGTTCCAGGCTCTAGTCGTCAGCACAGAGCCTGATGTGGGGCTCGAACCCATGAACCATGAGATCATGACCTGAGCTGAAGTTGGTGCTTAACCAACTGAGCCACCCAAGTGTCCTTATTTGTTTTAGAATAAGGAGAAGTTGTAAAATGAAGGAACCTAAGGATAAACTGAGGATATTTCTGATTTGGAACAGGAAGAAAATGTGATACCTAGCACAAGCTAAGTCATGTATAATGGAGGACACAGGCTGCAGAGGTAAAGTGACTACTCACTAAGTTGTGGGTGGCTTACAAATGACAGAAAACAGAGGATCATGATCTGAATTCATGAACCTGCAGTTTTTGATTAGTTAATATGAAAATTTATAAGAGAATAAAACAACATAAAGGAAAAGAGCTTACTACACCGATATAGCACCCTAGTTATGTTTGCCCTTAAAGGTTTCAATTAAACAAATAATAGTCATTTTACACAAGGACACTATACTGTAAATCAGGTGTCTCCAAAAAAGTTAGAAATATGAGTCATATATGGCAACAGTTTTGCTCTTATTATTTAGATGCTGACTTTTGCCTTATCATGGGAAACAGGTAAAATTGCTTATATTTACCCTCACTGAGTTTGTTTTCATATATGCAGAAGATCCTTTGGTTTTGTAAGTAATGTACCCCTCAATTTGTCTCAAATATTAATGTATATTTTCAGCTTAATCACTGAGAAGTTGAAACATATTTACTTGCTATCGATGTAGCTTTTAAGTTGAGAATTTTTTAGCCTATGGGGCCCAGAAGAGATTCTAATAAGCTTAGGAACATGCCAGAAAAGGTGCTCATGTTATGTCTTTAGGGTGACCTGAAGTTTCAGAATTTACCCACAGGTAATTAGTGTTGGTGTTCATTATAGGCAAGCAGTCCTTGCAGTGTGGACAGTGTGAGTGGGAAAGGGAAAAAGGAAGAATTAAGCACACTCTTCATATATATATATATATATATATATATATATATATTAAATAATGGCCTATTCTTATAAGAAAACATGCTTATTTTAGAACGCTTAGAAGGTACCAATAATCACACAGAAAAAAGGAGAAACAATCCTGCAATCCTATTATCCAAAGATAACAAGTACTACCTCTTTAGCATGTAACCACTTCCCTGGCTATCTTCTATATACTTAAATAATATATATAACAAACATTAAATATTCCTGTTTTATAATATTTTTTTCACCTACAGTACCTACTTTCAAGAAATAAAGTAACAATATATTCTTTCAATCACATATTAATCTACTTTCAAGAAATGAAAAAGCAGTATATTCTTTAAATCACATATTAAACAGAAATGCTTTAGGATCATTGAAACCAAATATCACATAAAGACTTGATTTGTAAAATGCCTTAAAGTCTAATTTCTATCAAGATCCTACCTTGCACTATGCACATAACAGGCTTGTGTGGTGATTTCATTGTAATGTGGTACTATGAGATATATATAGTTTTTATTTTTTCTTTTTTTTGAGAAAGGGAGAGAGAGACACACATACACACACACACACAGAGAGAGAGAGAGAGAGAGAGAGAGAGAAAGGGAGACAGAGAACTCATGAGCAAGTGTGGGGTGGGGCAGAGAGAGAGGGAGAGAGGAATCCTAAGCAGGCTCCATGTTGTCAGAGTCCCTTGATGCTGGGCTTAATCCCACAACCTTGGGATCATGACCTGAACCAAAACCAAGAGCCAGGAACTTAACAAACTGACCCACCCAGGTGCCCCTGTGAGATATATTTTTGTAGGATAGTGGTTTGGAATTTTTTAGGACTAGTGATTTTAAATTCATAGCACTGGTTCTCAGGCATAGCTACACTCATAACCTAGAAATAACAAATTCTTTTCCCAGAAGCATTCCCTTTATTGCCTTTTCTTCATAAGATGGGGAGAATAGGGGATTTTAGAACTTCTGGACAATGCATTATACAAGGCAGGTTAATAGAGTTCTCTGGATTATGATATAGGGCAATTTATTAGGGCACCTAACTCAGAAATTCCTTTAAAATGTCTCTTTATGGCTTTGAGGAGCCATGAATGAGCTGAACCAGCACTATAAACACTACAACTTTCCTATATTCAGGATACTATGACTGAGATAAAACATCACATTTTTATTGAAAGAACAAAATATCTGAAAGAAAGAAAGAAAAGAAAAGAAAGAAAGAAAAGAAAGGGAGAAAGAAAGAATATATCTTTAATTCTAATGCATAACATAGAATTACATTTTTCTCTCAACTGGGAAATTTTTACTGAGATTCTTGCTAAAATATGATTGGAAACAATAATGTAAAGATTTAAAATAATTTTTGACATAATTGGCTCGTTCATGCATGTGTTCAGGCATTTATTTATTCAAATATATTTATCCAATACCTAGTATGTGTCAGGCTCAGTTCAATCTTTGAGTAATGCTTTATAGGGAAATGGCCTCCTGATACTATATGTTTATAACTCTTGTTATACTATTGTGCTTATTGTACTAAGTAATGGTATTGTGGTGACTGAGGTGGTAGAAGGAACTGTTCTAATCAGAGGTGTGAAATCTTTCATGGTGTCAGCTACTTGAGGAAGAAAGAGTCACTAGAAATCACTCTAGCTGTTTTTTTAAAATGTTTATTTATTTATTTTGAGGGACAGAGAGAGTGAGCAGAGTAGAGACAGAGAGAGAGGAGTGAGAGAATTCTTTTTTTTTTTTTTTTTTTTTTCAGAGAGAGACAGAGCATGAGTGGGGCAGGGGCAGAGAGAGGAGACACAGAATCCAAAGCAGGCTCCAGGTTCTGAGCTGTCAGCACAGAGCCTGACATGGGGCTTGAACCCACCAACTGTGAGATCATGACCTGAGCCAAAGCCAGATGCTTAACTGACTGAACCACCTAGGCGCCCCAGGAGTGAGAAAATTCTAAGCAGTCTTCATGCTGAGAGCACAGAGCCCAACACTGGGAGCTCAGACTCACGAACAGTGAGATCATGACCTTAGCCAAAATCAAGAGTGGGACACTTAACTGAATGAGCCACCCAGACACCATCATTCTAGCTATTTTAAATGAAAACGGATTTACTTTAAGAAATTTAGGTGTTTACAAAGTTATGGAAAGAGCTAAAGCATCAGTCCCTGACCTGGGCCTCCTGGAAAAACTCCCAACTGGGAATCATGAAGCTTCATGCCCATTGCTGCTTCAAGACCACAGTGTCTTAGCTGTGATCTGGGGTTTACATCTGACATCAGAACTAGGGTCTCGGGAGCCAAGCTGAGCCTTCAGCACCTATTCTGGCAAAATTTATAACCTGGTTCCTGTCTTTTAGCATTCATTAAGCTAGCTACTAGATACTCAGACCCTTTGCTAATGCTGTTTTAGGAAAATCAAATTCCTATGTCTGCATGCTAGCAGAAATAGCAGGAGCTGCAAAAGTGGCTTCTGGAGACTTCTGTATTCTCAGTCTCCTATGAGTGCTTCATATTGGTGGAACCTAGAGCACATCCTGAACCTTAGTTGCAAGGGCACCTGGGAGAAGTGGCTTTTAGATCAATAAGTCAAATGGAAAGGAATGTAGAACAAATGTGCATAAAATGACTATACCTGTCACAAATGGGGAACTGTTATTTCAACTCAAACTTGTCTAAGTTTAAGGCTCTGGGTTTTTTCCACTGATGCCACACAAGCCAATTTGGAATCAATATGAAATTCACTTGGGTGACCCTGGGGATTATTTCTCTTAATTTCTAGTTAATAAGTGGGAACCTTTTGATCAGGAAGGGCTTAAGTTAGACCTAGAGAAAGTTATACAGCCTTTCTTGGAGTTGGAAGCCTGTGGGGGTTCCTGAATTGGAATAGACTGAGAAGCTATGATTGTGGTCTGTTTGAATGAGAGAAAGCATAACAAGAGAAGCTGGAATGTTCTCTTATTAGTCCCAGGGGGAAACATTTTCTGAGCATAGAGAATTTGTAAATATCTAGGGCTGTTGGCAAGTCATTTAATAACATTCTCTATAGAAAAATAGAAATCTACTTATAGAAGAGTCTCAAGAGATTGTGGGCAATTTGAGTTGCTCCATAAAGAACAAGGGAGGAGCTGAGATCCTAGAGAATTAGGGTATTTTATTTACTCTTGAGGTTCACATTTAATATGGTAGCCAATACTAAGAATATCCAAAGTAAAAATAATGGATACGGATTTACATGAATGGAGACAGAGGTTCTTCTAATCTTCGAAACCACTAACTTCAAGAAGGAGAGGTGAATGTAGGGGTAAGTGTTCTCTTGTTTCCCCAGTAAATCTTATTGATGAATTTTCATTTACATAAAGAACTCTGTGAAATTAAAGGAGATATTGCTTTTGGCTCACCTCCTTCTTCATTATGGAACACTTATCTCTTTACTACTTCAAATTTCAGACCTTTCAGAATGCAGCTCAGACTTGGGATTATAATTACTTGCAGAAACCTGGAGTTGATAAACCACATATTCAGTTCCCAGCACAGTGTTTGGAACATTTATTACACATTTAGCATACTGTTCCCTTCAAGAATTCTGACCTATTTGAGAAATAATTCAAAGAGTAAACTCAGGTGCCTGAGTGGTTCAGTTGAGCATCTGACTTCTGCTCAGGTCACGATCTCACAGTTCGATAGTTCTAGCCTTGCATAGAGCTCTGTGCTGACAGCTTGGAGCCTGGAGCCTGCTTCAGATTCTGTATATCCCTCTCTGTCTGCCCCTCCCCCACTTGCGTGCGCTCTCCCTCTCTCTCTCTCTCTCAAAAATGAATAAACATTTAAAAATTTTAAAAAAGAGTAAATAAAATAATAAAACTTTGTTACTCAAGTTACTAATAGTGTCTAAATTTATAGTGCATTGTGATAAGCATATGGTCCTAGTAATCTTACTCCCAAAAGAAAAAGGGAGATAACTGAGCCAAGTATGGCCATTTATTCTTCTCAAATTAATTAACCAGGTAAGTCATTCTACTTCCCAGGTATGGAACTGGGAAAATACAGGAGTAAGGGAGAGAACATTCTCTGTAAGTGGGTGCTGACTAG
Source organism: Cryptoprocta ferox (assembly GCA_028646485.1). NCBI lineage: Eukaryota > Metazoa > Chordata > Mammalia > Carnivora > Eupleridae > Cryptoprocta > Cryptoprocta ferox. The sequence goes on from CM053566.1 coordinate 37,435,099, forward strand.
AAAGTTTTAAAGTGAATGAATGAATGAATGCATGCATGCATGCATTCCTGAATGAATTATGGATGTATGAGCAGCATCTCTGCATCAACTCAAGTTTGCCTAGGAAATAGCTAAACAACCTTCAGGTGACTGCTGGTTTCTGGGATCATCCTTCTATTGGATGATAGGGCCCATATCTAACTCGCTTTTAGTGCCTGGTGTGTTCAAGTGACGATTTTTGTCCAAATCGCACTTGTTAATAGCTTCCTGAAGCCTGGAAATTGGCTGTGAATCTTGGTTCCCAGACTGGGGAACTTGACTTGTCACCTAGATCATGCTGGCCTCTTTTATAGTTTCTAGATTCTACAAACTTTCTTTAAGTTACCAGATTTCAGATCTAATGATTCACCTGATTTTTTAAAATTAATTAATTTTTTAATTTACATTCAAGTTAGTTAGCATATAGTGCAACAATGATTTCAGGAGTAGATTCCTTAATGCTTCTTACCCGCTTAGCTCATCCACCCTCCCACAACCCCTCCAGCAACCCTCCATTTGTTCGCCATATTTGAGTCTTCTATGTTTTGTCCCCCGCCCTGTTTTTATATTATTTTTGCTTCCCTTCCCTTATGCTCATCTGTTTTGTTCTTAAAGTCATCATATGAGTGAAGTCATATGATATTTGTTTTTCTCTGACTAATTTTGTTTAGCATAGTACAGTCTAGTTCCAGCCATGTAGTTGCAAATGGCAAGGTTTCATTCTTTTTGATTGCTGAGTAATACTCTGTTGTGTGTGTATATGTGTGTGTGTGTGTGTGTGTGTGTGTGTGTGTATACACACTACATCTTTATCCATTCATCCATCGATGGACATTTGGACTCTTTACATACTTTGGCTATTGTTGATAGTGCTGCTATAAACATTGGAGTGCATGTGCCCCTTGGAAACAGCACACGTGTATCCCTTGGATAAATACCTAGTAATGCAATTGCGGGGTCGTAGGGTAGTTCTAATTTTAATTTTTTGAGGAACCTCCATACTATTTTCCAGAGTGGCTGCATCAGTTTGCATTCCTACCAGCAGTGCAAAAGAGTTCCTCTTCCTCCACAACCTCGCCAACACCTGTTGTTGCCTGAGTTGTTAATGTTAGCCATTCTGACAGGTGTGAGGTGGTATCTTATTGTGGTTTTGATTTGTATTTCCCTGGTGATGAGTCCCATTGAGCATTTTTTCATGTGTTGGTTGGCTATCCGGATGTCTTCTTTGGAGAAGGGTCTGTTCATGTCTTTTGCCCATTTATTCACTGGATTATTTGTTTTTTGGGTGTTGAGTTTGATAAGTTCTGTATAGATTTTGGATACTAACCCTTTATCTGTTATGTCATTTGCAAATATCTTCTCCCATTCTGTCAGTTGCCTTTTAGTTTTGCTGATTATTTCCTTCACCATGCAGAAGCTTTTTATTTTGATGAGGTCTGAATAGTTTATTTTTGCTTTTGTTTCCCTTTCCTCCAAGATGTGTTGAGTAAGAAGTTGCTGCAACCAAGGCCAAAGAGGTTTTTGCATGCTTTAGGATTTTGATGGCTTCCTGTCTTACATTTAGGTCTCTCATACATTTTGAGTTTATTTTTGTGTATGTGTAAAAAAGTGGTCCAGGTTCATTTTTCTGCATGTCGCTGTCCAGTTTTCCCAGCACCATTTGCTGAAGAGACTGTCTTTATTCCATTGGATATTCTTTCCTGCTTTTTCAAAGATGAGTTGGCCATACATTTGTGGGTCCATTTCTGGGTTCTCTATTCTGTTCCATTGATCTCAGTGTCTGTTCTTGTGCCAGTACCATACTGTTTTGATGATTACAGCTTTTTGTAATATAGCTTGAAGTCTGGGATTGTGATGCCTCCAGCTTTGGTTTTCTTTTTCATGATTGCTTTGGCTATTTGGGGTCTTTTCTGGTTCCATCCAAATTTTAGGATTATTTGTTCTAGCTCTGTGAAGAATTCTGGTGTTATTTTGATAGATATTGCATCTATCAAAATAGATAGAATGTGTAGATTGCTTTGCGTAGTATTGACATTTTGGCAATATTTGTTCTTACTATCCAGGAGCATGGAATATTTTTCCATTTTTCTGTGACTTCTTCAGTTTCTTTCATAAGTTTTCTATAGTTTTCAGTGTATAGGTTTTTCAGCTCTTTGGTTAGATTTACTCTTAGGTATTTTATGGTTTTTCGTTCAATTGTAAATGGGATCGATTCCTTGATTTCTCTTTCAGTTGCTTCATTATTGGTGTATAGGAATGCAACCAACCAATTTCTGTGCATTGATTTTATATCCCGTGACTTTGCTGAATTCCTTGTCAGTTCTAGCAGTTTTTCGGGGGATCTTTTGGGTTTTCCATATAGAGCATCATGTCATCTGCGAAGAGTGAAAGTTTGACCTCCTCCTGGCCAATTTGGATGCCTTTTATTTCCTTGTGTTTTCTGTTTGCTGAGGCTACGATGTCCAATACTATGTAGAATGACAGTGGTGAGTGTGGACATCCCTGTCTTATTCTTGACTTTAGGGGGAAAGCTCTCAGTTTTTCCCCATTGAGGATGATATTAGCAGTGGGTCTTTCATATATGGCTTTTATGATCTTGTGGTATGATCCTTCTATCCCTACTTTCTTGAGGGTTGTTTATCAAGAAAGGATGCTGTATTTTGTCAATTCTTTCTCTGCTTCTATTAAGAGGATCATGTGGTTCTTGTCCTTTCCTTTATTGATGTGATGAATCACATTGATCGTTTTGTGGATATTGAACCAGCCCTGCATCCCAGGTATAAATCCCATTTGGTCATGGTGAATCATTCTTTTACTGTATTGTTGGATCTGGTTGGATTCCTTTAATGTACTGTTGGATCTGCTAATATCTTGTTTAGGATTTTTGCATCTATTTTCATTAGGGAAATTGGTGTATAGTTCTCCTTTTTAGTGGGGTCTTTGTCTGGTTTTGGAATCAAGGTAATGCTGGCTTCCTAGAAAGAGTTTGGAAGTTTTCCTTCCATTTTATTTTTTGGAACAGCTTCAAAGAATAGGCGTTAATTCTTCTTTAAATGTTTGGTAGAATTCCCCTGGAAAGCAATCTGGCCCTGGACTCTTGTTTTTTGGGAGATTTTTTTATTACTAATTTGATTTGTTTACAGGTTATGGGTCTGTTCAAATTTTCTATTTCTTCCTGTTTAAGGTTTGGTAGCTTATATGTTTATAGGAATTTTTCCATTTCTTCCAGATTGCCCATTTTATTGGCATAGAGTTGCTCATAATATTCTCTTATTATTGATTGTATTTCTGCTGTGTTTGTTGTGATCTCTCCTCTTTCATTCTTGATTTTATTTATTTGGGTCCTTTCCTCTTTCTTTTTGATCAAACTGGCTAGTGGTTTATCCATTTTGTTAATTCTTTCAAAGAACCAGCTTCTAGTTTTATTGATCTGTTCTACTGGTTTTTTGTTTTTGATAGCATTAATTTCTGCTCTAATCTTTATTATTTCCTGTCTTCTGTTGGTTTTGGGTTTTATTTGGTGTTCTTTTTTCTAACTCTTTAAGGTGTAAGGTTAGGCGGTGTATCTGAGACCTTTCTTCCTTCTTTAGGAAGGCCTGGATTGCTATATACTTTCCTCTTATGACTACCTTTGCTGTGTCCCAGAGGTTTTGGGGTGTGGCGTTATTATTTTCATTGGCTTCCATGTACTTTTTAATCCCCTTTAACTTCTTTGTTAGCCATTTGTTCTTTAGTATGATGGTCTTTAGTCTCCAAGTATTTGTTATCTTTCTACATTTTTTCTTGTGGTTGATTTTGAGTTTCATAATGTTGTGGTCTGAAAATATGCATGGTATGATCTCGATCTTTTTGTACTTGTTGAGGGCTGATTTGTGTCCAGTATGTGATGTATTCTAGAGAATGTTTCATGTGCACTGGAGAAGAATGTGTATTCTACTGCTTTAGGAGGAAAAGTTCTTAATATACCTCTTAAATCCATTGGGTCCTGTGTGTCATTCAAAGCCGTTGTTTCCTTGTTGATTTTCTGTTTGGATGATCTGTCCATTGTTGTCAGTGGGGTGTTGAAGTCCCCTACTATTATGGTATTATTATCAACGAGTTTCTTTATGTTTGTGATTAATTGATTTATATATTTGAGTGCTCTCACATTTGGAGCATATGCATTTACAGTTGTTAGGTCTTCTTTGTGGATGGACCCCTTAATTATGATATAATGCCCTTCTTCACTTCTTGTTACAGTCTTTATTTTAGTCTAGGTTGTCTGATATAAGTATGGCTACTCCAGATTTCTTTTGTGGACTATTAGCATGATAGGTGGTTCTCTATCCCTTATTTTCAATCTGAAGGTATCTTTAGGTCTAAAGTGTGTCTCTTGTAAACAGCATATAGATGGATCATGTTTTCTTATCCATTCTGTTACCCTATGTCTTTTGATTGGAGCATTTAGTCTATTGACATTTAGAGTGAATACTGAAAGATATGAATTTATTGCCTTTATGTTGCATGTAGAGTTGGAGTTTCTCGTGGTGTTCTCTGGTCCTTTCTAGTTTTTGTTGATTGTGGTCTGTTTTTTGTTGTTTGTTTGTTTTTGTTTGTTTTTGTCTTTTCTCCCCTCAGAGAGTCCCCCTTAAAATTTCTTGCAGGGCTGGTTTAGTGTTCATGAACTCCTTTAATTTTTGTTTGTCTGGGAAACTTTTTATCTCTCCTTTTATTTTGAGTGACAGCCTTGCTGGATAAAGAATTTTTGGCTGCATCTTTTTCCAATTCAGCTCATTGAATATCCTGCCACTCCTTTCTGGCCTGCCAAGTTTTTGTGGATAGGTATGCTGCTAACCTGATCTGTCTTCCCTTGTAGTTTAAGGACCTTTTTTTCCCTTTTGCTTTCATAATTCTTTTCTTGCCTAAGTATTTTATGAATTTGACTATGATATGCCTTGTTGAAGGTAGGTTTTTGATATATCTAATGGGAGTCCTCTGTACTTCCTGGATTTCGATGTCTGTGTCTTTCCCCAGGTTAGGAAACACATCTTTCCAGGTTCAGACATCTTGCTTGTATCTGTGCTGATTAAATCCCTGTCTGTCATTTCTTCCTGCTCTTTCTTTTGGGCAAAGTCCTTTGTTTCATCATTTTGAAGGAAGAAAAGGAATTAATAAGGTAAAAAAATTAAAATTAAAAATTAAAACAACACACAAAAATGTCAAATAAATGGTGCTAGATTCTAGGTATGTTTTGGTTTGGTTGTTGAAAAGAGCTTGATAGATTAGAGAAAAAATGGAAAGAAAAAAAAGGAAAACATTTGAAAATTTGAAAAAAATGAATATAGTGAAATAGAATAAAATAAAATGATGGAAGTAAAATAGAATCTTAAAATTTTACAAAAAGGTAAAAATGTAGTAGAAAAAAATTAAAAATATTTTTAATTAAAACTGAAAATGAAAATAAACTTTTTCTCTCTGTATTCAAGTAAAAGAAATGTAAAGGAAAAGAAAAAAAATAGATGAACCACTGAGCAGGCTGAAATACAATTGAAATTACATCGTTTTCCCTTAGAAGTCAAACTATGATGCACTTTATAGTCCATAATCTGAACAGGGAGAGACTGGTGTTCCTGAAGAGCGAGGTTGGCCCAGTTGGGTGGGGCTTAGTGTAATGGCTTCATTTTCCACTAGATGGCACTGCCTAGCTTACTGGGATGGATTGTTGTGCCACATGTAGGTGTGTATGCGCATGTGCCGGCGGGGTGAAAATGGCGTCACCCAGCTAGCCAGTCTAGTACCAGAACTCTGTACCCCACCAGCAATTGTGCACTCATCCTTTGTCTCCAGCTTCCATCCACTACCTGCTTTTACAGTCTGTGACCAAGCTGTCAGGTTACGAGGTGGCACCTCCCTCCTGAGTTTTATACAGGTGCTGCTGTGCTTCCCAACCCCTTACTTCTGAGGGACTGCGGCTTTGATCTGTTCTGACCCTCTCAGGGAGAGTCTCACCGAGCAATGGCCGGGTGCCTGCCCACCCCCAGGAACATTCATGGGACTGTGCTGCTGCTGATACCCAGAGACTGCGGCTGGGGTGGCAGCCTGACCCAGGAAAAGTTCACAGGATCGTGTAGCAGCGTTTTAGAGATTATGGTAAATCACAACACACTTCTGGCACCAGGCTTCCCCCTTAATGTTGTTGTTCCAGCACTCACGAATGTGGTTGTTCTCCAGGGTCCGCTGGGACCTTTGGCTATGGGGTGGCCACACAGCCTCTACACAATGTCCTCCCAGTGGAGGAAACCACCTCTCTCCGTGTGGCCCGTGGACCGCTCAGACCTCACTCTCTGTTCCTGGGGATTCGCCCTTCCGACCTGAGCACCAACAGGTATGGAGCTGGAGAGTTTCAGACTGTGTGCTCCCCCTATTTATAGAGTCTTAATGGAATTTAAACCCTCTCCTTTCTCCTTTGTCTCTTTTTTGTTAAGTCCCTGCAGCTGTTTCCACTTTCTCTCCAGCTGCATCGGAGGAGGGGAGTGCTTTTCCCCTACTCCCCCTCCCCCATTCTCAATCCTCTCTCTGCAAGCAAAAACAGCCCCTGTTTTTTTACCCTACTTCTCTTTACCCTACTTCGCTTCTCTGTGCTACGTACCTGCTGAGTTCTTTGGTTCAGGTTGTGCTTATTGTTGTGTTAATCCTCAAATCAGTTTTCTAGGTGTGCAGGATGTTTTAGTGTTCTGGCTGTATTCCATGGAGAAGAGTCGCAAAAAAAAAAAACTTCCATACTGTTCTGCCATCTTGGCTCCTCCCCCATGATTCACCTGATGTTAAGAAACTCAGTCATCCTGAAATATTGGTATTGTTTCCCTATTCATTTTTAACCTGTGAATGTGGACTTCTGTTATTATTATTATTTTTTTGTACTGATGTACCCCCTCACACTCTTTGAACTTCATTATTGGACTTGACTCTTTTGCTTTCTCCCATTCTGGATGCTGGATAACAGCCTTCTGTTGCTGCTTTTATTCAGCTAGTTCGGCTCTCCTAATTCACTGCCTATCGCAGACATTTTTGGGTTGAAACTATTATGATGGTTATTTTTAAATTAGGTTTCAAGCTCCTATAAAAGTAGGGATCATGTTTAATACTTTGTGAACTCAGGCACTTAATATTTGCTGTTATATATAAAAACTAATGTCTGAGGAATTTTGCTACCAGCTGCCCAGTAACAGTAAACCTGATAAGCCTCCAAATAATGTAAAGGAAAAAAGCCTCTAAGCTCAAGAAATGATGAATACAGCTAAGAAAAGCCAATCTAAGATTACTGAAGTAACTGATAAGTAACTTACAGAAAGGTACACGTTCATTAATTTGCAGATGTTACTTATGCCATAGTTCCTTGTTGCTGAAGCCAAGGAACAGACAAGAGGTGGGGGAGAAAGAGAAGCGGTAGTGAAGGTAGCTTTAATTATGGACAGCCTTTACTTTGCCATATATTATTTAATTTAAACTTTGCAATAACTTTACTTTGCCATATATTATTTAATTTAATCTTTGCAAAAACTCACTGAAGTAGGCATAGTATTTATTTTATTCATTTATTTGTATTCATTTAAAGACAAAGAAATTGGGCATTAGTGAGGTTTGGTAATTTGCCCAAGATCATGTTCACACAGTTGTGGTGGAGTTGAGATTCCAATCTTTATGTTTGGTTTCTTTGGGGTGTTTTCTTTCTCATTGTTAATTGGTCTATATGTGAGGCTACCCAATGGTGTTACATTTTTGGACTCTCCTCATCCCTCATTTCCTCCAGCAGTAATTGGTTAACTCAGGAGTAAGATTTTACCTTCTTCCTTTATTTTCCTTTTGGGAACAAGCTGCTTACAATAAGTTGCTCCTCTGTGCTATACGTTTTACACGGCCAGTACCTGGAATACAGTCTGGTATTAGGGGGCAAGTCTGTCATGTTGTGGGATTTAGTTTCAAGAATCCCATGGTTTTCACAACTTGGGTCACATCCATGGATCTCAGTGATATCAATATTAAGACTGATATTTGATTATTCATTTATCTATACTTTTCCTGATTAGTTTGGTTCAGAAGAAAACTGAGGAAAAATAAAAGGTTTATGTTTTGGCTCTAACTATGTTCTTTTCCCTATATAAGCTAAAAAAATACAAATAGACATAAAATGAACAGAAGACTAAAGAAAGACAGTAAATAGCCGATATAGTGTTGGAAAGAGAAAGGAAAAAATGAAACTGCTCTACTGTTGTGAAAAATTCAAAGGAGGAATAATCAATTCCATATATCATGATCCCAGAGTGCACAGCAGAGCACAAGAATTAATGTTCATGATGACAATCCTTGATCCATCAAGAAAAATTAAATTATGTTCAGATTTTCTTTTCTTTACCTCAGCTGGGGAAGAATGTGTAATACATTTTAGAAAGATTGATTCTTTTGATAAAGGAAATGTCATTTTACTTATATTTGGTGGACCATCTACGGAATACCATTGTGAAAATACTTAAATATAGGAAAGCAAAAGGAATTGTTTAAGATAGCTTCTTTAAGAATACAATTTAAAGATTTTACCACAGCATCTGCATTTGCCTACTCCAATTTGCCTAATCAGGGTTAATTTTTAAAATTTTACATTAATTGGTAAAAATCAGCTCTGAGTGCCTGTTTTTAATGTGATGGATCAGTTGTATCTTGTTTTTAAGCAAAAGGTGTAGCACATCCATTTGGATTTAAATTAAGCTGAACCTTAGGGCTCAAGCTCATCAGACTTAAATTATAATTAAATAAACTCACAATAATGGATAAACAATGTTATATTCATTCCAGAACGCAGATATTTTAATTGGCATTATGGGAAGGAAAGGGGATGTTTAGCAGGAGATGGTGTGAAGGGAATGTCTTCAGGAGAAGGTGTGAAAGTGTGAAGGTGTAAAATTCTAAGAGACCCTGCATGGCAGCATTATGTTGATGAATTTTGTCAGAGTCCTGGAGTAGAGCCGACTGAGAGAGGCTGACCTCTCATTCTAATCATTCCATAAGAGACTAAAATACACAAAGCAGACTGCCAGTTTGTCAAATCACAATGGAGTAAGGAAGATGAGAAGGAATATCCATAACCTCATCTAGGGCACCCACTTTGTTGCATCAGGATGCCTGGGGGACTGAATTAATCATTTAAAGGTTATTTGGGAAGTTTGCAATTAAAGTAAAAGGAGATGGGCAATCTTGAAGATGTCAACCAGCTGATGGTGGGGCCTATTGGGGCCTATTCCGTGAGCCCCAATGGAATTATAACAATATATGGTAATACTTATTAATCATGTTGTCAGGCACAGTAGTATAAATTCTATGTTTATATTAATTCATAAATCCTCCCAGCAACCCCAGGAGGTAACCTCCTAGGAGGTGTCCTCCCCACTAAGAAGATGCAAAAAATGGAGGAACCAGAATTTAAAGAATGAACTCTCTTCAGGTAGGGCAGGCAAGTTTCAGAGCTTGGCTTCAAACCAGGCAATCAGAGTCCAAATCCAATGTTCTTAAGAGTTATGCTATTTTATCTCTTTAGGGGTACTTTGTTTTTTCCTGGATTCAGTGTTTCTTCTCTCAGGGTAATACTGGATAAACACTGCCAAGTTCTCATTTCTTCCAGTTCCCATTTATATGTTCCAAGCTCTCCACTGTGATTTTGTTCTTAGAGTCTTTCTCTAGATAAATTACAATCACGTGGGTGTTACTGTTTACCAACTTGTAATCACGTTCTAGTTTTTTCACTCTGAGATTTCATCCAGTCCATTTGGATTGAGTGTTAGGTGTTTGTATTCATTTACACAATGATTGGATTACTCTCAGAGGAGCTGAGAGTCTTGAGGCTCATTTCCTTTTAATTGTGTGTATATTTTACTAGCTTTATTGCAACCTAATATCTGTTAGTTTTAAGTTTTTGGGAATCTGGTAGAATGCTCTGGTCATTGTTGCCTTCATATACCACTGACAATTAATAGATACAGTATTGATGGAAGAATCTCAGAATGGATTATAAAACTATTTGACTTTTGACAAGTGGGTACCTAATTAAGAATTCTCAAACTCCCAACCTTTGGCAATTTTCTTTTTAACTTCATTGAATTTTAAGAACTGGAACTCACAAAAAAAATCTTATTTGTCACAATTTAGTTTTTTACTTGCACTTAGAGAATGTCTAAGAATAGCATGGAAGAGAGGATTTACATTTGTGGTTTTTGGTATGATCAATTCCCCATCATTCAGCCTATGAATCATGGCTATACAATGAGCCTAAAAATTTCCCCAAAGTATTTTATGTTCTCCTGTAAGTGAAGAGGTAATTTTTGACTTGAATGCTAATGTTAGGATATAATTCAGATCCTCTGAGCAGTTCCTTGAGGTCCTTGGATGTAAGCTGCTTTATATAGCCTCCTCCTAAGTATTTGAGACAGCCACTTATGAATTACTATGCACTGACGACTTTATCTGACTGTACCAAAAGATGTGGGGTAGATTATGAATCAGTTTGTGGAGACACAACTCAATTTTCTGGACTGTCAATTAAGACAGGTGAGGTCGTATAACAAATAACCTTCCTCCTCCAAAATCCCATGTGGATGCTCAGATGTTCTGAAACCTTTACTGGATTTTCCTGCCTTGGCAGTAAACTGTCAAATGTTCAGCAAAGTCAGTGTGTCTTGGCAGAGTAGCAGGGCTGGCTGCCACATGCACCAACAGGAGGAACAGGAGGGGATGGGACTTTCTAACCCACTGTACAGATGTGAGGCGTGGAATATGCCGTGGGTCCATTTCAATCTTTGGAGATGTTTCAGTTCATAAATTATAAATGTTGTATATTGCTGCACAAGTCATGAGAGAATAGCAGATGATAATTCTTAGACCGTTATTAGAAGAAAGCAATCTTTTGGGAAAATGGGGAGGTAGGATGAGACACAAAGAGAGGGAATTAGAAATGCACATAGTCCAGAGAGGCTGAAGTAATGCTGATGACAGAGTTTGGAAATGTCAGCAGCAGATGGGATCTGCCATCATTTGCCAGTTGCAGACTGTTTTAGTCCCCATAACAAATGCACGGTTCCCTTGGAGCAAAGGGTGATTTCACAAAACAATAGCAGAAATGGCTAAGGAGTTTGAAACTGCAGAACTGCTATTTAGTGATAAATGTACCCTATTGGGAGAGATGTTGTATGAGAGAATAAGATATAAACAAGGAGGATACATAGGGGAGTCACCTAGAATTTAAGAATTATGTGAATCTTGTTTAAAACTTCCTTTAGTCATAATCATAAAATATTACCTTTTAATACTTTTTTGTATTTGCTGCCTATATTTCGATGGAAATAATCTGCCTTTGTATTTTGAAAATCTGTTTTAAAGTAATAGGCCATAAATCGATTTCAAAATCAAAAGTCAAAAAATAAAGTCACAGTAAGAAATGATGCTTTTCCATGTTGAAAGTATTTATTTTTCACATCTAATGATGTACCACATTTCTTCATGTCAATGGTATATAATGCAAATACAACCATTACCTGCTTAAGGCTTAACTAACAGGCCAAGAAGCGGGTCAGCAAGCAAACAAAATGTAAAAAGGCAATAGAGAGAAGGCTGTCACCTTAATATAAAAACATTCTGAAGGTATTGTATCTGTTGTCCTTCAGCAAATGTCATTAAAAAAATAAGGTGGTAAATAAAAACCACTGTTCTATTTTGTGTTTTGTTTCTCCCTCTCCTTTTCCCTTCCCACACCAGGCCCCCAGAGGAAGGCAAATTGAGAGGTGTGTACATTTCAAGTTGAGCTTGGTTTCTTATTCATTATTGATAAAAATGTTTGTTAATTATGAAATGGATAGGAATTACTAATTCACTATTAATATATTCTGACAATAGGACTGATAACTTAGGCCATATTAAGTCATACAATTACATTTTGTAGTTTGATTAGTTTCTGAAGGTGTAAATTTTTCTCTTGGACCTAAGTTCATTTGTGGAACTTGGATTATTACTGAAACAATAAAATCAGGTGTTTCTGCACGCATGAGGAAAATGGCTTCAAAGCCTAAAAAAAAAATCTGCATTTTTGGTAAAGATTCAGCGTTTCTTTTAAACGGTAGAAGCCCTAAAGCTCAATTCAAACTAGTTGAAATTAATGTTTATATATTTAAATTGATTGCTTTTACCATCAGGGAAGTATACTGGATAAATATATTGATAAATACTGCAACTTATTCCCAAGTTATGAGAGCAGGAGAGGAGAAGTTGTGGGGACAGACCTATTTCAACTTTGCTACTACTTACATTCATTAAAACTGAGGCATACACTCATGGAGACTCAATGCCATTGTGTGAGGAACACTGATTTTCTGCCTCAGAGCAGACCAAATAGACAAATAGCAGACAAAATTTATACTGATTTGTTCCTAAAAAAATTCGAAGGGATTGAGACAAATGTGTTGGCCACAGGAGGTTGATAGTGACATAGCAGAAAAGTTTCTCAGACATGTGGCAAAACTCCATGCAGAGGAATGTGGTTTGGGTTCCTGGGGCAGGCAGGCAGTCAGCAAAAGAGATCTTTCCTTGTGGAAGCAAAGTTCTTAGTCTTGTGTACGAGGCTCTAGGGGCAGAATCGCACAGTCTGGGGGAAATGTTAATGTCAGTGGTTGTCAAGGTCGTAGGTCACACAGATTGCAGGAACAGCAAGTTTGAATAGCCCTGATTTTTGTTTGGAGAAGTCTTGTTCTCAGCCCATGTGGTTTGGGTAGGGCTGATTGCACCATTAGTTCCTGTGGTGGGCCCTTATTGGCATAATGCTATCCCCCTGGTCAAGTTTAGGGATAAAAATGGATCCAAACATGAGGCTTTTTATGAGGTTCCAGGAGGAGTGGTACTCTTTTCTGCTACTCTCAAACAAGAGAATAAATGAAGAAAAACTGCATCTTGTTCCCACATAGATTCTGTGCAAGACATCAATACTTTGGAGGACTTTGGAGCCACGAGATGGAAAGAGAGGAATCAGAACCCAGTCACATTTTTGGAGCTCCAGCATTAAGCTTTGCTGAGATAGTTAGGAGTAAAAAAGGTTTGTTGAAGAGTGTCACTAGTGAAAGGAAAAGACAAGAAGCAAGATTGGTCCACACTGCACTATTGGACCACAGTGCAGACCTGAACAAGTCCCTGACAGCCTATGTGAAGCTATAGAGCAAAAACTGTTCACTAGGGGAGTATCCCATTGCTCAGAAATGCCTAAGTCCTTGTACCAACACTTTGCTCAGTCACAGACTTGGGCAGACATGGAAAGAGTAGGAATTCTCCCTAACTTAGTCATTGGCTGGGAGCTGTCTGGAGAAGCATATGGTCATGGCTCAGAAGCTGAGGTCAACCATGCAGGATCTGACAGCTGAAGGTTGTTAACCAGAGACACTCCTCACAGCTGGGCACCCAGTTCTTTCTCAAAGGGTGATCTGGGAGGGGCCTCACTGTGTCTGCCAAAGGAGCTACTGAACAAGCCAGCCATATCATTTATGTGGTCCAGTATACCCTCTATAGCCTTGAGATACTGAAATGCAACTGGAAAAGTTCTGATGGAGGGAGAGAAACTGGTGTCTTTTCTAGGGCAGCAGATGAGAGCATGTCTGTGGGTCTGAGATTCAAGAATTCAAAGAGTCCATTGATGAGCACTGGGTAGTGAAGCCAGATGTCAAATAGGAAGGCATTTAATGGTCAGCACCTGCCTGGATGTAGAGCTGGAGAAGAATCTCTTGTATTTCCTATCTCAATCAGATTGGCTTGGTCACCTGTTCCTTTCTATGCCTATGTCTGCCTGGGCGATTTCAACATTCATATGGATGAAGTTTCCAAACCTAACCTCACAGCTTTGACTTCAGGTATCTTAATGGTTTTCACTTCAAATCCATTTCAGCAATTGACTCCTTAGCCCATGCTCTGGATTTTATCATCAACTAGCGATGCTTTTCCTAACAAATCTGAGACTCCAAGAACTCATTTTACAATCACACCCTCTAATTCTTCCATCTTTCCCACCTTCTTTTTATAATCAGTGAAATATATAGACGTTTTTAGATTTCTGAATTAGTCTCTCTTTTTTTCCTTCTTGTTCTAATTTTTAGACTATTTTTGGCTTCACTTCATTTATGGCTCAGCATGGAGCCATTTCAATTATTAATCTCTGCTCTCCTTTCTTTCTCCAGCTTTAAATGTGGTGCCATCAAGAATTTCACTTTCATCCTCTTTGCTCTTCTAGGATGATGGCATATTCCTATGGTTTCCACTCCATTTGTTCACAGATGAATTAGTTGCACAAATTATGGTATATAATGGAGTACCACGAAGCTATAAAGGAGAATAGTTTAATTTATTTCTCAGTTTCTTTGAAATATTCTAGAATGAGTTGGTACAGGCTATAGATAAATATACAAATAGTCATGTTCCTATTTCATATGTCTCCAAAGAGAAAAATTCTTTGACAGGAGTATTGGATTATATATCAACTAAAGAAAGCAGAACTGAGAAAAAGTAAGGTATGACTTGGTGCTTTCAGATTCAATATTTTGTGGAAACAACTTTGACTGATTTTGATTTCAAGGCCACTTTGGAGGGATACATTATTGTTTAGTAAGATGAAAGAGTTTAAATAGTATGGAATTAAAAGCAGAATCAATTGAAAGTAGATTCTTGGGCCCAAGAATATTATGGAATACACTTGCAAGAGGAAGCCAAAGTTAGAGACATTGTGGGAAAAATGAAGAATGAAGTGACAATTTATTTGGAGAGAATCTGGTATTGCTATAGAAAAACAGAGGAGGTAAGATTAATTCATTTATTCCATCAGATTTGTTTTGGGAATCCTTTATATACCAGACCAGTAGGCCTTAGGGATATGAATATATAAATGACTTATCCCTTTCTTGGAGGAGCTAATGACCTGATTATGGAAACACATTAACAAATAATTACCATAGTCTAATAAATGCTTCATTGGAATAGAAGATCATAAATGTTGGATATTTACAAAGTCAAAATGATCTTATAAAGGGGCAGATTTGTGAAGGCTCTTATATCGTAGATGACACTCTATTCTAATTCTAACTAGATTTATTCCTTAATGTCTGTGACAAGTTATTCACACCCCAAATTTATAAAACATGCTAAAATAGAATTTCTATGATTATATTTATTTACTAATTTAACATGCAATACCAAATTTCCAATTTAGGATCAAATCTTATTTTAGTTTTCTGAGAAAGATGGGAGGAGAGAGAATAAAGCCTTTAAAAATTAAATCTTGTGATTGCTGGAACAATTTTCACCAAGCCTAGCCAATAGCTTGTTACATTCTAAATATAACTTGTCATCTTGTGACAAAATTCAATTTTGAGAATAAGTAAAAATCCATTTCAATTTTCAATTGTTTCATATACTTGAAAACCAAAAATTTATGGAAGACTTTTTAAATATTTTTGTGTGTGTCAGGTGATAGGGAATTACACCCTTTGTGTCCCTAGAAGACAGTAAGATTGATGAGTTGTTTATGCAAGCAATCAGAATCTAGTTCAGACACTATTAAATAATGCATTGTCTCTACTTTAGCTTAACATGATTTCACCCCAAAGTCATTTCTGAATGATACCCACAAAGAAATTTAATTCATTGATCTTATGCCTCAAAGAGCAATTCCGTATGGTAGTTGTGTGATGTTACTGACTGGCAGAAATTCTCAAAATAGTTGTATTCTGGAATTTAAAATGCAACATTTGTTTTTCACTATAAAGAATGAGCAATGTTTGAAGTCTGAGGTAGAGGACAAAAGCATGATGAAGAGAAAAATTAAACACAAAGAAACAAACAGTGTTCTGATTGTTTCAACAACATTCTCTTACTAACCAGTGCTTAGCTACAGACAGCCAAGCAAAAATGAAATGCTTTAATATAGCCAAGTTAATGTAATCAAAATTTCAATTACAAAAATGTAGATGAATTTAATTTGTGCTTGCCAGTTGCCAGTTCTTACTCACATTGCTTCCTTTTTTAGGTAACAGAAGAAAATATTTTGAAAATTTTCTGTTTCTGTGATCCTAACTAAATATTCTGTTATTCACCAAATAAAATTAGTAGGATTTGATGGCTGGAGGTGGAAATATCTGCTTTTATAGAAGAAAAAAACATTTCAGTACATTCATCTCTCTTGAGGGGTTAGGATAAACATATTTGAAAAGCACAGACAGATAAGAGGAATCAGTTCTCAAACTTTACTGTCCTATTATTTTTGCATTGGAAATTGAGGTATAACTTATATGTAGCAAAATGCTTACATTTTAAGTATAACCACCAACAAGATCAGGATTAGATAAAAAATTTTAATTACCCCAAAGCTCCTTCTTACCCCTTTATAATTAATAAAACTTTTCCCAAGAGATAACTATTTTTCTGACTTCTATCATGATCAGTTAGCATTATCTGTTCTTGAACTTCATATAAATGGATTGTTTTGTTCTTTGATTATTACATTAAAAAATCATGTTTGTATTATCACTACTAATTATTTAGGTGTCACTGTACACCAAACATAATGCTTCAAACTCATCATGTTCTCTTTCCAATATTGTATTTCCTATCTGTATCATAATTAAAAGTGGATTACTTTTGCTTAAGTTAAATGATTCTGAATTACAATGAGATGAGTATGAAACAGTTCATTTTGATGGACTAGATAGAGCACCCTGGCAGATCTGGGGTGTGAACTAGGCTGGCACATGGGCAGAGTGGTTCCCCTGTGCTGCGGAGCGGTGGGGGGGATGGAGTCATGGAGTCATGGATGGTTTTCTGAGTCCAGGTCAGTGGAACAGAGCATACATTAGGATTTGTTTCCAGAAATTGTGGGAATAGAATAGGAGTCCATATTAGGGTCAGGGATGAGCAGGGAAAATGTGATGTGCCTCAGAACTGGGGCTTTTAGATCCGCCTGTGCCCATTCCTTCTACTAAATATCAAGATTAGTCCTTCTGTCTCTAATGGTTGGTACCATCCTGCAAAGGGAGGTCATTGGCTCAATCCTGTAGTTCTGTTTTTTTTTTTTTTTTTAAACAGACAATTTCTTTTCTAACTCTTCCTCTGGGCACTGTACACTTGAGAATAAGAATTGTGTCTTTCACATTTACAGTTCTAGTATCATCATAGTGTCAGGCACATAAGTGGACACTCAGGAAATAGTGTACGATGCATGAATAAAGTCTGTTATTTGGCAATTATATATTGCACACTGTTTTAGTAGTTTTCCTTTGGTATAGGATTCACGCTCAAAATTATTTGGGAGGGATGGAATGAGTTTCACTGAATCCTTCAAATTTACTTGTCAAACTACCTGTTTTAAATTGGCTTGACAATCAACATCGACACAAAATTACTATTTATGACATGATTCTCTGTTGGAAGGCTCAGCAGTGACACTGTGAAAATAACTGTAATTTAGAAATTCAGTAGGATTTGCCTCAGTGAAGGAGTTAGTAGAAATAATAACCTTTAGCTCAAGCTGACACCACAGAATTTGTGTCAGACTTCTGGGATGAAGATTTACATAGAAGCTTCACTATTACTTTCACATTATACTTTCACTTTTTTCATAATATATAAAAATTTATGTTCTGACTATAAGCCACATATTTGAGAAATGAGGCTAGCAAAATAGGAAACACTCCTTCCTACCAGAACTGTAACTACAAGGTTCTTTTGATATTTGATTATTAATATTATGACCAAAACAAACGCACACAAACCCTCCCTGCACGCCCACCAAAAAGGGGAACAAGATCCGTGCTTTAGGGGACATTTGAGCAATCACCATTTAAATAACTATTTATATACATTTTTGATGTAACAGTCATCTTAGTTCACTATGATTATCCTGGGGACACAAAATTGGATGGAAATGAAAAAAGGAATCAATTTAAATTGTCTTTAGTTCTTAAAGAAGATACAGGGAGCTTAAAAGAGATTTGGAAAACTTTATCTTGCTACCATGATTGTAGCTTTCTAAAAGAAGATGCTGGAAGGGAGAAGGATTTGTGGAATAGAGCAGGAAGACCCTTCTCTGCTTTGCTGTGATAAACTTTTAAGACTTGTCCATTTTAACTATAGATATTGAGAATTCCTCATTATAACCAGTCTCTAAGAATTTCTTAACCTGTTTGCTAAGTATCTTTGTTTCTGAGGTAAACAAAGACTTGGTTTATTAAAATTTGCTGTAGATAACTCCTTTGTGTTGTGGCAAAATCCGCATAACATTAAATTTACCATCTTAACCATTTTCAGTGGTAACTATATGCACATTGCTGGGTAACAGATTTCTAGAACTTTTTCATCTTGCTAAACTGAAACTCTGAAAAGGAGCGTAACAGCTCTCCTCTGTCCCATACCCCGCAGTACCGGCTGCCACCTTTCTACTTTTCTGTTTCTAGGAGTTTGACTACTTTAGATTCCTCGTAAAAATGGAATCATGCAGTATTTGTCTTTTCGTGAATGGCTTGTTTCACTTAGGATAATGTATTCAAGGTTCATCCATGTTGTAGCATATGATAGGAGCTCTTTTTAACACTGAATAATTTTACATTATATGAAAATACTATATTTTCTTTATCCATTCATTTATTGATGGACATTTAAGTTACTTCATTTCTTGGCTATTGTGAATAATGCTGAAGTGAACATGAATGTGCAAATATCCTTTGAATTCCTGCTTTCAAATATTTTGGGTATATATTTGGGAGTGGGATTGCTGGATCTTATGATATTTTTTTTTTTTTTTTTTGAGGAACCTCCATACTGTTTTCCATTGTGGCTGCACTATTCCCACCAACAGTGCATAGGGATTTAATTTCTCCCTTTATTTTGGCCAATGCTTGTTATTTTTTTTTTCCTTTTCTACTTTGGTAGTGGTTATCCTAATGGATGGGAGGTGATATCTCATTATAGTTTTGATTTGCATTTCCCTGCTGATTAGTGACGTTAAGCCTCTTTAATATGCTTGTTGGCCATTTGTATATCATCTTTGGAGAAATTTCGATTCAAGTTCTCTGCCTGTCTTTTAATCCAGTTATTTGGGGAATTTTTTGCTTGTTAATTTGTAGGTGTTCTTTATGTATTTTGGATATTAACCCTTTCTAAGTTACGTAGTTTACAATATTTTCTCCCATCCTATAGGTTTCCTTTTCACCCTATTGATTGTATCTTTTCCATGCAGAAGTTTTAAAGTTTTGATATAGAGCTATTTGTCTATTTCTGCTTTTCCGTCTGTACTTTAGGTGTCATATTTTGGAAATCATTGCCAAACCCAATGTCATGAAGAATGCCCTATGTTTTCTTCTAGGACTTTTATAGTTTCAGGTATTCCATTTAGGTCTTTAACCCATTTTGAGTTAATTTTTGTATATGGTATACAGTAAGGGTCCAACTTCATTCTTTTTTTAAAAATTGTTTTGTCTTTATTTTATTTTGAGAGATAGAGACAGAGAGTGAGTGGGGTAGGGGCAGAGAGAGAGGGAAACACAGAATCTGAAGCAGGCTCCAGGCTCTGAGCTGTCAACACAGAGCCTGATGCAGGGCTCGAACCCATGGACTGTGAGATCATGACCTGAGCCGAAGTCGGATGCTTAACTGACTGAGCCACCCAGGCACCCCCAACTTCATTCTTTTGCATGTGGCTATACAGTTTTCCCACTACCAGACCATCCTTTTCTCATTGTGTAGCCTTGGCACCCAATGGTCATCTAACCGTATGCAAAAGCGTTTGTTTTGGGTTCCATATTCTTTTCTGTAGTCTATATACCTTTTTACACCATAACCATACTGTTTGATTATTATAGATTTGTTTTTTTATGTTTATTTTTGAGAGAGAGAGAGAGAGAGAGTGAGTGAGTGTGGGGAGGGGCAGAGAGAGAGGGAGACACAGAATATGAAGCAAGCTCCAGTCTCTGAGCTGTCAGAACAAGGCCAGACATGGATCTGAACCTATGAACCATGAGATTATGACCTTGGCTGAAATTGGACGCTTAACTGACTGAGCCAACCAGTTGTCCCATTATATATTTGTAATATTTTTCAACCTGGAATTAGGAGTTTCCCAACTTTGTTTTTCCTATTCAAGGTTGTTTTGGCTACTTGAGGCTTTAGGATGGGGGTTTTTCCCCCCGCTGCAAAAGCATCATTGGGATTTTGATAGGAATTGAACTGACTCTGTAGATTGGGTAGTATGGATATCTTAATAATATTAAGTCTTCTGATCCAAGAGCACAAGATGTCTTTCCATTTGTGTCTTCTTTAATTTCTTTCAGAAATTTTTGTGGTTTTCAATGTACAAGTTTTTACCTCCTTGGTTAAGTTAATCCTGAGTATTCTATCCTTTTTAATGCTGTAAATGAGATTATTTTCTTAATTTCATTTTTGGATTGCTTATTCATATATAGAATTACAACATTTTTTGTGTTGATTTTGTATTCTGCAACATTGCTGAATTTGTTTATTAGTTATAGCATTTGTGTGTGTGTATATGTGGAATCTTTAGGGTTTTCTACATTTAATATCATGTCATCTACCAACAGTGGTAATTTTACTTCTTTTCCAATTTGGATGCATTTTATTTATTTTTCTTGCCTAATTGTTCTAGCTGGGGCTTTCAGTACTACATTGAATAGAAGTAGTGAGACTGGGCATGCTAGCATTGTTCTTGGTCTTAGAGGAAGAGCTTTCAGTTTCCCATCATTGACTATGATGTCAGCTATGGGTTTTTCATATATAGTCTTTACTGTGTTGAGGTAGTTTCCTTCTGTTCCTAGATTGTTGCATTAAAAATATTTTTTAATGTTTATTTTTTGAGAGAGAGAGAGAGAAGGAGAGAGGGAGAGACAGAGCACGAGAGAGGGAGGGGGCAGAGAAAGAGGGACACACAGAATTTGAAGCAGGCTCCAGGTTCTGAGTTGTCAGCATAGAGCTTGATGTGGGGCTCAACTCACAAACTATGAGATCATGACCTGAGCTGAAGTTGGACACCTAACAACTGAGCCACTCAGGCACTGCTGCATTTTTTTTTTTTTATCATGAAAGTGTGTTTAATTTTGTTAAATGATTTTTCTGTGTCAGTTGGGATGATCATGTCATTTTTTCCCTTCATTTGTTAATATAGTATATCAGATTGAGTGATATTCATATGTTGAACAAGACTTGCATTTGGAGAATAAATTCCCACTTGATCATGGTGCATAATCCTTTTAATGTTCTGTTGTATTCAATTTGTTAGAATTTTGTTGAGGGTTTTTTGCATTAACATTCATCAGGGATATTGTTGTTTAGTTTTCTTGTAGTATTTTTGTATTGGGATAATGCTGGCCTCATAAAATGAGTTTCGAAGTATTCCATCCTGTTCAGCTTTTGAGAGAGTTTGATGAATATTGGGGTTAATTGTTCTTTAAATATTTGATAGAATTCTCCAGTTAAGCTTTTCTTTGAGGAAAGATTTTAGATTACTGATTCAGTCACTTTACAAATTATAGATTTGCTCAAGTTTTCTATTTCTTTTTTTTAATTAACTTTTTTATTCAATGCACAATTAAAAATTTTACCTGCATTTTTGTATCTTTAGTGTATGTTGTAAACCAATATAATTTGTTACATCATTATCCAAGAACAAATGATAAATAAAAACACTAGATAATACAAGAAAATTGTGCTAAGTAGCATCATTTACAGTTAGGGGTTGGCAAACTTTTTTTGGACAAGCAAAATAATAAATATTTTAGACATTGTGGTCCTTATAGTCTCTTACAATTCTGTTGTAGTGCAAAAGTCACCATGGACAATAAATGGGAATGGCTATATCTAATAAAATTTGTTGGGGCTTCTGGGTGGCTCAGTTGGTTAAGCGTCTGACTTCAGCTCGGGTCATAATCTCTCGGTTTGTCAGTTCAAGCCCCATGTGGGCTCTGTGATGACAGCTCAGATCCTAGAGCCTTCTTTGGATTCTGTGTGTGTGTGTGTGTGTGTGTGTGTGTGTGTGTGTGTGTGCACCTACTCACACTCTGTCTTTCTCTCTCAAAAATAAATAAACATTAAAAATTAAAAAAAATTGTTGACAAAATCAAGTTGACAGGCTAAATTTGGTGGTGCCAGTAGTAGTTTGCCAGTCCCAAACAGAGATACTTAAAAATAAGATTGTAGACATAAAGATTCCTTAGAATTTAGATTATACTATAAACAGTAGGAATTAAGTTCATATTTAAAGGTTATCTTTAGTAACAATGAAGATGATTGTAGTGAGCTCATTTTCTCACAATACTTTTTATATGCTTTTGTACTGGCTCATTTTCTCACAATGTTTTTTGTTTGCTTTTTTTTCCTGTGAATAGAAAAACCTGACCATGCTTTAAATCCTTCTTCAACATTTTTAAATGTACTCTTACCAAACATCAGGTTAAGTGTCAGGAGCTAGAGGAGGCTGATTGATACAATACCAGCTTCCTGTTTGATGGATAAAAAGGTTGCAGTGTCCTTAATTCAACATCAGTATCCCAAATCGCAGTATCATCTATGAATGGGAGTCTTCAAAAACACTGGTTAACAGTAAAGTAACACTAAAAAGAAAGCATGTCTATTTCAAGGTGGTTCTAGAAGTGAAAGTAAACATAACCAAGCTTTGCTTTAACTTGTTGCATGTTGTGTTCACAAATTCACCCACTGCTGCATTCCAAGGAACAAATTGGACAGGGTTGGCATCCTCTCAAAGAGGCACTGATAGATGAGATCGAACATGTTAAATCTGTATTTGTATTTTTATGGTTGGAAGTATATTGGAAGAAATGGATATTTTTCTTTGCTTCCCATCTTGAACATTAACAAGACTCAAAAGCTTGATGGATGTATCTGTTACTTTCCGTTCAGTGGGTGCTTAATCTGTGTTCCTTCTGGCTCCCTGGATAAAGTTGGTTTAAGTATGCTGCTTCCCAGGGCACTTACCTGGGATGCTGTGCCCCCCCCCCTTTTTTTTTTATTTTGAGAGAGAGAGACAGAGTGTGAGTGGGGGGCAGGGCATAGAGAGAGACACACATACACAGAATCCGAAGCAGGGTCCAGGCTCTGAGCTGTCAGCACAGACCCCAACACGAGGTTCAAACTCACGAACCTTGAGATCATGACCTGAGCCAAAGTTGGACACTTAACCAACTGAACCACCTAGGCGCATGGGGATACTGTGACTTCTTAACTGGTTTCTGGAGTTCTCTTAAGTGCTTTCCAGATCATATATTCTTGTTAAGTTGGTATCCCTGTGGAGGGATGAGGTTTATGACTTTCTATTTTGCCATCTTGCTATCTGAAGTAATAAACTTATAAATAAATTTATTCAAATTAAAGCAAATTCTAGAAGGATATAAATAAATGATTACCATTTAGCTCTCCTAAGTTTACATTAAAAATAATTAGAGATGCTGTTATAGATTCACATGTATGCATATATAGTAATGGAGAATTACCTAACAGTGCAAAAGTAGAGTCTTTTCCATACCTATTAATTTTTGTTCTCAAGGAATCAAATGTCATACAGGCATCTTATTAATATTCACATCTCTTGGCTTTTCCCTGTAATTCTGATTAATTGGAATCAACAGTGCATGGTAGTTATATAGGCAGATGAAGTAGGCTGTATACTAATGGTTAAGAATCATTATGAGTTCCTAGCCTGACTTTACCACTTACCACTGTATGACCTTAGGCAAGTTCTTAACTTTTCTGTGCTTCATTTTTATCCATCTGTAAAATGGGTCTGGAAAACAATAGAATACATTTCCTTGCTGAGTATCAAAGTTTAATTTGTTAAGGTGAAAAGAGTTTGTAACATAGAGATAAATCAAGGGATCTTAACTATCATATTTTAGGAAAATTTGGTATAAGTAGAAATATTTCAGTTTACTTAGGGAGACAAATATATATTTGAATTCTTCTGGGGCACAGAATAAAAAGTCAGTAGGATATGGCATAAAATAAAATCAAATATTTCTAAAATGTGAAAACACTTAAATGATTTTCAGCCTAAAAAGTATTGAACTAATATATTTGATCTATGAATATTTATTGTCTATCTAAATTGGGGAGGGGAAGCAAATCAAGCCTCTTCTCAGACAATTACAATCTGGTTGAGAAGGCCAACATGTTCTGAGAAAAGGTAAATAGAATATTAAGTGCCAAAATGAGTGGAAACTTGTAATAGGCATTCTGTGAAACAGAGTACGGTGAGCTGGAGTAATATGAGATAGCCTTATGGAGAAAGATAGTTCTAACTTGGACAGCGTGACTAAAGAAGAGAAGATTCTGTATATGAGGGGGCATGGTGGTGCAAATAAACAAAAAAGATTTACAAACATCTGTGAACATATGAGTTACCTGGTAGGCTTGTTAAAATGTAGTATGATGCCACATGTTAGGACAGACCCCCAAATTTTGCATTCTTAACCAAATTTCATGTAATGTTGAGCAGTGGTGGGGTGGGGAAATAACATATTTGAAGGAGAATGAGAAGAGATTACAGTGGTGAGAATAATGAGGAAGCTATTTCAACAGTCTAAACACAAAATGATAAGAAGCTAAATTGAGATGGAGGCAATGGTAATGAGAAGAAAGAGGCTGTCATAAGAGATCATATAAAAGAGAAATGGGAAATAAGTAATTGGATAAACAAATAGTGGAAAGGAAGAAACTTTAATGACGTACTTTGGGAGCTGAATTGACACAGGCAGTGAAGCTAAGAAAACTGGTTTGAGGGAGGAAGTGATTAACATTAAACGTTGAATTTTGAGGTAATAGTGTGGCATTTCTGAGGAGAATAGGAAGGGCTGGAATTCATCTGTTCAGAGGTGATAGCTGGTGTTTTAAAGAGAGAATTTTAGTGAATAATGATATAGGAAGAAGAGTTGAAGACTGCATTTTTGGAGATGTCCCCATTTGGTGAAAGGAAGAGGGAGAGGTGAACAAAGAAGAGTGGGAATAGACATGGAATTTCAGAGTATCTGAAGATAGGAAAAAGTGCTCTCAAGATTCCCATCACCTTCCGCTCAGGTCATGATCTCAGGGTTTGTGAGGTGGAGCCCTGCATTGGACTCTGTACTGCTGGCATGGAGCTTGCTTGGGATTCTCTCTCTCTCCTTCTCTATCTTCTCCTTCCCAGCTTGAGCACATGTTCTCTCTCTCTTTCTTAAAATAAATAAATAAACTTAAAAAAAAAGATTCCCATCACCACATGTTGTGTCCAAAAATGAGAAACTAAGAGAAAGAAATCAGAAAACAGATTTTTATTCAGTTTATTAAATCAATAACATTCTTTTTGAATTTTTTAAATTAAAAAGGTATTTTATATTCATAGGAGAAATTTTGAGAATATAGAAAAACAAAAACCACAAAAGACAGAAAAAGTGTGGAAGACAAAAATAGGAATAATGAACAAGGACAACAAATAGAAAAATAGTAACAAATATGGTAGATATTAATCCAACAACATTAATTATTACTTTAAATGTTAATGGTTTACACTCCATTAAAGGATGGAGGTTGTCAGAGTGGATCAAAAAACAAAACTGTATATTATCTACAAGAAACTCTTTAAATATATTTAAATATAAAGACACACAAAATTAAAAGTAAAAGAATAAACAAAGATATACCATGCTAACAATGATAAAAAGAAAACAGGAGTAACTACATTAATTTTATACAAAACAGACATAAAAGCGAAAAATGTTATCAAGGATAAAGAGAGGCATTATGTTTTAAGACAACAATCCATAATGTGTATGCTCCTAACAACAGAATATAAAATATGTGAAACAAAAGCTCATAGAATTTTAAGAAAAAAAAACCAATTATAGTTGATTATAAAGTTAGAGAGTTTAATACTATCTTCTATAATAAATGGACAGATCCAACAGACAGAAAGTCAGTAAGAACATAGTTGAACTCAACAGCACCATCAATCAACTACATATAATAAACATCTATGGCTACTTCATCCAACAACATCAGATTACATATGCTTCATAAACTCACATAGAGCATTAATATAGATCATATTCTGGACCATAATTCATGCCTTAACAAATTTAAAAGAAGAGAAACCATACAATGTCTGCCCTTGGACCACAATGGAATTAAACTAAAACTCAGTAATAGAAAGATAACAGGAAAATTCTTTTCTTTTTTTTAATGTTTATTTTTATTTTTGAGAGAGAGAGAAAGACAGAGTGCAAGCAGGGAAGGGACAGAGAGAGAGGGAGACACAGAGTCTGAAGCAGGCTCCAGGCTCTGAGCTGTCAGCACAGAGCCTGATATGGGGCTTGAACCCGTGAACCAGGAGATCATGACCTAAGAGGAAGTCAGACGCTTAACTGACTAAGCTACCCAGACACCACAGGAAAATTCTAATATACATGAAGATTAAACAGCACAATTCTAAATAACATATAAATCAAAGAAGAGATCTGAAAACAAATTAAAAACATTTTTGAAAAAATTGAAAATGAAAATAAAACTTATCAAAATCTGTGTGATATACACAAAGCAGTGCTTATAAGGAGATGAATAGCATTAAATGCATATCATAGAAAAGAGGAAAGATCTAAAATCAATAATCCAAGTTTCTACCTTAGGACTAGAAAACAGCAAGTTAAGTCCAAAAGGAAGGAAATAAATAATAACAACTGGAGCAAAAATCCATAAAATTGAAAATAGGAAATCAATAGAGAAAAATCAATAAAACCAAAAGATAATCATTTGAAAAGATTAATAAATCAATAACCCTCTATTCAGGCTAAGAAGATAGAAGACACAGTTTACTAATATGGAAAATTAAAGAAGGGACACCGCTACAGATCCTATGACCATTAAAAGATAATAAAAGAATACTGTGGACAACTGTATACCAACAACTTTGAAAATTTAGATGGAATGGGCCAATTCCTAGAAAGACACATCTGCCAAAACTCAGAAATATGCAGTCTGAATAGGCCTATATCTATTAAAGAAATTGAATGAATATTTAATAACCCAAAATAGAAAATACTGGTAAATTCTACCAAAAACTTAAGGAAAAAATTACATCAATCCTGTACAATCTCTTTCATAGGATATAAGCAAAGGGAAACTTTGTAAGTAATTCTGTGAGTTAATAATTACCTTAATACCAAAACAACAAAAATATCACAAGAAAAGAAAATTACCAATAATATTTCATGAACATAGATACAAACATCTTCAATACAATATTAGCAGATTGAATCCACAATGTATAAAAGAATAATACATCACAACAAATTATATATCACAACTAATTATGCCAGGTATGCCAGATTTATTCAACATCCCGAAATCAATTAATGTATTCTATCACATTAACAGGCTAAAAAAGAAAAATTGCCGGTTCATATCAATAGATTCAGTAAAAACATTGAACATCAAACACCCATGCATGATAAAAACTCTCAGTAAACTAGGAATAGAGGGGAACTTCCTCAACTTGGTAAAGAATAGCTATGAAAAACCTACAGCTAACATCACACTTAATAGTGACAAATGTGAAGCTTTCCAATTAAGAACAGGTACAAGACAAGGATGTCTCCTCTCACCACTCCTTTCAACAACGTACTGGAAGTTCTAGCTAATTCAGTAAAGGAAATAAAAGGTATACAGATTCAGAAGGAAAAATAAAACTGTCATGTTCACAGGGGGCACGATCATCTATATGGAAAACTCAAGCCCTCTTGGGAACTAATAAGTGATTATGGGAAGGTTAGAGGATATAAGTTTAATATACAAAAGCCAATCTCTTACATATAGCAGCAATGAACCAGTGGAGCTTAAAATTAAAATTTTAAATTAAAAAGTATAGTGTATACTTTTCTTTTTACATTAACACATCCAAAAGAAATATTTAGGTATAAATATAACAAAATACATAAGGTCTATAGGAAGAATACTACAAAATTCTGAAAAACTAAAGTAAAGAATTACTAAATAAGCAGGAGAAATGTTCCATGTTCATGGATAGGAATATCCAGTATTGTCAAGATGTCAGTTCTTCCCAACTTGATCTGTAGATTCAACAAAATTCCAATCTAAATCCCATAAAGTTATTTTGTGGATATAAAAAAAATTTCTAAATTATATGGTGAGACAGAAGACCCAGAATAGTCAATTCAGTATTGAAGGAGAAGAACAGATGGAGGACTGACATTATTCAATTTCAAGACTTACTATAAAGCTACGGTAATCAAGGCAGTGAGGTATTGGCATTGAAATAGACAGATCAATGGAACAGAATAGACAGCCCATAGATAGACCCACATTAATATAATCAACTACATTTTGACAAAAGAGTAGTACAATGGAGGGGAAAAAAGGAAAGAAGGAATCTAGATATAAATCCTACACCCTTCACAAAAATTAACTCAAAATGGATCATAAGCTTATAGGTAAAACAGGTTTCTGGAAGACAACATAGGAAAAAACCTAGATGACCTTGGGCAAGCTGATGACATTTTAAAGGCAATACCAAAGGCATGATCCATGCAAGAAATAATAGATGAGTTGGACTATATTAAAATTCAAAACTAATGCTCTGAGAAAGACAATGTCCAGAGAATAAGAAGACAAGTCACAGACTGGGAGAAAATATTTACAGAAGACATACTGATAAAGGACTGTTATCCAAAAATATACACAGACCTTTTAAAACTCAACACTAAGAAAACAAATAACTTCATTGCAAAATGGGCTAAAGATCTGAACACACCCCTCACCAAAGAAGACATACAGATGGCAAGTAATCATTTGAAAAGAAGCTCTTTGTCACATGTCATCAGGGAAACAAAAACTAAAGCAACAATGAAATACTACTACGTGTCTATTAAAATGGTCAAAATCCAGAACACTGACAATACCAAATGCTGGTGAGATATGAAGCAATAGAACTCTCATTTGTTGTTGGTGAGGATGCAACACAGTGACTTTGTAAAGCAATTTGGCAGTTTCTTACAAAACTAAATATACTCTTCCAAAAAATTCATCAATTACACTCCTTTGTATTTACCCATAGGAGTCAAAATCTTATCACATAAAAATCTGCACAGTATCTTTATTCCTAATTGTCAAAACTTGGAAGCAACCAAGATGTCCTTCAGTAGGTGCATGGGTAGATAAACTGGTACATCTAGACAATGGAACATTATTCAGTGCTAAAAAGAAAATGATATGTCAAAACATAGAATGACATAGAAGAATGTTAAATACATATTTAAGTGAAACAAGCCAAGGCTGCATAGTGTATGATTCTGTGTATATGACATTCTGTAAAAGGAAAAATTATGGAGATAGTGAAAAGATCAGTGTTTCCTAGGGTTTTGAAGTTAAGGGTGA
Source organism: Cryptoprocta ferox (assembly GCA_028646485.1). Classification (NCBI taxonomy): domain Eukaryota; kingdom Metazoa; phylum Chordata; class Mammalia; order Carnivora; family Eupleridae; genus Cryptoprocta; species Cryptoprocta ferox. The sequence continues at coordinate 37,464,601 of CM053566.1, forward strand.
TAAGTAGGCAGAACAGGATTTTAGGGTAAAGTGAATAGACGGTGCATGATATTTAATCATGGGTGTGTGTCAGTATAAATTTGTCCAAATCCACAGAAGGTACAACACCAAGAGTGAATCATAATTTACACTGGAAGCTTTAGGTGGTAATAATGTGTCAGTGTATGTTTACTGATTGTAACAAATACACCATTCTGGTGTGGGAGTTGAATGTAGGGGAGGCAGTGTGGGGTGGAACAAGAGGTTTGTGGAAATTCCCTGTACTTTCTGTTCAATTTTTCTGTGAACTTAAAACTGCTCAAAAAATAAATTTAATTAGTTAAAAAAATTTTTAAATTTAAAATGTAGAAAAGCATGAAGAAAATAAGAATTATAATTTTATTACCCAGAGAAATCTGTTTCTCTGTCTCTGTTGCTGTGTTTCTGTGTACAGTCTTCTATGCCTTTTCCTATGCAAATGTACATATTTTTTCACCAAGATGGAATCATGCTGCCTAGATGTTTTGTGTTTACCTTTAAAATATATTTTGAACACTTCTTCCATGACATTAAGCATTCTATTATAATATACTTTTTTCTCCTATTATAAAATGCTTTTTAACAGATTGCCTGAAAAATACAGGAAAAGAACCTAAAAAGTCATTAGGGTCAAATAAAGATTTTGTTCAATTTAGTAACTGGGACATTTTTATGGGTGTAGGGGAAAGAACACATAGGGTGATTGAAGAGAAACATCTATTGAATGAATGAATAGAAGGTGGAGATGGGAAGAGAAGACAGAAAGAGCTAGGTTATAGGACAGTGGGATTTAGCCTTGGGAGTCAGCAGGCATATTTTCATATGGAAACAGATGTACTTTCAGTTGCATAGTTGGAGAGATGATCAAGAGAATGCTGGCTGGTATTGATATTTGCAATCAACTGAGGTTGAAGTCATCTTTTAACAAAAGGAAAAAGTGAAGTTAATTTCAAATGATAATTGAAAGTTGGCATTGTTCCTTTTGGTAGAGGACTAAAGAATTAAAAAGGAAATGAGGCCATCATAATATTGTATTTTTTCACATGAACTTAGAACACTTGAAAATACAAATGTTTCCATAGATATTGCTGAGCATTAGTGGCCACACAGATTTTATTTAAATGCATTATTTGAAATGGCTTGGTCCTTCTTTTCTCCCATGGCAGATTCCTAAAATACTCTAAAAATTTACCTAAAGAATAAATATTTTGTTGACTGGTATGATTGTGACGAAAGAGAGGTAAATGTAATTTATTCTTGTGTAACTTTTAATTTTTATTTTCTCTATAGATGTGTGATATTCTGTCCTCTTATCTCTAGGTAGAGTTATAAGGCTCAAACTTTTCAAAGAAATTGTGTTATTTTATTCAACAGTTTTAATTTCTTACTCAGAGCTACATGGCAACCGATTTAAATACCAGCTGTTTAATATTTTTATTTTTTCAGTTTAGCTGGTGGGTAGGAGTTAATAATGAAACATTTCTGCATTTATGTAATAAAAATATGGGCTGATAAGAAATGAATATTTTCCACTCTTGTTTCTCTGTGATTTAAAGATTTGTGTTTGTTTTTTTATACTCACACCGATTCTATAACCATGGTAACAGAAAGTTTCCAGTTCAATTTCTTCTTTAAATGTCAGCCAAAACCATCAGCTATGGCCCATCAACCACTTATGTTGGAAATGGGAGACCCCTGTTATGTTCTCAGTTCTGCCACCAAATAGCCATGTGGTTTGGGGAAAGTTATTTATTTTCACTTGCTGCTTTGCTAAGTGAAATGATTTAACTTGATTGTTTTTATAGCCTCATTCAAGGTCCTGAATTTCATATTTATATTCTATGTTTAAATTTGCATAGTAGTACATCAGAATAATTAGTAATTGTGGTAACTGACTACCATGATACTACTGTGTAGATTACATCAATGGGTTGTAATGGAAAATGATTGCTGATGTGAACCCTGAGGTGGCTTCAAGAATACATTGCTCTTGGGAGTATTGGTATCTTATAAAGGCAACCAGTGGTTTTAGAGGTCAGGTATGAAAAGTTACTTATATTATGAATATGCTTTTTTCCCCTACCAGATAATCTTCATGTGATGTTACTGAATGTAACTGAAAAAGATCACACAATACCCAGTAATCCTAGGAAATGGTCATATTGTACTAAAGGAAATTAAGGCAACAAGAGCAATTATTGGAGTCACAGCAGTGAAGTGGAGGAAGAGGTTGAAATGACATTTCCAACTTAGAAATTCTATTTATAGTCACTGGAACTTTCCAAGACTGTTCAGTTTTGGACTTACATGTTTTGGACATATTGTCAACCTCAAAGAAAATTTTTTTGAAGAGCATTATGTAATTCTGTTCATTCATTTGGGCTTATACAGTATTCAGGGAAAACAAGATCATATTTTTTGGGAAAATCCCCAAAATATCTTCCTCTCATATTAAGGAATAGCTGGATATTTTCCTTACATATAGTGACTTACTGACCACACGATTGATTTCAAAGAGCTCAATGAGGCAATTCCAATTAAGTAATTCTAGAATACAATCTATATTTGAATATATTTCTGTCCGTGATTTCTCGGGAACAAATGCTATTTCTGCTGCTATTATGAAAACAGATGTCCCTTTTATTCCAGAAAGATCGGTTTACAGAGAAAAGGCATCAGATGATGAAAGACTTGTTTTCTAATATACTACTATAATAAGGAGATTCGTGTAATCAATCAGTGAAATATACAGGGAACTTTTACATTTATTAAGGAACAGGAGACCAGCTGCATATTCTCCCAGATTACTTCATAAATACTTAATAACATGTTTATCATCTGGCTATTTTCCTTACAACTAGTTGGTCTGGGTCTGATTTGCAATTGTGCCACTATTTTAAAATCACAAATGTCAGAACAAAGTGCCTTTGTTTTATAAAAAATAAAAGAAAGCAAGGAGTCCACTAGAAATGGTTGTCTTACTATTTTATAATTTTAGAAGGTAGAGTAACAGGAAAAGTTCCTCTGTGGAATTTCTTTTGAAGAAATTGACATAAGATGTAGAAGATAATTTACTTATCAAATTATTATTATACATGCTTTCAGGAAACTCCCATGGTTAAAATGAATAAATAAATGAAAGCAACTATTTTTATTTTCATTTTGTCAGCATAGCTGCTCTAGTGGGATTGCCCTTCAACCAGTCAGCTTGTCAGGAAAAAGAAAGGATACAGATAGGAAGACTTACAGACTTTCCATTTCTACATCAGAGGAGTGTGAGCTTTCTTGTTATTATTAATATTTGATCTCTGCAAACTGTGGAAATGCCTGGTCTCTTAATACCTTGCTGAATTGCCAGAAAACTCCAAAAGTCAGTATCATTTGTTTCACAAAACTCTCATTTGATTTGTTTGGGGTTAAAAAGCCGAATGGAAGCAAAAGTTTCAGAGCCTTCTACACTTCCTGGAATTTAAATCATTTAACAATCTACAAATTAAATAATTGAACAGTAATAAAGAGAGGGTGCCTAGAGTAAATGATGTATCTTTGCTTCTCATTTAGTTTATTCCATCCAGTTCTATCTAACCAATCAGAAACCCTAGACTAAAACAGTAGTTTGCAAATTACTGCAAACCAGCCAGCTGGACTTGAGAGGAACATCATAAAAACTTGTCTCATATATTTTCTTGTTGGTCTAATATGTTTTCCTAATTGCTTGGTAAGCCCTGGGACAGGTTCTCTCGAATCTAATTGTCTCTTCATGTTCCTTTTAAAGTTGACTGGGGATCTGTTGGCTGAAATACTCAGAATGACATTTTGCCAGGAGCAGAAAAGTTCTGCTGCTTATGGGCCATGCTTGAGGAACGGTTAGGCAGTGGGCTGCCAGATGAAATGCACACATTTTTATGAAATAAACAGTCACAGGCTGGAAAGTAACCCATATGAGGGCGTTTGGTACATAGTGAGGTTGGAAGCTCAGTGAAAAGGGAGTGTTATATCTAGAGTTTAGTGCTATGAAAAGCTTTTCACTTTTTATAGTTTTTCCCCCTTTTCTCCCTAATGGCTCCAGTTGTAAATTAAATCCATTTCTAAAACATGCACTTAATACCTACTGTGCAGAGTGCCTCATGGTGGATACAAAGTACAAGCCTGCTCTCTGATTTTAAGTAGCATGCAATCAAATAGAGGAGCAAGTGCTTATTTAAGTGAACAGAAAGGACAGTGTCTAATCGTTAACTTGTAGGAAATAGTTAAATATCCTTGCAGTATTCTCCCATAATATCTGCATTTTTCCTTTGACAGTACTTGACACACTCAGCCCTCTCCATAACACTTGTCACTCACACACACAATTCAGTTAGACACTAAAAACTTAGTGTCCTGGGAAGAGATTAAGCCTTTTTATTCTCCATTTTATCTCCACTACTTAGCATAGACTGACATACTAGGCACTTGATAAGCATTTTATAATTAAATTAAATTAAGTCCTTTATAAGCCACGCATATTTGATATTTTAATGATAACTGCAGCTTTATTTGTTCCTAATGAGAGAAATCATTAGATGAGTCAGGAGAAACTTTGGGGTTGTCTCTGTGTTGGCTACTGTGGTATGCTCTGGGGAAGATGGAAGTCTGTTCCCCTGTAAAATTCTGTTGTTTTCGCCTGTACAGCATCCATTCCCTTTTCTAGTAACAAACTCTGAGTTTGCTTCACTTTGAGGAATTGTTTCTTTATTGTAAATACTCTTGGTGGCTAAAAAATGGTCATGTGACGCAAGCTAGGCCAATGAGTTTCTCTCCCTGGAATTTAGACTTTGTACTGATTAACTCAAAATATTTGACTATAGGTGATTTATTTTGACTGTATTAGTTTTCTATTGCCACTACAAATTACCCAAACATAGTGGCTTAAAACAACACAAATAAATTGTCTTCAAAGTTCTGGAGGTCAGAAGTTTGACAAAGATTTCACTGGACTAAAATTAAGATATTGGTAGCACACCCTTCTTCTGTAAGGGAGAAGCTACTTCTTTGGTTTTTCCATCTTCTAGAAGCTGCCTGCATTCGTTGGCTCATGACCTTCTTCCTCCATCTTGAAAGTGAAGTGCAGGACAAGTCCTTCTCATTGCAACTCTCTGTCTCTGCTTTTATCATCACATATCCTTCTCTGACTCTGTTCTTCTGCTTCTCTACCACTTTTCAGGACTCTTGTGATTACTTTAGGCTCACCTGGATAATCCAGTTATCATCACTCAAGTTAAGCTGATTAACAATCATCATTCCATTTGCAAACTTAATTCTTCTCTGCCATCAAAGGTGACATATTCAGAGGTTCCAAGGCATAGGACATGGGCATTTTTGACAGGAACATTATTCCTGCCTGTGACACCACTCTGTTGCCTTGAAGAGTCTGTTGCTAGCTCCTTTTCCCCAGATCTGTTGCCCTGGTTCTTGTCCTTTCTGAGGACTGGCTTTTGCAAGCTTTTATGTTTTCTGATTCTGTAAACTAATTCTTGTCTTTCCAACAAATGTGTTCTTTTTGCTTATTTTAGCTACAGTTGACTACTTTTGCTTTTGAATAAACAACACAAATCGATGCACATATTAAACTCTCTAGCTGATAAGCAAGGCAGTTACCAATGAACTGATTTCAATCTTGTTTTCCTTCTGTTCTTCCTTTCCAGTGCTCTATTTTTAGTAGGGAATGTCAGTATGACAAGGTGATAGAGGCTCGTAGCTGGGAATCTTGTACTCCCTCAGAAAACAAATCCAAAATGAAGATTTAGAGTTGTAATTTTCCACATTAAGATGATGAAGAAAGCTTCAGTTTACCATTTCTACTATACCTCTCTTATTAGTAGCAATGAACAGGTCTTGATAATATTTGTTCATGCAGAAGAGATGGGCTGAATTAGGAAATATTCAAAACCAAGAATAGAAAATACTCATTAAATTCAAGCTTACAACATGTACTGAGTATCTAGAGTGTTGAGGGTTGTAGAAATTTCTGATTGTATATCTATTGTATTAAAGGAGATATGGGGGGGTGGCACCCGGGTGGCTCAGTCAGTTAAGCACATGACACTTGATCTCGGCTCAGGTCATGATCTAGATGGTTTGTGAGATCTAGCCCTGCCTCGGGCTCTGCATGGAAAGTGTAGAGCCTGCTTGGGATTCTCCCTCTCCCTCTCTCTCTGCCCCTCCCTTGCTCGCTCTCTCTCTCTCTCTCTCTCAAAATAAATTAAATAAACTAAAAAACAGATATGAACCATCAAAATTGATTTATGCAACCTAGTATCATCTTGTATCTTATCGGTTCTTACCTTTTCACTGAAATGTTTACCTGTGCTACTAATCCAGCCATTTAGCTTTATTTTCATTAAAGTTAGCATAATATATCATTTTCTATTTTTTCAATTGTATCCTATTTATGTTTGTTTTTTAAATATTTTTCTCTTAAAAAAATTTTTAATGTTTATTTTTGAGAGACAGAGAGCAAGGAGAGGCAGAGAGAGAGGGAGACACAGAATCTGAAGCAGGCTCCAGGCTCTGAGCTCTCAGCACAGAGCTCAATGTGGGGCTTGAACCCGTGAACCATGAGATCATGACTTGAAACAAAGTTGGACGCTTAACTGACTAAGCCACCCAGGCACCCCTCCTATTTATGTTTATTTAAAAGTGACCCTAGGACACCTGCGTTGGCTCAGTAAGTTGCATATCTGACTCTTGATTTTGGCTCAGTTCATGATCTCACTGCTGTGGGATTAAGCCCCAACTCAGGCTCCACGCTGAGTGTGAAGCCTGCTTGGGATTCTCTCTCTCCCTCTCCCTCTTTCCCTCCTCTGCTGGCACGCTTGATATACATACATACATACCTACATACATAAGATTCTTATTAGCAGAAAGTAGTTGGGTCTTGCTTTTTTATCTAACAAATTCTGCCTTTCAATTGAGGTTGTAATACCATGTATATGTGATGTTATGCCTCTTCACATATAATATATGCATGGTATGATCTTAATCTTTTTGTACTTGTTGAGGCCTGATTTGTGACCTAGTATGTGATTTATTCTGGAGAATGTTCCATGTGCACTTGCAAAGAATGTTTATTCTGTTGTTTTAGGATGTAATGTTCTGAATATATCTTAAGTTAAGTACATCTGGTCCAGTGTGTCGTTTAAAGCCATTGTTTCCTTGTTGATTTTCTGCTTAGATGATCTGTCCATTGATGTAGGTGGGGTGTTAAAGTCCCCTACTATTATTGTATTATTATCAATGTAGTCCTTTATGTTTGTTATTAATTTTTTATATATTTGTGTGTTTCCCAGGTAGGGGCATAAATATTTGTAATTGTTAGATCTTAGATAGACCCCTTTATTTGTGATGTAGTGCCCTTCTTGTTCTCTTGTTACAGTCTTTGGTTTAAAATCTAATTTGTCTGATATAAGTATTGCCTCTCTGGCTTTCTTTTGACATCCGTTTTCATGGTAAATATTTCTCCATCCCCTCACTTTCAATCTTTAGGTGTCTTTATATCTAAAATGAGTCCCTTATAGGCAGCATATAGATGGGTCTTGTATTTTTTATACATTCTGACACCTTACGTCTTTTGATTGGAGCATTTAGTCCATTTATATTCAGAGTACTTATTGATAGATATGAATTTAGTGCCATCTTAGTCCCTGTTTTGTCATTGTTTATGGAGATTTTCTCTGTTCCTTTTTAGTCTTTGTCACTTTTGGTTTTTCTTTCCCACTCAAAGACTCCCCTTTAATATTTCTTGCAGGGTTGGTTTAGTGGTCACAAACTCCTTTAGGGTTTATCTGGGAAACTCTTTTCTCTCCTATTCTGAATGATAGCCTTGCTTGATAGGGTATTCTTGGCTGCAGATTTTTTTCATTCAGCACATTGAAAATATCCTTCCACTCCCTTCTGGCCTGCCAAGTTTCTCTGGAGACATCTGCTTCTAACCTTATTCATCTTCCCTTGTAAGTTTGGGACTTCTTTTGTCTTGCTGCTTTTAGGATTTTTCTTTATCTCTGTATTTTGCAGAATTAACTACAATATGTCTTGGTGTTGACTTGCTTTGTTGATTTTGATGGGAGTTCTCTGTGTCTCCTGGATTTATATGTCTGATTCCTTTCCCAAATTAGAGAAGTTTTCAGCTATAATTTCCTCAAATAACTCTTTGGACCCCTTTTCCCTCTTTTCTTCTGGGACTCCTATGAAAGAAATATCATTATGCTTTATGGAGTCATGGAGTTCCTTAAGTCTCCTGTCATGATCCAAGATTTTCTTTCCCTCTTTTGTTCAGTTTCATTATTTTCCATAATTTTATCTTCTGTATAGCTTATTTCTTTCTCTGCTTCTTCCATTCTGTGTTCATTACATCCAGTCAGGTTGGATGTCAGTTATTCATTTCGGTCCTGTTTAGTTTTTGGTTCTTTTATCTCTGCAGTAAGGGACTCCTTGGTGTCCTCTTTGCTTTTCTCAAGCCCAGATAGTATCCTTGTGATTATTGCTTTTCATTCTGGATCAGGCATATTACTTATATGTTTTGATTAGATCCCTAGCTGTGACTTTTCTTGTTTTTTCTTTGGGATGAATTCCTCCATCTTGGCATTTTGTCTAGGTCTCTCTTTTTACGTGTTAGGAAAGCCTGTTAAGTTTCCTGTTCTTGAGAGGAATGGCTTTATGAAGAAGACCTATACTGTCCTGGGCCTGATGCTTCAGGAAATGTCTCTGGTATACGCTGTGTGCACTCTGCTGCTGTGTTATGGCTGTTCTATCTCTCAGGTTAATCCTCTGCACAGTTTCTTCTTGCCTGAAGAGGGGAGTGTTTGGACTTTGGCCAGAGTCTGGCAAGTTTTAAGTAGGTGTGCTCTGGTGGGCTTTTAAAAGAGACCTTAAGCTGTTTCCACTAGAGCTGAAGCTTTACAGAACTATCTGGTAATTAGATGCAGTGCATGCAGGGGTTTGGTCTTTGATGTGAGGGGCCTGCTGCTCTGCCTTTCATGCACACTTGCCTGAGAAAAGCAATACCAGCAGAGCACAACAGTGTGAGGCTTGATGTAAGTGGTTTAGGTAGCCAGGTTGGTGCTGTGCTGTTTACTGAAGTTAGTTTATGCTTTAGGATGGGGGAGGGAAATGGTGCTAGCCAGCTCCTTTGAGGGGAGTTTGTACTTGCTGCCATCAGGCAAGCCCTCCTAGAAAAGCAAATAATTTACCCTCAAGCTTCCTAGGTGTTTTTCAGATTTTTGTTTTCACATTGTGTCTGGTTGGTGTCTACGCAGGCTGACTTTTAGAACTCCAAACTTTAGGGACCTGGTGAGGAGGGGACTTGTGCTGATCTTCTGGTGGAGGGTGTCACATTGTGCTGGAATCAATGCTGGTTTGACCCAGAAGAGTAGTTGCACCAGAGTGCAGGAGCATGGGATTTGAAAGAAAGCACACTAAAGAGCCAGTGTTCAAGTTAGCTGCCCTCTGCAAGTGTCTCTGCACCTAATCTGAGTGTCTGGGGAAGGAAATGGCACCCATGGGCTCTCTTGTCCCTAGAGTGGTAATGCCACCTCTCTCAGATGCACTCCAAGAAGAGGAAACGATCTCTCCCAGTGCGTCTTAGGTGATCCTCCTATCATGCCATCTTTCCCCAGGTTACCTGCCTTGCCTTCTCTGTAGGAACACTGAAGTGCCCTCAGGGCTCTATACCAGCCATGCCTGGACCTTTAAAACTCTAGTCTTTGAATCCCACTGGTTGCAAAAACTTATAAAAACCAGTCCCTTTTGTTTTCCTGGTCAATGGGTTTGGGGAAGTGTTTTCCTTGTTCTATCACCTATGTGCTCCTCTCTCTTTCTTGCCTCTCTCCACCACTAGGGCTCCTGCCCCTCCACAGCACCCGTGATCTGTTTCTTCCCCAAACTGTCTCTGCACCTCTTACCTTCCACAGTGTGGCCTCTTCCGTCTCTCTAGTTGTGCAGTTTGTTCTGTCAGTCCTCAGATAGATTTCTTGGGTATTTAGAATGATTTGATATTTATCTGTGTTTGAGAGAAGAGGCAAGCCTAGGGTCCTCTTACTACTCTTAGCTCCTCTCCCCTCATCCTGCTGTCTTCTTTATCTCTGTTCCTGTCTACGTAACGTGTCTCTTTTCTCTGGATGCTTTGAAGACTTTCTTTTTTTTAAAAATTTTATCTTTATTTTTGGGAGAGAGAGAGAGACAGAGAGAGACAGAGAGACAGAGACAGAGACAGAGACAGACTGTGAGCAGGGGAGGAATAGAGAGAGAGGGAGACACAGAATCTGAAGCAGGCTCCAGACTGAACTGTCAGCACATGGCCCAGTGCAGGGCTTAACTCATGAACTGCGAGATCATGACCTGAGCTGCAGTTGGACGCTTAACCGACTGAACCACCCAGGTACCCTGAAGACTTTCTTTTTATCAGTGGTTTTGCTGATTTGATTCTCTTTATAAATGGTTTTGACTAGATGTTGTTTTCTTCATTTTTTTGTGTGTGTTTGCTGGGAATTTGTTGAATTTCTTGGATCTTTGGTTTATAGTTTCCATCAAATATGGAATATTTATAAACATTTAAACAATTCAGATGTTATTTTCAGAGTAGTTTTAGTTTCATAGCAAAATTGAGGGTACATATTTCCAATATATTCCTTGCTCCTCCTGTTCCCCTTGAGAGCCTCCTCCTTAATCAATATCATTCTCAACACCTCCCACATAGTGGTACATTTATTATAATTGACTAACCTACATTGACACATCATAATCAGACAAAGTACATCGTTTGTGGTTTATTCTTGGTATTGCACATTCTATGGGTTTGAGCAATGTATAATGACATATAACCATCATTGTAATATTATACAAAGTATTTTATTTTTATTTTTTCATAGTTTTTAAAAAGTTTATTTTTGAGAGAGAGTGAGAGCATTCATGTGCACACAAGCAGAGGAGGGACAGAGAGAGGGACGGAGACCAAGAATCTCTCTACTAGCTAGTAATACAGAGCCTGACACAGGGCTCACACTCAAGAACCATGAGGTCATGACCTGACCTGAAATCAAGTCAGACACCTAACTGACTGGGCCATCCAGACACACCCCAGAGTATTTTAATGCCCTAAAAATCTTTGTGCTCTGGTTATTCATTCCTGCCCCCCCACCCCAACTCAAACCCTGGCAACTACTGATCATTTCACTATCTCCATAGTTTTGCCTTTTCTAGAAAATCATATAGTTGAAATTATATAGTATGTAACATTTTCAGATAGTCATGTTAGATTCACCAAGCTTTTCATAGCTTGAAGCCCCCCCTGCCCTCCCGCTCTAACACTGAATTCCATTGTATGGATATACCACAGCTAATATATCCATTCACTACTGAAGGACATCTTGGTTGTTCCCAAGTTTTGGCAATTATAAATAAAGCTGCTATAAACATCCATGGGCAAATTTGTGTGGATATAAGTTTTCGACTCCCATGGGTAAATATTGCTGGATTGCATGGTAAGAATATAATTGTTTTGTAAGGAACCATCAAACTGTCTTTCAAAGTGGCTGTACCATTTTAGATTCCCAATAGCAGTGGATGGGAGTTTCTGATGCTACACATCCTCATTAGCATTTGTACTGCTGATGAATTTGTAATTCTAATAAACATATACTAGTATCTCACTGCTGTTTTAATTTGCATTTCCCTGATGACTTACGACAAAGAGTTTCTTTTCATGTGCTTATTTTCCTTCTGTATATCTTTCATGAGGGTTTTACTCAAGTCTTTGGTCAATTTTTCAGTAGGGTGTTTGTTTTCTTATTGTGCAGTTTTAAAAATCCTGTATGTTTCGAATAACAGTCTTTTGTCAGATGTGTTTTTTGCAAGTATTTTCTCCTAGTTTGTGACTTCTCATTCTCTTAATATCATCTTTGACAGGCAAAAGTTTTTAATTTAATTTAGTCTATCCTATCCATAATTTCTTTAATGGATTGTGCCTTTTGGGTTGTATCAAAAATGTCATTGTGAAACCCAAGGTCATCTAGGTTTTCCCCTATGTTATCTAACAAAAGTTTTACACTTTTGCATTTTAAATTTAAGTGTATAATCCATTTTGAGTTACTTTTTGTGAAGGCTGTGAGATCTGTGCTTGGATTCTTTTTTCTTTCCTTCCTTCCCTTCCCATCCCCTCCCTCCCTCCCTCTGTCTCCCTCCCTCCTTCCCTCCCTCCCTCCTCCTTCCTTCTTTCCTTCCTTTTCTTTCTTTCTTTCTTTCTTTCTTTCTTTCTTTCTTTCTTTCTTTCTTTCTTTCTTTCTTTCTTTCTTTCTTTCTTTTTCTTTCTTTTTCTTACGTGTGAATG